>CAKAOJ020000011.1:32500-417500 GCA_916701645.2 Sebastolobus alascanus
TGAATGTGTGTGTGTAACCAGAGGAGGGGGTATCAGTTACAGTCTGTCACACACAGATGGCAGAACTGTCCCTCTCTCTCTCCTCCATCTCCATCTCCATCCCCCCTCCCTCTTTCTCTAAGGGGGCATTTAGCACATCATCTCTCTCTTTCTCCCTCGGAAAATATCTACTACTAGTGCATCCTTTGTCTAGTCTTGTGATAGCTAATTATATTCACATAGTTCTGCTACAACTAAAACACAAAGTAGAGGGTTACATTACACATTTGTATTTGAATAACTTTAATATGAAACTAATTTAAACATGTCCCTCTCGACTACACTGGTAACACATCAACTGTCTTTCTTTGCGCATTATCCCTGATCCATACAAATGTAAAAACCTCGCTGGTCTTTTATCTTGCATCTTTGGGATTTATTAAGTGTGTGATGCACAATCAAAATCCCATTTGGTGACTGACACACACACGTGTGTGTACCAAAGCACATGCACATCACTCCTCGCCTGGCACCTCAGAGATGCTGCTTTTGATCCCTTTTATGTGCCATCTATCTCCATAGCTAATTACTGTGGAGAGAGAGAGACGCTGGTGCATGTATAATACTGTCAGTTAATGGATCCTAATGGGGTTGGCAAAAGGTAGCAACTGTAACAACCGGCTGACGTGGTAGCGGTGTGGAAGAAGGGATTTAGAAAGCGTGATGATAATGAGGATGATGACGGGGGAGCGGAGCCGTTGCGATGATTGGTGTTGCGTGATTAGGGAACGGTTGATCAAATAAAATAAGCCTCGATGAGCCGCTTGTTGCTAGGCAGAACTGAAGGGAGGGGACGAGAGAAGACGGGCACAAAGAATGAAGGACATTGAGGACGAAAAGAATATAATGATATGAACAGGGTGTATCCGTATGTATTTTACTAGGGATGCACGATATGGATGTTTTCAGCCGATACCGATAATTTCACATTTTTGTATTTTAAAAAGGAAGTTCATAACCTATAGTTTATACACACCTGAGGGTAGAATAAGAAGTGGCAGTAAAATGTAACCGGGGGAAATCTCTGGGTCTTTAGCATCTAAATGCTCCACTGTGTTCACCAGCTAGTCGCTAACTGTGTCTGTCTGCCATTTGGTAATGAGCAGGTAGTGTACAGTGGGTTTTTAGAGCTTTTTAGCTGAAAGCAGCTGCCTTCTGAGACCGAAAACCATGCTATGAGAGCGGTGAGAGAGAACCAAAACTGTAAAGTTGCATGTTAAATAATGAGCTAAAAGTCACTATAAAGCTCCGTAAATCAGAGCAGAGCTAATTCAGGTGATGGATTCATCACTGCGAGGGTCTCCTTTCACATTGTCATTTGATATGTTATAAAAAAAAGAGCTTTAAAGTTAGTCTAGTTAATTGCCAATGCTACATATGAAGCTGATTATGATGATGATGATTATGGGATTATGGGGATAAACCGTCTTAGAATTTCTGTCTGACCTTACAGCTTGATAGCAATATTATTCTTACATAAATAAACACTGTAAACAAACTAGTGCCCCCGGTTATCAATGAATGACATCATTGACTAAACTAATGCACAATTCTTGGGATATAATCGAAAACAATCACACGACTGTTGTGTAACTTCCCCGATGTATTTCGACCTGTTGGCACGTTTTCTGTATATCACCAGGCGCCTGCAAAAGCCTCAGACACAAGCTGAAACCCATGTGATGGAGGCACATTGCCACCCGATTGGTTATTGATCATTTGGCTTTATCTCGTGTAGCTTTGCTGTGCTCATGCTGATAGGACTGGATTACATGTGCATGAGAGCAGGGGTTGGGCCTGGTTTAACCTCCTGATATAACCTCTAAATTATAAAATAGCTTGTAAAAAAATACAGCTATTACTGTTACAGGAAGTTAAAAGAGATATTACTAAGAAAACACTGATGACTATTTCCTTAAGGCTTGTCTGTAGTTAGGCGTGTAACCTCCACTCTCAACTTCCTGGGAGTGGGTAATGACTAAAAGAGCCAAACACAAACACACACACACACACACACACACACACACACACACAAAGACTCAAATGGACAGCACAGGTGCTCTCATTGGACACCTGTTGTCTGTCAGTTAGGACCCCTGGGGATGGGTGGTGGTGACGGGATGATAGGTCGGTGACAGGATTGTGGGGGGGGGGGGGGGGGGGCGGGGGCTGAATTAATCCAACCTCCCAGGTGGTGTTTGCGTACCTAGCAACATAAATATTGCAGGATATGCAACAGCACAGGGGTCAAACAAAGGGAAAGACAAAGAAAACCTGTCGTGTGTGTGGGTGTGTGTGTGGGTGTGTGTGTGTGTGTGTGTGTGTGTGTGTGTGTGTGTGTGTGTGTGTGTGTGTGTGTGTGTGTGTGTGGGTGTGGGTGTGGGTGTGGGTGTGTGTTAAAGCCGGTGACTAACGCTTTACACACCGTAAGCATCAGGTTACAACCGGCTTCTCCCCATTTATCTCTCTTTCTCCCTTTATCAGGCTCTTTTTTTATCTGGTGGCACACAAGGCCGCCCTCACATGTAAACAACAAGCCTTTACTGTAACACATCCACCCACGTACGCACACACACGCACACATGTAGACACTTGTAAGCCTTTTCTCACACCTGTTATCTGAGAAATGGGTGAACAACTTTCCCAGGGACTCTCAGCGAAACAGGTGCCAGCATTTACTGGTTTCCCACAACTTCCTGTTCTGGGAATGTTGTGAGAAAATTAAAACGTTGACACTCTGCTGTGACTCGACTCCCTGTGTTTGTTTGACAACAAGGCTGCGTCCCTTTTTCTCTAAATTGCACTGGACAAACAGGAAGGAGAGGATGTCACACTGTTGCGCTGTTGGCTAAACGTGGGACTGAACACAAATTACAGGTTTGGACATATTTACAATGTTGTAGACAAACAAACACAGCTGATCTTTTCCTTGATGCCACGACCGCACAGCGACGAATGTGATGACGCCCAACGTCCAACATTTCCGCTAGTGAGATTTGTCAGTGTGTATATTTTGGTTGATTTGGCTGATGTGGATGTAAATGATTTATTGGAGATCAAAACTTATTTGAACTATAATTCCACAAAAAACATTTAAATTAGAGCTGAAACAAATAGTCGATTAATCAGTTAGTTGAACGTCAGAAAATTAACTTGCAACAGGTTTGATAATTGATTAATAGTCATTATCTCTTTTCAGGCAAAAAATTACAAAAATCCTCTGGTTCCAGCTCCTCAGATGTTTTATACGACTGTAAATTTAATCTATTTGAGTTTTGGACTGTTGAACGGACAAAACAAGACACTTGGACACGTCAAACTGTTGCCTTTTTTCACGTTTCATGTCCATTTTGGAAGATGTCATATTTTACCCACTGCCTAACACCACTGCAGCATACATGAGAATTATCACATCAAGTCACACCCTTTGTTTCAGTAAGTTTAAAAACCATCAACAGACAAAATACGATTAAGATTCCTAAACCATGAAACCGTGTTACTGTTACTTGAAGGTTGTTTTGTTTTATATGTGGCTTGTAAAGTAGTCCAAGTGCAAAAGTGGCTAATGAATTCTCGAAGTGTGGAAGGCTGTGAAAGTTCCCCTTCATATGTTTTTTTTAAAATGTGAACCTGAAACAAAACACAGTAATCACCTTCTCTACGTGGGTGGCAAACGGCTCCTCTAACCCTGACTTTGTCGGTTATGTTTGATCTCGTCAAACTCGGTCCAGTTTGAATGATCCTTACCTCGCAGGGCGGTCTTGAGGTTGACTTTGGCCTGACGGTGGAGGTCTTCTACGCAGGGCGGCCTGCTGCCTGGTAGGAAGACGTTCTCCTGCTGGTGCCACGGAGCTGTGTAATGGACCGTCCACTTGCTCTCCTCATCCAGGTTAGACACCGCTGCAGAGACACACAGATCAGGTTGGAAAATTTAGTCGATTGATTGAGTTACATTTCCAATTTGATCTCCAGATGGATCTCTTAATAGACATCTAGTTTTGTTGTCAAAGTGAAAAAAAAGCAAAAGATAACCGCCCATAGTTTAAATATATACAAGCAATCAAGCAGTAGTGGCTACTGGAGGGATTTGTTTACATTTGGCGGAGAAGAGGAAGAGGAAGGAGATGGAGGTGCTTTGCATCGAGGTGTCAGCCTCCACACCAACAAAATGACACGTATCTGAGACATCACACCGTTGGCCACACAAGTCAGAGGGGGAGGAGGAGGGATGAAGAGTAAGTTGGAGGGAAACACCAACCAGATGATATCCAGCTCAGAAATTCAAACAGGCTACTGAAAACTTACAAAAAGCTTACTTTTGAGCTAGCTAACATGTCCTTAGACAAACTGCCTCAGAAAACAACAGCACTGCACGCACCAGCACATAGCAGCACTCATTCAATGGGTTTAACATTGAGCTACATAAACATACACAGCTGGCTCAGACATCCACCTATCTTTTTCTTTACTAGACAGGGAAAACAACCCTTTTCCTTGTTCTTTGCAGTTTTCTAGAGCACCTCTCTCAGTCAGACGTCATCAAAAAAATCTTAACAGGACATTATGGTGCTTTTCTCTTAGTACTGGTGGTGGCTTGTAATGCTGATGATCCAGGAATTGAAGCTTATTCCCGTGCTGCATTTGTAAGCCACTCAGTAAAAGTGTCAGCAAAACAACTGAGGTGTGAATTTCAATAATCACAAACACTTCCCAAAAGCTAAGCTTACCAAGCGAGCGTAGCCATTCCAAAGTTGGTGATCGTGGATGTAGGACTATCTCCATTTAGACTGCTATCTGTTTGTCCCTGTCCTCCTTTCCTGACCGTCACATGTCCATCTGACTGGGACTGAAGGAGACGTTTGAGGGAACCAGGAGGAAGGGAACGGGTTAAGAAAGGGGCCGGGAGTGTGTTTGAATGCGTTTTCACAGGTGCTAATGAGCCGTAGTAGGATGCATAGTTGCGTTGTGTGTTTGTCGGGGGAGGACAGAAGGCCTCCGAGGCAGAAGAACAAGGCGGGGTGTCTGCGACTGCGAATTGGTTGTTGGAGAAAGTGTGAGACAGTCTGTAGCTGCTTTGATATACAGATAACATATGATGAGCTTCAACACTGACCATCTTAAAAGCTCTTCTGTGACACGTCCAACTTTGCCTATTATGTGGCCGTAAGAGTACTGTGTGACTATTTAACTAAGCAAAGGTGAAAATAGTTCTATGGATGGATTTATAAGGGTGCCAAGTCCTGCTGCAGCTGGTGACTAATGGCATCTTAACGTCTGTCTCTGTCTGTCTGTCAGCGGTTAACTGCTTCTTAAGCAAAAGAGAGGGGTCGTTGTGTTTATTCATGTTCCCACATGGTAGGGACAACAGGTTTTTTTCTTCTTTCACAAGTCTCCACTTTCTCTTCCCAATTTTGCTGCTACCTACAAACCTACACTATTTGTTGCATGCTTACGCCGAATTCACACCAGGCAGCGGCGAAGTGCAGCTCACCACAATAAACAAATTGTTCTGCGGCCGGGAGGCGTGTTCATGAGTTTTAGGGGGGAAGGAAAATTGCAAATGTTTGAACCAAATGTGACAAAAGGAGAAGTCAGACGGCCACACCACATGCCCGAGGGGGTCAAAACAACCTTTTGGTTTGTTACATGTCAATATTATATGAGGGTGTGTGTGTGTGATGGGTGCAAACTTGTGTATATGTAAATGGATCGTCACTGTGATTGTTTACCCGTGTCGCTCCACATGCTGTGTTGCAGCGTGCCTGCACTGGTCAGAATAATCATTCAAAATACATCACGAGGCAAAAATCCTTTGACCACAAGTCAGGACTTGGACGGTTACCACAAAATCCACTCGCACACAGTTCAGTGGAAGCTGACTTTGAAATTTGAAGGTTAGAAAAGCAGGTTGGTAGTTGCTTTTGGATCTCACAGTGCCGCCAACTCTGAAATAATTGTCACAACACACCTATGAGCACTGCAGTGACGCCCCAGGTGTGTGTGAATAAGAGTAAATCAGCTCACCTGGCTGAATAAGGGTCTTTACATAATCCATTTCTTATGAAACCCATTTCTAATGTTCTGGCTCTCTCCCACACACACACTCGTAGCACAGGTAGTCCTCCCCCACCCTCCCCTCTGACTACGGGGTTTGAATAGACCTCAGTAAGGCTATAGGCACACCAAGAACATGGGGACTATGGACACAAAGCTTGTATTGTCCCTCTGCATCAGTCTCCACATCAGGCCTTTCAGTGCCACAATACGCCCTAGCCCCTTAACACATACACACACACACACACACAGTCTCACACACACTGGACTGTGGCGCGAAAGTCTTTCAGAAGTCCACTAATCCCTCTGTCCATTGACATCCCAGCTCTCCCTACGCAGACTGCAAACAAGGTACTGAAAACTCAGAAAGACACAAACAAGCTGCAAGGTGCATCAGAGATAAACATGCAGAGGCTGTCACACAGTAATCACTGGGAAATGCTTCTGTATGCATGCACACACACACACACACACACACACACCAGAGTTGTTAGCCGTTATGATCAATAATCTATGTTAATCCTGAACTGGGTCCCCGATCGCTCACCACCAGTCAATAGAGTATAGACTTTCATGCACAGTACAACTTTGTGTGTTTCATACGGGTCGGCAAAGGCTGGGTTCAGGTCACTTTTTTGAGATATAACTTACTTTAAAGTCATTAAAAAGTGTTGCAAAATCATCTTTTTGTGCACTCTTGATATCATGAAAAAGCTGAGGATATGAGCAGCACTGCTCAGTATGGAGCTCACTACACTGTCCTCTGGACTGCAGCGGAGGACCAAGGTGCTCATCTGAGGAGCAAAGTGCAGGCATGTGCGAGATGCGCAAGGTAAGACGTGAGAAGTAGAAAAACCGCTGAGCTAATGATTAACAACATCACCTCGGCCTTGACTGTAACACACGCTATAAATACACCTGAGATTAGAGTCGGCACAAGCAGCTTGCCCTGCATCAACTGGGTCTTTGTTAAACATCCCGTGCAGCCATTAATAAAATAATTATATAGCCTAAGTATCCGCCTAACAAGAATCTACTGTACATGGCACACAGACCTAGTGTGGTTTCCTTTGATATCAAGATCAGATTTACAACTAAATAAACATTTAAAAAACTTCTAAATTGTCCCAAGAAGAAGGAAAAAGGGGCAAATTATTTCTAATTGAAGTAGCTGTGAATCAAAATGCTTCCAGCTGCCACCTTTAGAAATACTGTTGGGTCATTTAGTGCTAGCGGTTGTCGGCTCTGTGAAGTCTTGGCCCGGTGGTTACCTGGTAACAGAGGTGCAACAGAGGGTTGTCTCCGGGCTCAGCAGAGGCAGCGGTGAAGCAACATGCCCACAGGAAACCATCATTAACCTTCATTAAAGCTGACGTGCGTCCGCTTTTGATACAGAAAAGCGTTTCAAAATGGCTATTTGAATTAGTTGAAACAAATGTAGGAAATTCAGACACTCACACGTAAATAAGATTTCTGTCAAAATGATGCAAAACAGCACAAATATATGTTCCAGTTTTCATGTGAAGTCCAAAACTACTACTAATATAATGACACATTAATGATCGACATAGAGCAGAAGTAAACATATCTCACCCTTCCTTTTGAAGTATTTAATCACAGATTTTAACGAGGTCCCGATAAACACCATTATTCCGGTCGAGTGTGTCTCTCTCTTGCTTAAAAAAAAAAAAAAAAACTGTCCTTGTAAGACACAAAAAAAATCCAGGGAATAAGAGAGAGAGAGAGAGAAGACGGGACGAAGGAGCGCTGGTGTCGGCTCACATTCTCACTACGCGGCGGCTTGGCTAAAGAGTGTGTGTGAGCGTCTACTATGCTGACAATGAGCCTCTACCCCTATCTCTCTCTCTCTAAACACACACTCGGTCCACCACTCCCCCCTCAGGCGGTCCAGTCCTCGGAGACACACACACACACACACATACACGCACACACACACTCAGCGGGAGGGGTGTAGGACCGGCCCCTCTGTTCCTCTGTGCTTTGGTTACCAAGGAGTTCTGGCTGCCTCTCCCTTTTATTTCTCATCATCAGTCGTTCTCTTGCGCTCGTCTTTCTCTCCCTTTCTTCTTTACTCTGCGGGACTCAGGATAGAGCTGAAAGTTAAACACGCTTTATGAGAACGAACAGGCAAACCCGTGCTATTTTGCCGTGAACGCCGATTCTCATTTCAGTCCATCATTCTCTCTCTTTTTTTTCTTTTCCTTACTTCCTGCTCCACTCTGCTCAGCGTGTCGCCGCTTTCACCGCTACGACAGACTAGTCTGGGGAATATTTATGCATCTAATTAAACTATCAGCCACCTCTACAGGAGAACCTTGTACATCCTTGACGAAAAAAAACAAAAACATGTCGAGCTTTTCGCAAGGTATTCTCAGGACGATGCAGCTCCCACCTGCATGCAAAGTGTAATGCAAACAGGAAACATCACTACATACAGTACAAGTACTGATTAATCTCATTTGATCTCAATTTGTACAATTTTATGGTTTAAAAACATTACTGAAAAGGACTATACAGGGTGTGTGTTGTGTTTTACAGCTATCTAAAAGCAGATTGTGCTCATTTTCTCTATATAAATCTCATATTTTTCTTCTCCCTGGATGTTTTTTTATCAGCCCCTCTTCCTCCGTCTGATCACTCCCAGCCTGCTGTGTGCGCACATGGCCGCTGAATCTGTGCCACATGAATATAGATCACATACAATCCTCCCATTGTCCAATCTGCTCACAATCTATCACACACACACTCCGGCAGCCACCCATTCAAATACACGCAAACGCGCACCTACACACACACACACACACACACACACACACACACACACACACACACACACACACACACACACACACACACACACACACACACACACACACACACACACAAACACACACACACACACCCATGAGGGCAGGGCTGCCCCTCCTTCTGCGACCGTATTTCTTTTCAGCCCAAGAGGGGAGGGAGGGAGGGAGGGAGGGAGGGAGGGAGGGAGGCGGGGGGGGCTGCAACAAGAGCTTGAATGGGACTGCAAATGATCCTTGAATTTGTGGGTACAAGGGTTTCCCCCCCTCCTACCCCCCCTCGACCTTGCACATCTGAACCTTTCAGCCCGACTCTGAAGTGCTGTAAACAACAGTTTGGATTATATTTGTTCATGTTCAGTAACATTTGGTCATTTCTGCATCGTCTACCGTACGCTGCTAAGTGTCTATTCACACTATCTGCGGTTGCTCTTGTCCTTGAGTTATGATGAATCTCTAAGCGTGGGTATTGACATGTCTATTAAGTTATCATCAGCTTCCACACAGACAAGGAGAAATATTTTCAGTGTATAAATATATCTGCTAAACAGAGTTGTCAACTTAGTTAATCAGAAGTGGCTGCTGAAATGCTGAAACAAGCCGTTAAATGTTGTAAAGGATTTATTTGTTTTTTGGGTCACCCCTATTAAAAGTTAATGACTGAACAATCTACATTAATGTTCAAGTCCGCGTCAGGCTGACATTTATGGTTGAAAGGGCAACAAGTCACAACCAAAACCTGCTATAAAGTCACAATAATCCTACAATAATAATCATAGACTATATATAACCACGATCCTACAGTAATTATAGAAAACAGTGTTGCTATTTCACATCAGGTGGACTTTAAATAAGTGCTGAAACAATTCATCACTTAGTGTATTGGCGTGAAATCAACAATTTCGATGTTGAAGTCATTTATCAAGCAAATATGCCAAACATTTACTGGTATTCAAATAAAGATTTTCCTGGTTGTGTATCTTTTTAAACTGAATATCTTTAGTTTTTTGACTGTTGGTCAGACAAAATAAGCAATATGAAGGCTTTTCGAAATTGTGAGAAGTATTTTCTTTTTACTGTTTTTGGACTTTCTGGACTAAACAGTTGGATGAATCAAAAACAATTACAGACAGATTAACCATAAATAAAAGCCCTATTTTTAACGCCGGTTAGAAGCAATATGAACTCGTCCAGATTGACAGTAAAAGCAGGTTTATCTCAGGTCACCATGTCAGTCTGAGAGGGTTTAATCTAAGTCTTTCTCCATGTGTCAAACTTTAGTCCCCACGTCCTGTCAGCAGCCTCTGTTTGGCTTCTATCTCGTACTCTTTGGCACGCGTACAGTATTAGGATCATTTATGCAGACGCGAGCCCAAGCGGCATCACTCATTAAAGAGCCTATTGTTCTCAGGACAGTGTCAGCGCACGCACACACACACACATACACATACACACAGTGTGACAGACAGGTCAACAGCTCTATCCGCTGAAGGAGGTCTTCATATCTAGGCCACCTCTAGGATTAGGGCTATCCATCCATTCAGCCATACGTCCATACATCCTTCCGCTCGTGGACGCCCCACAGCCCAAACAATCTTTCATCTGTTCATACGAAGGAAGCGTGAAGGACTCGGTGGATGAAGCTTGGACCTCAGAGGAAGAGGCTTATTTAGGACAACAAACACCGGGGACTATTATGAATGAACATGATTAAAGAGCAATCCTACTCGTATTAGCCCTTGGTTACGCAATTAATAAATCTTGATTACCTAAGCTGAGGCGTTATTTGCTTTTTCTTTCTTCTTTACAACCTGGTTGTATTTTCAAACATTCTTGGATTTTCATTCCCGATAAATTATTCATTTGGTCTATAAAATGTTCCTAATGCCTATACTTCCAAGGTGACATCTTTACAGCTGCAACGATCAATTGATTGATTAGGTGTCAACTATTAATTTAATCGCCAACTATTTTGTTAATCGATTAATCTGCATGAGTGACAAAAGAAGACATTGGAGAACGTCATCTTGGGCTTTGGGAAACACTGATCGACATTTTTCATCATTTTCTGACATTTTATAGACCAAACAACTAATCGATTAATCGAGAAAATAATCAACAGATTAATCGACAATGAAAATAATCGTTAGTTGCAGCCCTACAAATTACAGTCTTTAATTCTTGCAAGATGAAACAATTCCTTGAGATAATTACAACTGGCTTAAATTCTGAGGTTTTCTCGTCATTTAATTATTTAAATTGCTGATAAAGCTGAAGACTTTATCAAGCAATTGTTTGCATTAAAAAACACAGAATCTCAACACATGCTTATTAGTATTAGGCCCTGTGGCAACTAGACCGTGATTATCTCTTCTTGTTAAACAACCAGCAGCGTGTTCACGTGAAAAGGTGGTGACCCTCGGAAAAAAAAAGGAGAAATTGGGCGATGTGAATAATTAACACGTCTTGCTGCACACTAGACGTTATTAAGACTCGAGGGTGAACGAGGCAGAGCGATAATAAAGGAGAGAGATTGACGAGGGGCTCCTGCTCTTCCTGCTCCTTTCTTCGTCTTCACACCTCATTTGGATCTCCCCATCAACCTGGCGGAGGCAACTACAGCTACACAAACTCTCTCACACACATACACAGCCTAGTTTTTCTTTTATTTATAGTTTTCATCTCAGACTGCTCAACTTCAATTCCCTACAGCCCCAGCTCTATCATTCAATAAATCCCCAAAACAAACCTCTCTCGCTCAATATCGCAGTCTATCAAACATCCGTTCAAATTCCCAAAGTGCCTGAACCTGGCATCTACACACACACACACACACACACACACACACACACACACACACACCCTTCATCTGACAGGTCTCAGCTTTTATTTGTCTAATTGGACTTAAGAAGGGAGAGCTAAGCTGACCCCCTAAAACCCCTCAACTCTACCTGATCCGCTAATGTCAAATCTCTCTCTCCCTCTCTTTCTTCCTTCTCTCTCCATCCCAAATCTTCTTTCCTCTCTTTCTTTTAGACATGAGCACTTTCATGACTGCTAATGCAATCTAGCCTGTATTGATTTTAACCCCCCCCCCCCCTCTCTTTCTTTTCTTGCGTTCTCTTGTTCAGGCTCCGACCTTGCACACCTTCCCATTAGTCGGTAGAAAACCTGCCAGGTGGAGATAAGCAGGAAAATGTGAGGCGCTGAGAACGAGGCCCGAGTATCTGTTGCACACGTGAGCGCACGCAGACACTTTGCATCTGTAGCAGAGTTGTTACAGATTCACTAGAAGTGAACATGTGAATGGATTTAAACAGAGGCAGGCTTATCACTGGAAGGTCGCTGATTTAATATCCATGAACTTAAGCTAAGTGAACAAAAAGGCCTTAAAGCCCCTAAATTCCAGAGTGCATCTGTGCAGCATCCGTATTTTATTTCTAATTAATTTCAAATTGGTGAAATACACATTTACTCCAAAATTATGACAAAGAACCCCCCCAAGTAACCAAAAACATGTTGCGAGATTGCTTATTTAGTCTAATAAACGTCCAAAAAAACCCTCAAACATAGTCTCTAACAATGTGAAAAAGAATAGAATAGAACAGAATAGAAAGCTTTATTGTCATCGTATTAAATACAACGAGATTCACAGTTGCCACTCCTGGTCAGTACTTTAAAACAAATACTTGACAAGACAAAGCAGGTAAAACATATAACAGATAAAACACACATAGCTATGAAGCAAATAAAAACAGGAATAAAACAGGTGAGGTAGAGTAATAAATAAATAAATAACTATAAACAGAGGTATTGCACTTGGGAAATGGAATAGGTGAAGTAGATTCTATTTCACATTCAGTGTATTAATATTGCACCGATTTTAATGTTTCCAGGGAAAAGGAAGCAGCTCTTCAAATTTGCAAACCTGTTAGCAACAAATGTTGTTTGGACTTGCAAGGCTCGAACAGGAAATGCACCAAAAACCCTGAAAAATTAATAAATAAAACCACTACATCATATGTCCCTTTCATCTTTTCATCCCATCTCTCTTTTTCTGTGAATGAAAATCTATAATTTATAGCATGTAGAGCAACATACTCGCTCTCTAATCCCATCCCCCGTTCTTTCATCCCTACATCTCTGTGAATGAAAGCATAGCAACAGGGGTCAATGGGAACCCGATCGCTCTGGTCCTCATGGAGATATGGAGCGAGGCATGAATTATCTATCAGCACGGGGTGAGGGGGGGGGGGGGCATATGGCATAAAGGTTGAGGGGTTGATGATCATAGACCATATTTAAATGCAGGGTTTTCTTTACAACGTTCTTTCTTTGTGTAAGTAAAAACTAGGGCTGTCAAAGTTAACGTGTTCACGCAAGTTTGTTTTAACGGCACTAATTTCTTTAGCGAATTAACACAACTTGCGATCTTTAGGTTGTAGCGGGCGCAGTTTTAAAGCTTGAGTGAAGACTGAAACATTGGCATCATATGAAACTAGAAAATCTAAGAATCCATTGGTACCAACCAACCATGTCATACTAGCTTGTCGCTTGACGCTCCAAACTTGCGCTAAATTTTGGCGAGGGAAAACTGTCATGGCCATTTTCAAAGGGGTCCCTTGACCTCTGACCTCAAGATATGTGAATGAAAATGGGTTCTATGGGTACCCATGAGTCTCCCCTTTACAGATATGCCCAATTTATGATAATCACCTGCAGTTTGGGGGCAAGTCATAGTCAAGTCAGCACACTGACACACTGACAGCTGTTGTTGCCTGTTGGGCTGCAGTTTGCCATGTTATGATTTGAGCATATCTTTTATGCTAAATGCACCTGTGAGTTAATTTGCAATTAATCGCAATTAACTATGAGCAATCATTCGATTAATTGCGATTAAATATTTTAATCGATTGACAGCCCTAGTAAAAACAAAAACAAATATGTAATCATTAGAGAGCTATTACATGAAAACAGTAATGGGGGTATGATATAGTTTTAGTGTTTTGATGATGGTGATAAACCCTTACGGGTCAGGAAAAGGTAAACAACTCTCTACAGCCCTCATAAAAAGGCTGTTAAGCAAAATTAAAATTCAAACTCACTCCTGAATAAACATAATTCTCTCTCCAACATAACAACCCCCCCCAACACACACACACTCTGAAACCAAGGTGACAGAGAGGCTGGGCTGAGTAAACAAGCTGTGATAACTGTTTTTCTGGCACTGATGATTTTAGCACGGGGTAAACTTCCCGCGGATCGTACAAACACATTAAGTACAATAAGCTCCAGCAGTTGGTGAATGACCTTCTTCTGACACCAAACTCTCGCTGTCTCCCTCTCAGCCCTCCTGTCTGTCTCTCTAACTCTGTCTGTCTTTCTTTCTTTCTTTCTTTCTTCTGTTGCACTTCTGTCTGTTCAGCAGACAGAGAGGTTACTGGGTAACGCCAATCCTCCTTCCTCCCCCCCCACTGCCTCTTGTGGTGTTTCCGTCTGACCTACTCCATTGAAGCAGATGGGATTCCATCACAGACACACACACACACACACGCACACACACACACACAACCTATACATTCACAGAAAACACTCTCACCATCCCCTCAATTATTGACTGCGTGCACATACACATGTTAAGACAGAAAAACAGACACAACTTGCCTTCACATACACACAGCTCAACCCTCTATGTTCACCATCAGAAAGTCAATGTCCCATCAGCAGTGCATTTGCATGATTACATGCAGAATATGGCGGGGGTTAAAAGAGCTCAGTCTGAAGGGGACAAATGTGCTTCAGGCTGCACAAGTGGCTCACAGCATGTCATTTTAGTGAAAATGTTTTTGTGAGTGTGCGGTGGTGATTTAGCATGGTGATTTCCTTTATCTGCCACTTGAGTAAAGAGGAGAGAGTGTGATTTAAATCCGGTCAAAGTTCACTGTGTGTAGGGGTGGGAATCACTAGAGGCCCCACGATACGATATTATCACGCTACTTAAGTCACAATATGATTTTATTGCTATTTTAAACATTTTTGCAATATGCTAAGTAAGATATATTGCAATTAATTACCTTTTTCCAATTGCAAATTATGCAGTTTGTCAACAACTGTTTTATCTAATAAGACAGTTTTCATCTCAGAGTTTTCATTCACATATCTTGAGGTCAGAGGTCAAGGGACCCCTTTGAAAATGGCCATGTCAGTTTTTCATTTAGCGTAACTTTGACGTCCGTGTATCGATACAACATTGGCTGTGGGCTGTGTATTGGCAAGAATCTGTCGATACGATACATATCACGATACAGGGGTAACGATTCAATATATTGCGATATTGTTAGCAAGGCGATTTATTGCGGAATACTGGTATAAAGACACAGCAGTGTGTTGTGTGTATTATACACCAAAGTGAATATTTGTATTTACAGCATAAAGTAGGGAGGTTTGATGTACATTCAAGTCAGCAACGAAAACTGCTGCATTAAGTGAGTGTGTCTGTGTGTACGCTGGGTTATTCTTCTGAATGAAAGGCGGTGGGGCCTCCCTCTATAGGCTGCTCCTCCTTTGTGATCCATGAGAAAACCCTCCGAGTCCGGCTGACACCCTGCAAACTACGCCCCGAGCATGCACACCAACGCTAATATACTCTATATGCTCTTTGTGATTGTTTTCTGTTTCACGAGCATACAGTATGTATGTGCATATCCTCGCCTTGATGTGGTGACACACTTGTGTTTTCTGTTCAAACACCAAGTAGCCGTTCTCACACAGCTTGATGTGTGTGAATCGGAGAAATGTCTTTGAAAAGGGAAAAGAAATGGAGATGGTATCAAAAGCTAAACTTTGCACAAAGACCTTCAAAAAAGGAAGAGCTGGGTGGCAGACAAAGTTTGCATTCACAAAAAAGATTGTTTGATGTGGTAGAAGCAGAGCCATTTTGCTGAGTAGCGATGTGAGGCTTGATAGAAAAGGCAGCGTTTAAAGGGACAAAAGAAACGAGAGAGAGAGAGGAGATAAAGGCAGCTGGGAGACGAAAGTCAGGGGTAGAGAGGGCAGGGAAACTGATGAAGTGAGGAGAGAGATAGATGGAGTGTGAATGCAAAGCATCCATAGGTAAAGACCCACTAAAAACAGTTATTATTACACACACAAACATTCACAAAGGCCCAGCAGGCTTGGCGGTCATGCCTAATTTTCCCCCCCCTGGCGTCTGACCCTACCCGACCCCCTTTGAAATTCAAGCCACGATGAAAGAGAAAGACACACAGAGAGAGCAGATAGAGGATATATGCACCTCTGTTTGAGCAAGTGGACAGTCGAGACTGCATCAGAGTCTAGTTCGTACTTGTGCACAACATCTTTGTGCCTCAGCGTGGTAGCGAAACAAGAACCGGTTAAGAAAAAGGAGCGGGTCAACTAACGGTAATAACAGCTGGAAGAGCACAAACTGACAGGGAGGTGTGTGCAACCGTTAAATAAATCCTCCTTCCTATACATTCATTTAACAAGCAAAGTTTTACAGCCCAATGTTAGCTTCAGCACAATAAAAGGCGGGTTACTCTTAAAATGTACACGCCTGTTGAGCAGGGCGTTAAAACGCTGTTATTTTACGAGCAGGCTGATTTGTTCGCCTGAGCTTTTGGTGCCTTCAGAGAGGGTGGCAGCTTTGTTGCTAACTTGACGCGTTTTATGTCCCCGTCGGGATGGATTTGTAGCTTACCGTCCATTTCCCCCCTGGCAACACAGTTTTAAATCTATTGAAATCTAACCCCACTGGCCTGTCACCCCCCCTGAAGCTGGCAGGACAATAAGATGAAACTGAAACAGGAAAGTTCATTGCATGTTTTCCTGGTGTTTGGATGGGCTCAAGAACTTTGAATCAAGTTTTTTTAGCAACTAAAAAATAACTTTTGGATGGATTGGCCTGAAATTTGGTACAGATATCCACGGTGCCCAGAGGTATCCTAAAGGCCAATTCATATATTCTGCATCCGCGAGAGTCCGCTTTGGTCTGTGTGGCGCCAATGTCGTCATCCGCCCATGTCCGGACTGTACGCATATCAAGTGCGCCGATTGTGCATGCTCCAGTTTCATTCCGCACTCCAGTCCAGTTGGTGGCGTATGCACCTCTAGCTGGTTAGCCAAGAAGAAGAAGAAGAAGATAATAAAGTGGATGCTGCCAGTGGAGCGGGGCTGCGTGCTTAACCAGGAGATGAAATGTGTTTACCGGAAAATGTGGTGTCTCTCTCTCTCTAAGACAGTATCCTACATGAAACTATCACAACATGAGATATGAATTCCCCCTTCCCTCTCACAGTACAACAGCTAACTAGCTAGCCATCTAGCTAGCCACATCTACTGGCATCAAAACAGGAAGTAAAGTAGTAAAGGTGTAAAGTCCGCCTCTTGCTTGATTTGATTGGCTGCCTGGGTCAAGTGTGACATTGACGAGTGGTGCGACTCCACACCTGGTGCTGAAAAGTTGAGAATATTTAACTTTTATGTGCGTCTGAAAAACCGCTAGAAAAACGCGACACGTGGCGCAAGAGAGGAGCGCACGGCAGGCGCGGCGTAACGTAGGAAAACAATGGTTTTCTTAATCTTATTTTTACCAAACTATCTGACTTTGTTTGATTAATTCTGGTCAAAAAAATCCACTTTCGTCACGTGTAACGCTCCATGTTTGTATTGTGCCATAGCTGAACAGCATTGTGGCTGGACAGCAAACAGGTAAGTCCTTCAGTGTTGACCTTGGTTTAAGCATCATAAATATATTATTTCCGTCGGCTCAGCAGCATTCATTTATACAACGAAGCGAGTCCTATTCTAAATTCTGACTATGCAGCTGTGTAACATGTGTCTGACATGCTATCATAAAATAATTTCCCAGTGGAAAGCTCCATCAGCCACTGGTAGCGTAACATAAAGACGGACCCCTTGGCAGCCTCCAGACTACATTAAGAGCCATTACCATCCAGCCACACTGTCTCCACTCATATTGACTCCTGGCCCTTCTCACTCTCCAGTGGACCCTCCTGAGGACCCGCCAAATCAATAACCACAAGGCCTGAGTGTGTTTGTCTGTCTTACAGCAGGCTGACATCATTGTGCTTCTGTATGTATGTATGGGTGTACATGTTATTGTGTATGTGTGAATATGTGCCTGCAGCTGTTTCTACAATCTACTGCATTTAGACAACAGACCTAGTCACACAATACAATCTAGATTTCTATATTGCATCCTTTTACACTCTTTGTTTCTGCTGTTGACACACACGGTCTTGCACATATAGGTTAGAAGACAATACATGAGCCTATAGTCAACATGCATACAAGCATGTGCACACATCCACACAAGGATGCCAGCACACAGCATTATGTTGGCTGCCACGCTTGTTTCCTGACCTACATTTCAACACCAGGGCTGTCTGCTCTTCTCTCCTCAGGCTCTGTATGTGTGTGCATGTGTGTGTGTGCATGTATCATTAATCCAATTTTATAATTAACGTCACACACAAAACGCCATAAATCGGACACAAGCACACAGATGCGATACACCGTGGAGTTGTGTGCTGTGTGTTTCTGCAATCACTAGACTTTTCCAGCCCCGCACACATAAACCTCACAACTGGCTTAATTAAAAGTGTGATGTGAATAATGTCCCGGCTGGGATAAATGACAGGAATCAATAGGTAGCAGCTGGAAAGTTTACGTCATACGCTTTAACTATATGATTAATTGGCATCAATATTTCACTGCACACTTTACTCTGAAGTCATTTAGCTGACACTCCAATCAAGAGTGATTTACCAAGACGACGACAGCAGCAGCGCACGTTTAATTTCCAATCACCTGCGAAACACAGAACGGGCGGAAAAAAAACAGAAAGCAAAGGTAATAAATATTTCTTATGTTATACTGCTGTACACACAAGCTTAGGTATACAGCAGTGTGTCGACTCTGCTGTTACCATGACCCTCGTGCTGAGCTCACGCTGCTGACGAGAGGGTCTTGTCTGATTTAGACGGACGGAGCTAATTTAGGTTAAGTGCCTCCAGTAGCTCAAGGGCACAAAGCAACAAGCCACCTGGGGCTAGCCTGCATCACAGGGAGGGAAGCCAAATGTGTGTGTGTGTGTGTGTGTGTGTGTGTGTGTGTGTGTGTGTGCGGGCTGACACAGGGGTACCACTGGGAAGTGGGTTAAAGCCATATCAACTGTGTGCATGTGCGTTCATCTACAGTTCCTACACCACTGTAGCAAAATTTACACTATAATGTTTGACCCACTTCCCACATTGCACCTCACTTCTCATCAGTAGGTCATTTGGGGAGGGGTGGTGGTGGTGATGGTGATGGTGGTGGTGATGGTGTCGATGGTGGTGGTGGTGGTGGGGGGGGCTTTGCAACACCAAAACCATCCAATCAACATTCAGAAATACAACCAATTGACCAATGACCACAAATTTAGGAAGTGAGAAAGACAATCAGCCCGGAGGCGGTTGCACGATCGGGAGGTTAGATGTGAAGTCGGATGCGAGTTCTGGTGGCCGGCATTGATTACTGTTATTAACCAATATATTAACACCGCATGACTGGATTTGGCTCCGTTCACCAGGCCCATAATATTGATCCAAATAATATCTGCCCCCTGTTAGTTAGTTGGTTGGTTTGTTAGAGGATGCTCTGCATATTCCACATTGCTTAAACAAAGGCACATGGGAACATAATTTTAGGGAGACAGTTAAAGGGATTACAATAAGAATACAGAAACGTTTAAAAACCCAAATGTTATGTCATTTTGGCCAGACAGCAGCACTATAGGCTTCAGGCCACTGCATCAAAAAATTCTGGATGCTATTGACCCATTTTTTACTGATACAAAGAACAGTATCATATCATCATCATCATCATCATCATCATCATCATGTGATACTTTATTGATACCCAGCAAAGACTGATGGAGGTTAGAGGTCATGGTCAAACATTGCTCATATCAAAAATGTGTACAATTTTTCCAAATAAGGTTTTATCATTATCATCAGGAGCACTATAAATGTTTTGTTATGCCATAGTATTAGAATGAGTGTGTTTTAATCCCAGGGTAAAGACTGAGAGGGTTGAAAATGTCTCAGGACAGGCTTAGTGCTCATAAGATGACGTGGATCAGTATCATCTCACACATACTGTAAGTACGCACACACACACCGACACACTGTGATTGGTGGTTTCATCTGACTTGATCAAACAGTCTCAGGGATGCACACAGGTGTGTATGTGTATGTGTATGTGCACATGCATCTGCTAAGCCTGGGTTCCTCCATTGATAATCCTGTGTTGAGACCTCGTCTGGGAAAAAAGCAGGACCCTCCAAATCCACTTAACCCCTCCCTCCCTCCCTCTTCCTTCTTTATAAACACCCCTCCCTCTCCCTCTCCTTGTCCGTCTCTCCGTCCCTCCCCCCTTCTGTCCCATCTGAGCAGTAATGAAGGGATGGAGGCATTAATAGAGAGAGCAGAGTGCGCCCTCCTAATGGGCCCTGAGGGAAACAAGACCAGCTCCCTGATCAAATACTCCCAAAATTTAAGACCGCCATTATTCCAAATTAAATTCCACGTGACACCCCATATGTCTCTTTTTTCGGTGTGGATAAATGGGCGCATTGTGTCTGATGGGCAATTAATCCAACTGTAATTTGGTAATCACCGTAATCCTATCAATTTAGTCTCACACAATGTTTTTATGTGTGTGTTCTGAAGTCAGTTCTTTATTGGTTAAAATTGATGATTCACAGATAATCAACTTTGAACCTGAGGAGTAGAAGCACTGCAGTTTGATCCACTGAATGAGTCCCTCTGCTCGTCTGTATTATACCGCCACCTTGTGGGGAAAATTAGCAACAACTGACACACGTGTAATTGGTTTCCCAGTCTCATCCTGCATAGTTCTCTTAGGCTAACAACAGTCTAGGAATGTAGCTTCTGCTATAAACAAACAAAATTAGAGTCAAACGGTCACCAGTGCACGCTCCCCTGTGGTTTTACAAGCAAAGGAAAAGGCTGCAGCTTCCCTTTCTCTACATTTTTCCTTCTTTTTTTTTTTTGTCTTTAACCCTAATCCATCCTCACATGTGGAGTGGAAAACCCTCGAAAAAGAGACGTTGCTATGGTGAGGACAACTCATTAACGAGACAGATTTAAAGAGGCTCTTAAAATCACTTTCTCTGCCCTCCCTCCCGTCTCTCTCTCTCCTTTTATAATCAGCCTCTATGGGGGGACATGAGCTTTTCAGAGGCTTGGCTTTGCTTTCGAAGGCTTAATGGAGCCTCCAGCTGATTGGGACATAAAGGGGCCTCCGGCTGAGGAGACTGCAGGAAGAGGGAGACTGGTGCTGGGCTACATTGTGGAAGATTGAGGGGGTCTGGGGTTGATGAGAGGTAGGAAGGATCAGAGCGATCAGATTATTCTTTTGTGTTTATTAGTACATTAACATTCTTATATGTTAGGTATATAATCAGTTGATTAAGTTTGTTTTACTTACATTTTGGATTATTTATAAATTAGATATTAATTGTTGATTTTTACATGTGCGTTCCTCCTCTCTCTCATCAAAACATATAAGGAAAATATGAAAAAAAAAAAAGTGTATACATTTATCAATGTGTTGTTGTTGATTATTTTAAAGATTAATTGTTTAATTGTTTAGTGTGTAAAATCTCAATTTTCCAGAGCCCAAACTGACGTCTTCAAATTGGTTGTTTTGGTTCATTACAGGTACCCAAATAAATGGAATCTACCTTTTCTTTCTGAGGTTTGTGTAATTTTCCTCGGGTTAAAGGAGATTGTGCACTTTGCGGGAAGCGTACAGTAGAAGTGAGGAATGTAACCATGTGTGCAGACGGAGAGCAGACTGGTCAGTAGGGCAAACCGGGCCAGAAACCTCAGAGGGCCAGACTCTAGCAGCATGAGGTGGAATAAAAGCTCCCTGTAATTGCAGCGCTCATTAAAGAAATGAGCTGTGACTGAGGCAGGCAGGCGCAGCCGTGGTGTGCTTAAATACACTTATCCTGCACTAAGGCACAATTAGATATTTCAATTACTAACAACGAGACCACTGTTGAACTGAGGCTAAAGAAGAGGGCAAAAGCTGTTGCTGGAGTCGACACACACCAGATTAAGTCTTGAAATCGCATTTGTTTTCTTAAGAGTGTTAAGACAACACACTTACATTCATTATGTAACTGTTTTTCCTATGCATTATCATGGTTTCTTCATTTATACAGGGGATAGGGAAACTGCTTTTTGTCAGTGTGCATAAAAACATGAACTTTATATTGCAGATATTCGTGACTTGACTGCATGCGTATGTCCGACATAGAGAATATACAAGAAAGCACGCACACACCTAAGCATCTCCACCTCATCAATCAGAAATATAGTTATTAGATTAACAGACTTTCACCTTTGCAATTATACACACAAATACCCCAAATACCCCAAATAGCCAGGAACCAGAGAGAGGAGATGAGAGAAGAGGGAGAGAGAAAGATACCCTAGAGACGTGCTATAGCTAAAGCTATAGCCACCTTATCAAGAAGAGGCATCTTCATCTTATTCTTCCAGAATCTGGGTGCCATATGGTGCAATACACCGACCCAACCTCCAGGAGGTTCCCTTTGTCAACAGGGAGCAGGCAGCAGGGGCAGAACAACACACTCAACATACTACAGTAAATAGAAGTTCATTAAGAAAGAGAAGAAAGAAAATAAAGAAAAAATAATTTGAAATGAAAGAAAAATATCTCCCCTGAAAGAGAACAGAAGAAACAAAGCAGAGTTTTATTGTTAAATAGCATTAAAACCGACCAATCCTCTGCTGTTTGAAAGCTCCCTTTATGCTCCTTGACACATTTGCTCAATGGAAGGATTAATGTCTCTGTAGATTCCAGCGATTATCTGTCCTGATGTGATAATAAAGCCGTTAAGTAAAACTCAATTGTCCACATATGGGGCCGTGAGGGTCTCTTACACCTGATCCCTCCTGAAATAAACACTGCTCTGCTTGACTCACTCCTCTCCTTTCCTCCTCCAGCGTCTCCAGTCTCCCAAATGAAAAGCCAGCTGAGCCCAGACCCACACTATTAATCTCACCAGATTATTTTATTATTATTAACGCAACACGCACACCGAAAGACAAAACCGACTCCCTGGAAAATCCATATGCACGCTATCTCAACACTGTGTGTGACATCAAATCTGATTTAAATAGATACAAAATTGGGATTTGACGGATGATATGAAATGGGGGGGAAAAAACGGATGGTTAAGATATCTTCCAGATACAAGCAAGAATTTACTTTTCTTAACCTGTGATCTGTTTTACTTTACAAGCAGAAGAACAGAGCAGCAACTGTGTTGCTACAGTAGTACAGTTGAAACATTTAGTTGATCGTAGGGCTGGGCGATAGGGAAAACCAAATATCGCGATATGTTTGACCAAATACCTCGATATCGATATTGAGATAGTATTGTAGGGTTGACCACTGGTGCTGTTACAAAATATTTATAAATATTTACACAATGAGATTTTTGATAAATAATCATCAGCAATGTGGATATAACGACTAACGAACACTCTGGTAAATTCAGAAAATGACATCACTTTACTGTAATGCAGCCTTTAAAACCAGAAAAGACAACACTTGTGCTATATTACGAAATCCAAAATCTAAGACGACATCTTGTCTCATATCACGATATCGATATAATATCGATATATATTTCCCAGCCCTAGTTGATCGTCAGAAAATTTATCTTGAAACCCTTTTGTTTATCGATTAATTGTTTAAGTCATTTTTCAAGCAAAAATGCCAAACTTTCTGTGCTTTTAGTTCCTAAAATGTGAAGATAGTAAAAAAAATTGGAGTTTTGGACTGTTTGCAATTTCAACTTGGGTTCTCGGAAATTATAAAGGACATTTTTCACTATTTTCTGACAATTTTTTTTAGACAAAATGAATAATCGATTAAGCAGTACTAGACAAAGAAAAGAGTGCCACCAATACAAACTCAGACAGAGTCAATGGAGAAAGTAATATATATGTGAAGCATAAAAAACGCCTGGGATCTATGCATAAATGAACACAGAGATGCACGCACACAGACAGAACTGCACAAAACTCAATTACCCCCCAATACTTGTCAGCGATGACTTCATTAGCCGTTGATCCCACATGATGGAAGATCACCTGTTTAGCCAATCACTAGCCAGCCATTACCTATTAGGCCTTTAACAAGCTGAGAGGTCTCCATCTGTTAGATACACAGCTAGCTATTAGCCACTGATTACACTTCACATCCTTCATCTCCTAACCAGTTCAATGTGGACGGGGAAGAAGACGTGGACTGGACTGCTGTAGCTTTTATATTCAGAGCGGATAAATGGGGATAAAAGCAGCAGACGTGCACTCACTCACACAGACTTTATCAATGAAAGAGAGGAAGAGGGAGACTGAGAGATTGTGGCCGACAGTTGATGGAAAACAGAGCCTTAACCCATTTTACAGTTGAATGACCCAAAGCAACCCCTGACCCCCAGTTCCCGAAAGTGTGTGTGTGTGTGTTTGTGTGTGTGTGTGTGTGTGTGTGTGTGTGTGTGTGTGTGTGTGTGAAATCCCCTTCTTTTCTTCATCTCATTAAGCCGTGTGTCATGCTCTCTGCTCCATTGTTCTGCCACCTCCAACCTGCTATTGGGGGGTTTTTCATGCACATTCAGGACTAAGTGTTCACTTGTCTTTACTCATCTATGTATGAGAGGGTACGAGCGTTGCTGTAGGCCTTGAAACTAACAAATCTCATTGTGTTGTTATGAAAGCCTGAAACCCTAAAATCCCCGAGTAGGAGGAAAGACATGCTGCTTTGCCTGGATGGGTTTTCTGCACAAGGTGAGAAATAAAGTATTTCATTCACAGTCAATTAGCACGACTAGTTATCCTGTCAACTTAGCCTCAAACCAGAGTTTAGGGCACTTCATCTAACATTCTACCTACTAGTATTGACAAAAATATAGAAGCATCGATACACATAGATAATGAATATTTGAAAGGTTTCAATACTCATTATCCGCCGTATTAATACACAGGTACCAGCTGCGCTTTCTGCTCTCTCTTCTCTCCGACAGCGGGTTGACACACACACAAACACCGCTATTTATCTTTTGATGAAAACCTAAAATGTTTTACCCTCAATGTCAATTTTTCCCCGTGGTATTGAAAATTGATATTTTTCAAGGTATTGTATCAAAGTTAGAAATTACAGTATTGTGACAACGCTACTACCTGCAGTATCATGACTGCATACATTTTTAACGCAGGGCGACTCTAATGAAAGTTGAACTTTCAATCGACTGTCCAGGTTTTTATCTCCTTGAAAAGATGGGAATTGTTTGTGTGAATGAAACACTGAAGGAGAGACGACAACAACAAGGAGCTGAGGCCGAGACCAAACCCCTCCTGATTCCCACCGCCACAATTATATTACCCTAACTCATTTACAGCAGCGCTTCCCCCACATAAATGCGGCCAATCCATTTCATTTGGCCTCATCTAGTTACCCTACAAGCCCGGCCCTCCCTCAGGTGCTCTTCCCCCGGGAGCTGTTGGCACCGATTGGTCGATAGCTGAACCTGCATTCCCATCGAGGGATTATGGGGGATCCGGTGGAACACCTGCTCCACCGCTAAACTGATATAAAACAGGAGGGGGATAAAGGGGGGAAGCCGATGGAAAGAAAAAAGTGTTGTCGTCTCCAATCTACTGTAAGAAAATGAAGATTTTATGGAAAGATAAGAGTGTGAAAATGCAAGGCAGATAGACAGAATGAGATGCACGCATAGAAATGCAATAGAAACAAATGCACACTAAGGACGTATTAGCAAAACTCCAATTTGAGCGTGTTTGTGTGCATGAGGGTCGTCTGTTCAGCGGTGCGTGAATACAGAGCGATTCAACCTACAGAGCCCAGACAATACTGTAACCACGGCAGCGACATCTTGAGCTGTCACGGCGCGTTAGCCGAAGCAGGCGTGAGGACGGCCCGCACTCGTCTGGCGGCATATTGTTATGCCGAACGCACGGGAAGGTTTTAGGTAATTACACGTGCAGAAAGACATTAGAATGTAGTTATTAGAAAAGTTACAGAAGTTGTACTGCAAAGAAAAAGTATCTCTCTTAGTCCTGCTTTTGCTTTATAAGCAGCATTAGGGTACTGTAATGTCATATCGTTAAGTATTCTCGCAAATAAGTAATGATCATGTGACAGATCCTGTCACATCCTTCAGCACTCTCCGTTATCTCCCTGATGGCTCCTTTATGTAGTGGCGGAGGTGAAAGTGGGTCACCTCTGTAACCCCAGCAGCGTCAGCTCCGTCACCCCTTCACTCTCAGCTCTGTTACACTTCCCTGCAGGCCTGGCCCATCACCTCCAGCTGCTAGCTATTGTGTCTCGTTCCCAGGGGTGGCCACCCACGGGAGTTAGATGTCCTAACTGTCCCAAAGAGAGTGAAGCATGGTCTGGATGCAAGAATGCACATGGGCAGACGCTCGTTATGACAAACATGCATACGCAAAGAGGCTGACGATACATGCAAGGGAAGGGAATAAATGCATGCTCAAACACATGTCCAAGCACCCTAGGGAAGTCTTTAAATATGCATATAATAAACCAGAAATTGAATATCCCTGCACAAACATAAGGTAACGCAGATTTCACAGACAATGTGCAATATGTCAGGTTATGTATTTAAGTATTAGTGACAGTATTCATGAGAGCCTTTCTCTGAGGGTCATCCGGTTCCTGCCACCACACCAAAGTCCAAAAGTCCCCGAGGTCACAAAGCCACAATCTGTATAGATGCCGCAAGAGACGCCAAGATTAACACACATACGTACACACACACACAAAGACGGACGGCACAGATCACTCTGTTACAAGGTGGATGGAAATCACCTAATAAGAAGAGACAAAGCCCAGCTTGGGAAAAGCTTCCGCCGCATGTCTCGCGACTCTCTGGGACTGTGACAAACGGCGTATAATTGTTGCCCGCAAACAGTTCAGGTGACTTAAGTTCTCGTTGAAGCAGGAGTCTGTTTCCCAGCCGAGAAAAACACCACAATCATTACTGTAGCAAAACAGCAATGTGGTGTCTCATTAGGGTCTGCTAAGTCTTACTAAGAGGCTCACAGAGACCGCTGCTACCTGGTAGTCCCGCTCTAAAGTTGAAGGCAAGAACCTCTATGATCACACTGTGTTTGAGTTCAAAGAGAGAGACGCAATGAAGCTCTAACATAAAACAACACTTAAAATCTCTGGCGCACTAACAGTTTGTTTGTTCCAACTCCACAACTTCAAGCTAACAAACTCCACGATATGTTCTGCTCTCTAGTCTGTACCTTTGCCATCCTGGAAGGTTTGAGTTTTCCCCGGTGAGCCTTTGACGACCGGTCCAAGCAGCGGTTTGGGTGTCCAGAGAGAGTCCGCCCTCTGATGGACCTTTGACACCGACAGCAGACGTTTGCGCAGGCAGCCCTCTGGCCTGGCGGGCCTGGGGCTCGGGAAGGCCGGGGCCTGGAGGCTGTTCCCCATCTTGATGGCGGGCAGGAGGGAGCAAAGAGTTCGTTTCTCGCCAGGGGAGTCCTCATAGCCGGCCTTTTGCCAGCAGCTGACCACCGGCTTCGAGGAGAGGCAGTGCACGTATGTGATCATCCCCTGCTTAGACCTAAAACCCCCCCCCCCAATGCCCACCCTTCCCTGCACTATCCACGACCAAAGTCCCCCAACTCCTCCTCCTCCTCCTCCTTCTCTTCTCTCTGGATGACAACTTGAGGTGGTGGGATGGAGGGGCGACTGTGGGAGACCTCCCCTCTTGCTCCCAAACCCTCAATAGGCCTCCCCCTCTCTTTCTGGGAAGATTGGACGGGGGGATTGGAGGTTTTTCGCAAGCCACAGGGGACCCAATCCCCCCACCGTCTCCTCCTCTCTCCTCCTACTGTTTTTGTCCTTCCTCTCCCTCTCTCAGGGGATCCTATTGACTTGCATTGATTTGACTGACAAAGGAAGGCTGTGCACAGTGTTAGATTACAAGATTTAACTCCAGAACAAATATCCCACAGAACTATTGAAGCATAAGGCTATTAAAAATCCTGCATGACTATCAAGTCGGACGTCTGGCTGGCACCCCGGTGGCTTGCAAAAACAGGAATTCTGAGCCCCAAAAATGACCACAAGAACTTTCAAAAATACTCCAAAGATGGTTTCAAAAACAAAGTTGGGGAAATACCTGTGGTTAAAGCGTGTTTTTTCTTCTAAATGCTGTGCTATCAACTCTGCAACGACCCAGAAGCATCACCACAGAGCAAAAAGAAGATCCACAAAAAGTCAAGAAACCAGTTCGTGACCAAAGATGGTGAGCGCCTCATTTGGTTAATTAGAGATGAGGTTACATCTTCCAACAGAATGTTCAGTATGCAGCATCGAAGAGCATCCTCCTTCCTCTTTCTCCATCCATCTGAGACAGAAGAACACCAGCATTGCTCTGTGGCGTCCACATGGCCTCTCCTCTCCTCTCAGCTCCTCCTCCCTCTCTCCTCTGCTCCTCAGCGCTGCTGTTCTAATCTGTAAACCCAGATTATCCAGCCTCCAGCCCGAGACACACACAACACAGATGGACACCAGGCTGTAGATAATTAACTACATCACCTGCAGTGCTCAAATGTGTGGAAGTTCAAGAAGGCTTGGCGTGATACGTGTCAGCTGGTTAACTCGGATGACGCAAAACTCAAGTGTGAAGAAAGCTCCGTGTGGGGCAAATATCGACCTACTGCCTCAGGTTTACCCTCACCTGACTGCTGTTACCAAGTCCTACAGAGATCCAGCTGGAAATATACACAACCTGATTATTTCAAGTGGACAAAACGCACACAAGGAAGACATGTTTCAAAGCTTTGATGAGTTTACTTGGAGCCGAACTAATTAAGGAGCACAGAGAGAGGCACAGATGGACCGAGAGGAATTACCTGACAGCCTGACACAGACAAGACAGATTTAAGCGTAGACGATACCAGATAAAAAAAAGCAGCAAACAAAGATTAAAACACAGGGTGGGAGTAGTCACAGGCGGTAAAAACTTCAGAGTAACCTGCCAGGTGAGGATGTGCATGTGTGTGCATGATCCTTAATCAGCTTGGCTGTGAGGTATAAGGCTAAGCTCATTGATATGATCAGATTAATAGGCCGAAGACCAGCAGAGGACAGGACTGGACAAAAGTGAAGACTGGATACTACAGTGATGGTCTATTAGCCAATGAAAGGTCAACTACCAGACGGATATGCAGACATTCAAATGAATAAAAACAAGGTCAAAAAGAAAAGAGAAATTAAAAAGGGGGCAAGAACTATTTGGCAGTACTAAAGCGAATGTCTCCCTCTGGTGGTGGCTAACACCTGTGCCATACAACACAGACACATACCAGTGTGTCTATAATAATTTCAGTCGTTTTTCCAAGTAAAAATTGCCAAACATTCTCTGGTTCCAGCTTCTCCAATGTGAGAATTTGCTGCTTTTTTTCTGTTTCATGTCACTGTAAACTGAACTTATTTGACTTTTGAGCTGTTAGAGGAGCAAGTCATTAAGTTTGGGAAACTTGGATGGACATTTTTTCACAATGTTTTGATATTTTATAGACTAATCTAAAAAAAAATAATCAATGATTACTCAGTAATTAAAATAATCGTAAGCCGCAGCCCCAGTACACTCGTAAACCCGTCGCAACTTTGGGGGGAATAGGGAGAGAGAGACTGTGTGTAATGTGTGTGCTTGTGCGGTTGTTATCCTGCCAAAGACTCAGCAGATAGCCAGAGGCTAAAACAGCCATTACCGATGGTTATCATTTCCACAGCATGAGAGTGAGTCAGCCAACACGAAGGCTGATTACAAAACCAAAACCACTGCACCCACACACAGGACATAATGGACAAACCACTGTATACACACACACTCACACACATATAAAACATTGGGCGGACACACGTAGCCCACGGGGCGAGCCAAAAGATTCAGACCGTGGCCTAAATTGCACTTAACACTGTTGTTGCCCCAAATCCACAAACACATAGACGCAGAGGGTCACACTGAGAACGACATCAGGGGGTGTAGTCGTGCAGACCTGCACGCATAACGGCGTCATAGCATCATAACAGGGGGCGTTTTTGTATTGACACACATAAACATACATTATTGGCATTTTACAAGCAGATAGGTTTATGTGTGTGGTGGTCACAGTCGTGTGTGTGAACGAATGTCATGCGTGTCACTCGGTTGGCTGTGAATGTTCAGGTCTTGCCCAGACCCAGCATGCACGGCGGTCAGATTCTCACAGCCCACTGCCCATGAATGGGGATTATCAGTGTGTGTGTGTGTGTGTGTGTGTGTGTGTGTGTGTGTGTGTGTGTGTGTGTGTGTGTGTGTGTGTGTGTGTGTGTGTGTGTTGTGTGTGTGTGTGTGTGTGTGTGTGTGTGCACCCAATTCTTGAGCGGTGCAACATCCGGTTCAAGCTGCGACAGTGCATATTGTGTTTGTATCAATGTATGTGTTTACATGCTTTTGTGTAATATAAACTCTCGTATGTTCCTGTGAATACTCACATGCACATGGACTGTGCGGGGGGGGGGGGAGCCAAAGCGGAAGGCTTTAGTGAAGGGACAATGGTAACCATGGCTACGCATAGGTCTGAATGGAGTGAGAGGAGCACCTGCACGCTGAGTTAGTCCTCTGTCTGGGGAAGTCATCCACTCATCCACAGGGGGTCGGCTATTGTCTTTTCAAACTTCACCCACAACAAAACCTTTCCAGCATTGTCCCTGGAAACTCCACAGCTTAACACTCGCCTCCTGAGAAAACTTTGAGTCTCCTACTGAAAATACAGTAAGTCCCCCCTTACTGACTCCAACATCTTTCTAAACTTCTAAACTAATCTTTCCAAAAGAAGAAGCCATTGTTTCGTAAACGCTTTTCCGAGGACAAAAGGTTCCCAAGAGTCCCGGCTGGAACTTCACCATCTATTGTTTCCCTATCAAGACCAGAAATCTCGTCCTCTTTTGGAAGACTCTGACTTCTTGGCAGAGGTCAACATCTCTTCCAGAGCTTCCTCTTAAAGCCAATTTAAAAGTTTGCATAATTTACTAATGCAAAAACGTACGATACATGGACACAGCGACTTAATTTCCATGGTGACTAAACATTAGTTTAAAGTTTGGTTTCAAGTAATACTTCAAAATGAGGATTAAGCACTTCCAACAGACATTAAACTTTACTTAGCAAACATACTAATATCTCAATATGTATACAAGTACTGTATTTTTTATTACATGAATACAAAGTAATGAAACGGACATCTTTGCTATTTACTGGCGCGCTGCCAATTATTCTGCCTTTTCCCTAACCGGGGGTGAGGCATTGCCGTTTTTTGGCCGGCTCTGCAGCCGTTTGAGGATCGGCGAAGGTTCACTTCGGGGCCATTACGTGACCAGGCATTATCAATTCACGAGGGCAGCTTTAACCACAGGTGTTTTCCCCGTGCGCATTAGTTTTAAATTCCGTGAAAGCTTCCCTTTCCTTTTCCCGTCATTATTTTAATGTGCACGCAACACCAGCCTCAGGTATCCAGCCAGAAAGTAGACTGTCCACGAGGCAAAGTATCATAGGAGTAAAGTAAAAAACGTAACAAAAATTGAATTAACGTTAGTCCAACGCATTTCTTAATATTATTCCATATGTTGTCATGTATGAAAAGACCCAACATGAACACTGTAAACGGCCTATTTGATTACTATATATGAATTATTTAAACAGCATTTGTATAGGAATGATTCTTTCCCAAGCTTTTTGATCCATATAAGCAGTTGATCACTGTAACCGTGATCACTAGAAGCGGTTTCCACTGTATTTATTAAAGTGAGTTACCTGTTATGTAAAGCTGCCGGTCCAATATTTGCCCATGCCGTGGTATTTATTTCAAGTCTGATGTTGGCAAACATCATTTTAAGTGGCTTCAGAATCCAGCTACGCCACACTAGAAACACTTGTCTTGCCGTCTACATTTCAACACCTCTCTCCTGTCCTCCCTGCTCCTCTCCTCGCCCTCCACTGGAGATAAGCAGCCCGTCACATCGAGTGTGAGAACATCCATCAACACCGCTACCCACAAGGCCAGAGGGCAGGTAGTGGGTCAGCCTCGGGTCAAGGGGTAACAGTCTCTCCAGACACAGGTGCATTGCTTATTGGGGGACTGAAGGAGGCTTAACGGGGTTGCTAAAAAGGGTTGTCAGCAACTTTGATAGTTACACATGATTCCTAAAAAATCCCAAGCATCTGATTTAGTTTTAGAAATGTTATTGCCTTATAAAGTTGCATAGGGTCAGGCATTCACCACCAATTATGCAAACACATGCAAATGCTCTTTGCAAATGTTCTACTAGAAGCAGTAATTGTAGACTGTGAGCCTGCACAATTTACTTTCAAGAATGAATAATTCCAACACTGATGTGGTAGCACATATGCCAATATGGAAATATTGAAATTAACTTAGAACTATTAACTAGTTGAAAGTTGAGATAAATATTTCAGATTTAAAAACTCACCCATTTGTGTCCATAACTGCGCTGCACTATCCAACGTCCTGTCTGATCTGTAGGTGTGTAGGTGCCATATACAGTAGGTGGTGAAATGTCACGAAGGAGTTGAGGTTAAATATAGGTTTACACATATAGCTATGTGGGTCACTGCCCTTTGGGCCGAATCTAACACGGCTGCCCCGCAGAAAAACACACCGAGCTCCTGCTGCCTTCCCAAGAGCGTGTGGAACTCGTACACACATTCCTGGAATTATATTCACACACACACAAACACGTGCAGGTCGCATATACAGATGCTCGCAAACATCGCTATATAATCTTTCAATCAAATATCAAATATAGATCCTGTAATAGACACATCTCCAAAACATGATCCAGCACGTGTGTCAGCGTAACGCACACACGTACCGTTAATTAATTCTGTAATAGCTATTATAAAACTGTTAAATGGTTGTCGTGTTCTCTGCTCTCTTTAGTTATTTATAACTTTAGTCACTTACAAGTGTTGAAAGCTAAGTTAAGCTAATTAGATACCATTCAGAACCATCTCCAACATTAGGTATTTCCTATCACCCTCTGATCTAGAAAGAGTCATTCATGCACTAATATCATCCAGGCTGGACTACTGAAACTCCCTCTACCTAGGAATTTCTCAGGCTACGTCGCACCTATCCTTGCATCCATACACTGGCTCCCTGTTCGTTACAAGATAAACTTCAAAATCCTTCTAAATGTCTACAAATCTCTCTATGGTCTCGCCCCTTACATACTGTATATCTCAGAGCTTCTCACCCCTTACGGCATCAGCAGACCCCTCATATCCACCCGTCGTGGCCTGTTGGCCGTGCCCCGTTCGTGGAAGAGAAAGGCCGAGGCCGAGGCCAGGGCTTTTTCTGTAGCGGCTCCTCGGCTCTGGATTAGACAGGCTGAGTCTGTTGATGTTTTTAAGATGCACCATAAGATCCATGTTTTTCTCTGGCTTTTAATTGTTTAATTTTTTTTTTTTTTTCTGTCTTTATCCGATTCCCTGGGTTTAAATTGTGTTTAAACTGGTTTCTATTTTAATGTTGTTTGTTTTTTAAAGTGCTATATAAATGAAATAACCTTGAAACTTGATTTGGATTTGATAAACTAATTTGTTACTTGATTATGATTTGATGAGGCGCTATCTTCTGTTCTAGAGCTACACCAAACATTTTCATTATCGATTAATCTGCTGATCATTTCCTTGATTAAGCAACTAATCGTTTAATCTATAAAATGTCAGAAAACTGTGAAAAACGGCCTTCACAAGTCTTCAAAAGTGTTGTTTCGTCCGACCAAAAGTCCAAAATGCAAAAATATTCTATTTAAATAAAACAGAAAAAAGCAGCAAATCGTCACATTTGACTGGAACCAGTGAATGTTTTGCCTAAAACCATTAATCAATTCTCAAAATAGTTGCAGATTAATTTTCTGACAGTCGACTAATTGATTAATCCTTACAGCTCTGCTAAATTCAAACACTTCAGTCAGAATAATCCTATTCGACAAAAGGTATTCAAAGTGTCATGGACTAAATCAAATGACAGATTATACATAGTTCACCTATTTCAAACAAATGATGAATAAACACTCGGTCATTAAATAAGCCTGAGAGTACTTCACATCATGACTTATTCAAACAGGATGATGGTTCAGGCTACAGTCCAAGTGCACACTTCATCAGCTAAGCATCTGGCTGGATCGGCACACATCTGCACATCTCCCTTTGAACTGCTTTCTGCGACCAAAACATCTGAAGCCGCCATAATGCTCACACACCCGAGTAAACTGTAATCAGAGCGAAACCAGGGAACACGAGACCCAAGTCCCACTCACCCAAAGACATGTTCTTCCAGATTGGACATGGCCCGAGCTGCACCTTAACTGACCTCATCTCTGCAATATGTTTGCTCGACAGGGCTTATATTCACTAACATGGACAGAAATGTTGCGTTTCTATACCGGTCACACTGCAGGAAACCTCCAATTACAGAGTGAGAACGAGGTTTCCAAAAAAATCACTCCAACTAATCCCTGCTCAGTCCCATCTAATGTCTCCGTTCTGGGCCGACATATTCCGCTGGAGTGGAGCTCAAGTGCAGAAATAATTTATGCAACACACCAAAAAGCCACACCAAGTGGTCTGGCCAGCTAGCAAAGGGCTTACTCTAAAATGCAAGGCTTTAAAGCGGGAGAGGAGGGGGGGGGGGGGGAGTGAGTGAGTGAGTGAGTGAGTGAGTGAGTGAGTGTGTGTGGTCAAAACAGATGAGAATCCACTCTGGGCCACAGCTGGATGTGGAGGAACGTGAACTGAAAATGTGTCACATCTGCCTCAGAGCTGGCAACCCCTACCGAGGGGGGATTGTTTAAATCATAACATAAGCAGACATTCTGTAACTGGCAACCGATGCGGAGTAATCTACTGGTCGGATCACAGTGTTTAAATGTAATGCACGGTATTTGGGTCAGTTTGTCATATCTGTTGAAGCTGGAAACCCAAACCGGTACTGCGGCTGATAGAAGAATATGTCCATAACTTGATCCGAGTATGACAACTTTTTCAACATTTCACATATTATGTATAATTTCTACAGTTCGATATGGACATGTACTGTATGAGGGAAAAAAGATCTCCCTGCTACCACACAAAGTCAAACACACAAAGTTAAACCAGGACATCTAGTTCAAAAATGATAAATTACTTCATGTAGCACAACTGATTTTTTTTTTCTCCAACACAACACCCACATCTGTTTCTCTCCAGACTCCAAATCTGACCAGAGTCACATCGTGTGGAAACAGTGTAACTGACAACATAAATTACTGTGTACAGCTGATGAACCGGGATACTATATTGCCACAAATACCTCATTTCTGGAGGTCATAAATCTACAGAAAGAGAAAACACTGTGGTTTCACAAGAGGGATGATCTCCCCATTTATGAGATAAGAGCAGTTTGGACCATTTGGTACGACGCAGCTGAGCACCATATTTTTCTTCAGTTTACTGCATCTGCAGGCCTGAAGTTCCAACATATTTTTCAACTTAGGATTTCACATATTTTCCAAATCTTATGTTCCTGCACTTGCAACGTAGACCAACTGTTGCCGGGCAACAGAAGTGTAAACTAGGCCACATTACACAATCGAAAAAGTTATTCTTCACAATAACAACAACCTAAACGTGTAGAATGACAGCTGGTCAACAACTTTAATAGGTGTATACTTTAGTGGTATGAATCACCAGAGGGCCCACGATACGATATTATCACGATGCTCAAGTCACGATACGAACTTATTGTGATTTTAAACATTTTTCGATATGCCGAGTATTGCGATAAGATATATTGCGAATTATAACCTTTTATCAACTGCAAATTATGCAGTTTGTCAACATCTGTTTTATCTAATGAGATACAGTTTTCACTCTGTTCATCTCAGAGTTTTCATTCACATATCTTGAGGTCAGAGGTCAAGGGACCCCTTTGAAAATGGCTATGCCAGTTTTTTTCTCGCCAAAATTTAGGGTAACTTTGGTGCGTTATTTAGCGTTCTTTTCAAGAAGCTAACATGACATGGTTGGTACAAATTGATTCCTTAGGTTTTATAGTTTCATATGATATTAGTATCTTCACTCTAGTTTTAAGACTGATCCCACAACCTACAGCTACAACCTCGGAAAAGACAAAATAGTGGCCGTCAGATTGTTAAGAGCTTAGTAGTTTATCGAATCCATCTATAGATCGATACTTGCAAAATACTCAACACGAGGATCAAGCACTTCTGATAGACCTTAAAGTTTAATTAGCAAACGTACAAATATCTCAATATGAATACAAGTACTGTATTTATTACATGAATACAAAGAAATGAAACGGACATCTTTGCTATACGCAAAATATCGCAATACTATACTGTATCAATTTTTTCCCCTACCCCTCAAAATTGCCTTTTCCAAGTTTTTTCCCACACTTCACATTTCATGATTTTCAAAATCACAGGAATGAAGTTTGAGTTTTAATTGAGATCCACGATAAAGATGCCAACATGATGTTCTTACATCTGTGCATCAACGTGTATTCCTCAACAAAGGAGGCCAAAAGCAATGGAAGCAAATCTCCTGATGCCAACACCAGAGCTCCTTTATGTCAACAGCATCACATCATCTACTGGACAACTTCATGCCTTCATCATTAAAACATGGCTGATGATGGTGAAGTCAGTGGTAAAACAAAGAGGGAAGAGCTTGAGTCATTGCGGAGTCATGCAGTCATAGATTGAAGTATACTGTGATATAGCCAAGCAAATGAATCAGAGCGTGTAAGAAGAGACAAGACGGTAAAATGAGGCTGCCATTAAAAGAAGAACCAGTTATCTCTCTTTAACTGGTCAGTCAAGTAATAGCCAACACATGGCCGCACTCTGCAGGACAGCAGCCCAGTAACTGCTGCTTCGCCAGCTGTTACGGTGGACAACACACACTCTGACACACACACAAGTCTCCGCTAAAATACACTCCAGAGTAAAGCAAATCTGGTATAGCGAGTAGATAGAAGTTTTAATATTGGTACCTCTTTAGAAGTCAAGATTGAATCAGAGAGCGACCGAGAAGAAGAGCGATCAAAAAGCAAACAGACAGAGAAAAAAAAAAGGAGAGGTAGGATTAAAGTCTGTGAACCTGAACGAGCCAGAGACAGGAAAAAAAAGAACAAAGGAAGAAATGATTAAAGCGAGAAGGAAGGAGGGTTTCATTCACTAAAGACAAACACATGAGGACGGATATTGTGTAGGAGGAAGCCGCTGTGACACAGATTACTTTCCACGCAGAGATGGAGTTCAAACTTTTTCTTTGTCTCAGAAAGTCTGCGGGAAAAGTCCCACACACACTTACACACTCACACACACACGCCGCCGTGATGCAAACACATTCATGTACACACACACTTACCTTTCAGACAGAACATGGCTCTCTTCACTTATATCCCCATTTATCCTACGAGAAACAGATACCGGTTTCTTCCTCGCCCTCCTTTCCTCTCCCCCTCTCCCTCTTTCTCTACGCCGCTCGGTCAAAGCGTTCACAAACAGACGCACGGATCCTGACACATACACTCCTCTCTCGCCATCTCCCTCCCTCTCTTTCTCCCCTCACACACACACACACACACACACACGCACACACACACACACACACATGCACACGCTCTGAGTGGCAGCTAGCCAACTTCTACACCGCAGGAAACTGCTTCACGACCCCCTCGCTCTGCTTCCCCTCTCTCTCTCTCTCTCTCTCTCTCTCTCTCTCTCTCCCTGCATCTGTGAATGTCTCTGTACCACGCTGACACCCCCCCTCCTCTCCTCTCCGCCCCATCAGTGTTAAGAGGTGGAGAAGCCAAACCTCCATCTAAAACTCTTGAAGCTGCTGCTCACCCATGATCGGTGTCCTTAATGCAGTTACAAAAACTTAACACACACATATGTATACATGTATAAATATATTTATCTATGATGTAATTAGGGCAGGCAAAAACAAATTTACACAAACACACGAGTGCGAGCGCGTGCCTGGTCGAGGATTGTGATTGTAGGGAATCTGGGCAGTCAGCAGTTCAGAGAGAGGCAGGGGGCCCCGGCTTGAGGCCGACCCATTGTGCGTTGATCAAATATAATCGCTTTAATCCCCCACAATTCAACTGTTTGTTATCAGGAGCAGCTACAAGCTCGGCGCATCCCAAACCCTCCGTGCTGGCCACTTTTAATTACCGACAGCGAAACATCGGGAGGCAGAAATACTGACTCACTCACAGACGGCGGAAACACCATCAAGTCAAAATACCGCCTGCCTTTGGGTGTTAAGTTCAACTTCTATCTCGTTCAACTTCAAGGAGTACAACAGCAGCAGTTCTTAGATCACCTGAACTGAGAAAAGAGTACAATACTACGATGAAGAAAAAATTATAAAAGAAGCGGAGGACAACAAAAACCACAGAAGAGATGTTTAGAAAGCAACAGAGTTTAAATAGAAAAGCAGGTCGTTTTGTTGAAAAAGTAAACTAGCAATCCGGGGTTTTGTGATATATGGTTTGCAAAACCATCTCTCGGACTCAGTGTGCAAGGTTTCTGTGCGTAGCATTTTTTATCCGATGACGGATTAAAAAAACGCTTTAAAAAAAAAAAAAAACAGACTTGGTGTGCAAAGACCTTAAATGTGTCACCATAAAGTTTGGCGTACTACAGACTGGATAGCTGAATACAAAATGACATTGATTTCCAATGAGGCTCTGTAATGGCTTTCTCTTACACTGCAAAAACCCAGTTGGTTTCTGCTTAAATGGTTGGTGAAGCTTAAAGCTAAAAAGCCCCATTTAACAAGCTGCAATGCACCAATAAACCGAGCTGGGTAATAGTTTAGCTTATTATGAGCGTGCAGGTTTCATTCATTAATCAAACACAACATGCACTGATTGCACCGATTAGCACATCTTTTAATCACACTCGGCCTGTCAGAGCACCTGGTGACATCCTCTAATCGCAACTAATTTATGGTAAGTGATGTAAAACTCTTTTCTATTTCTATTTACTTCTATTCTGAAGCCAATATCTATCATGCATTATAGATACCCGCGATACTCTACATATTGGGTTATAATCCTTTATATAGGTATTTATCATATGTGATAATAGAAAGTCTATTAGTCAGACACTGAAACATACTACACTGGTTGGTAAAGCAAGCAGCTATTTCTGGTAAGGGGTATGGCATGTAAACTCTGCAAAGAGATTCCCAAAAAGAAGGACAAATTAAAGTCCAAATAACAGTTTTATAAGTACAATAAAGCGATGTGACAGCAGTACAGTGTTTCAAACATACATGAATAAAAGCTGTATGATCCAAGTGTGTTAGTGTGCATTTGTGTGTTATGAACATGTTAATCCCACCCCAGTACGGCCTGCATGTTATGACACGTCTGCCTCGACCAGATGTCACCAATTACGGCTGATTAGTGTGTGTGAGAGACGCTGTGAGTGACATGGAGCCCCTCTGTAAGGCTGAGTGCATAAAATGCCACAAAAACACAACCCTGGAAATAATCAGCAATTAAAAACACACAAATCCCTGAATAGACCCACCTAACCAGACAATAAAAACCTGACTTCTTCAAACCTCCACCTTAACTGGATGCTGCGTCGCCCCAAAACGGTTCTAACTTTATAACCTTGGCTGTGAAGAAACACTTGAGGTCTGCCTAATCACTGCTCTCGCAAATCTCAAGTGGGAAAAGCAGAGAGGTAGAATTTCTTCAACCAATTGTGTTAAGAGCAATGTCATTTATCATATTTATTTAATAAAAAAAAAAAACATTTTTTGATTGCCCCATTTCATATGAAGACCAGGGTCAGCGACTGAACTGAAAAAAGGTTGAAATATCGGAAAAAAAGTTTTTTACGCTTGGCTGAGGTGAAAAAGTTTGGGCATCAATTAAAGGCAAAATGCGACCCCCGATCTTAGGCCCCGATCAGACAGAGTGCGTTTTAGATATTTATTTTATTCAAATTTTGTCATATTTATGCAGTACTGTAATTATCTATTTTGAAAATTATGTATATAAGATTATATAAATCCCTCTCCTTTTGTTCAATCTGTGATGTCTGATCGATGTACACTGCTGTACAAAACTGTCCTCTTCAAGGACATTTCAGCGCTGGACTGTGTGGCAACAGGTCTTCTGGTTAAATGGCAGCCTCGTACCGTAACTACAGGATATAAAAACTGCATTTCGACTGACCACTGTTGTCATTCTCCAAAATACAGTCTTTGTCTACGAATGAAACACTATCATAAAGGCTGGATTGTGTCAAAGCCCCACATATCAGACAATATCTTATCTTAAAAACATCAGTCAGTAACTCAGTGTGCTGCACGTCTTCTATCGTCTCCACTGCAGCACAAACAAACTTGTTACATTCTGCTGTGAGCTTTGCGTCAGTGCGTGATAAAAACTAAATAACACACGCAGATAAGAACTAAGCTTGTTGTAGCATACATAACACTTACGGTCAGACACGCAATGAGAAGGAACCTGGAATTGGAAAAATGTGAGCCGACCTATTAAAACTGATTTATCAGTAATAAATAGACAGACACGCCATATGAGAGAGAAACGTGATTGGATTTGCACTAAAGGTGACTGAAAAAGATCATCTCCTCTCACTTGGCATCATCACAACTCCTGTATATGTGTATTATAATCCCTCACCTCTGGGTTGTGTTGGGACAACATCCTATCAACATAAGCCTTAAACCTCTATCCCCTTATACACGGAAATCATGTTCACAAATATAATCCCTTGTTTTTCTCCCTCTACCTCCCCTTCTCATCATCGGGACAGGGCATTCATGGATTAGATCCCATAATACAAAAGGTAATAGGATACATACCATAGGATACAAAAAAAAAGGTGCAACGCACAGATTTGGTTTTTAGTGGGAAATACGAGTTAATGCGATTTAATACAGGCTAAAAGTCTTTGTAGGGGTTTTTCAGCATGCGGTAAATCTGATCTGGGATCAACTTATAGAGACCTAAAAAGGAGGTTATGTGGGTCAGAAAGACAAAGATTCGACTTACCTGAAAATCAGCATATCAGTGTCAGCACATAGGAGAGAAAGACAGAAAGAAATTAGAAACAGTGAAAAGTTCACTACCTTTAACATATCTTCCCTTTAAGTTGTGTGTGCATGTATGTTGTGTGTAAACGTATATTTCTGAGTGTGTGTACGCCCCCGGGCTGGGGGCCACATCACCAGATTTCCATGTCGGTCTTTTAATGAGGCCTTGCTGGTTTATACATCACATCTCCCCCCCCCCCCCAAACAGCGAATTATCATCTGCTAGTGCTAATCTGGATTTACACATGGACTACTTAATGTTGATGAGTGTGTATCGCTGTGTGTGTGTGTGTGTGTGTGTGTGTGTGTGTGTGTGTGTGTGTGTTTGTGTGTGTGTGGAAATGTCCTCTCAAATTGCAGTATGCATCTCACACAGACAAATACGTCCTAAAAGACCTTTTCATGCAACCTAAACTCATAAACAGTGAGACCCAATTCTGATTATGGCCGCCACAACACTGGTGTGCCAAGGTGTGGTACATATTTAGGTTAATATGTTGTTGCCCTAAATGTGTAAATGAACGTCAAAAACCCCTCAGCAACATACCGCAGATATATAAAAACACATCACGCACAAAATTCGACTAAATCCCTCAATCTCCGTACTCTCATGTTAACACGGTGCACTCCTACTTGCCAACAACGGATATCTCAGTAAATTAGAATCAGAGTCATCGAGGTCGTTTCATATGGTGACTTGTTGCCGTACACATACACATAAACAACATACGCAGTAAGAAGAAGTAAAGTAATCATGTAAAGCTCAGATCCCAGCTGCCAGAGAGGGATTCAGGCTCTGAAAGGCAGCCTGCTCGGGGGCCACGACTGTCAGATCCATTTCTTGACGTGGCCTTACAGAATAGCCATCACGCCTGACAGCGATTGATTCGGGCGGACAGCCACGTAGGGAAGATCGATAGGTTCGATTGAGGAGATTGATCAGGTCATTGTGTGGCAAAGCAAGAGAGACCGAGAGGGAGAGGAGACTGTGAGAGGAGAGAGTGAGTTCAAAAGGAGGCAGAGAGAAAACATCAGTGATAATACAATCACCTCTTTTTTCACCGTTACTTCTGCCTACGGTGCAGCACTACCGTATGCGACAAGACTGGCGACAAAATTTGCTCCCATTCATTGTGTATCGGAAGCGACCGATTCGCTGCACAAAGCATGCTAGGATACCTGCGATGCGGACCGAGCTGGTGGTGCGACGAGGGGGCGTGACAATTTCAGAAATTCAAACATCAAGCTGCAGCAACGGCTCCGAACTGTGCGTACAACCAGGAGATGCTAAAGCGAGACTATCAATCATAGTTGATAATTTATCCATGTAAAAACCTATTTTTTTCAGCGAATGTCTTCGTTACAATAATATTGTTCAGCTGAGGTCAGAGCAGGAGTGATGTTAACTGCATTTTATCCAGAATCCACTTCTTGAACAGCAGACATGTTTTTAACAGCTCTTTCCACCCTCATTAATTTATGCCTTAATCATCCATCTGTCAGAAAACGGTGTGGTACTGTTGCTTTTTTGTCAATTAAATACCCTTGTGTGGAGCTGGTAGAGAAAGGGGCGGGGGGGATTATAGGATGGACAAGCGACTGGCGGAGCAGGGTGGACGAGAGTTTATGCAAATTAGTCGCGGCACCATAACTGTTGCCAACTACCAATGATCAGAGCCTTTTCTCTGCTGGGCATCAGAAAATAAATGTGTCCCAAATCCACCATACATACTAAATGTGAGCAGCGTTTTGAGTATGCAGTATGTATTTTTGTGGGCGCTGTTGTCCCACAGCACATTGCACAAAGAAAGCTGTGGAGCTGCTCACTGCAGGGAAAAGTAAAACAGATGTTGGACGGTGGTGGAACAGTTCCAGGAACATCTCATAAAACAAAAAAGAATTAAAACCTGAGCCATCCTGATGGTCTAGTAGTTAAGATGCATGCCATATAACTGTAACGTCCCTTGGTCACTTTGTTGCATGTCACACCCCTCTCTCCCTCTCTACCCATGTTGCTACCGACTGAAAGTCATAGAAGAAAGTCTTAAAAAGTATTAAATGCTTGGAAAACAGTTTGCCAATCATCATGGCAGTATTTTATTATTTCCCGTTAAGTATGGATTGGATTTTTTACTAACTGCACAAGCAATTTACTATGACTACATATTGTACAGCATTAGTATATAGTATGGAATTGGGAGGCTGTTCACCTGCAGTACAATTCAAGAGACATAAAGTAAATTCTCAATTCCCTGTGTAATTCTTACTGGTGAAAAGTTATATTGAGTCAAAGTTCTGATGATTCTTCTGAGGCTAAATGTGAAATTTCTGACTCCAGGAATCTGCCTTAATAAAGCACATTAATACACCAGATATTGGCCAAAATAATCAACAAGACAAAGTATATTCAGCTAGTTTTGTGTTGTTCTGATCACACTCACAACGTGATGTCTTCACCATGACAGCCAATAGCAGCTTGTGTACCAGACGGCTCTCTCACACATGATTGGTTCAGAGCTGTCCCAATAGGAAGGTCAAACTGAACCACACCAGAAAAACGCTCACTCGCACACCCGTCTCTTTGGCAACCGAGGCAAACACCCGACCAGTCAAGCTGGAGGCTGCGTCAAAATTGCAGGTTTTGGAGCCACAGGCGCTCATTTCAGGGCTATATTTACACACACAGGCACGGTGCGCGGCTGCCCATGTGTTTTGTAATGGGTCCTGGCAGTCGTGTGGAAGCAAGATCCAGATGTTATAAATACTTCAGGTTCAAACTAGAGAGGTATTCTTATGAGACGTTTCCTCTGTGTGGTGTGCAGCGTGCATACGTACAGTATGTTTGTGTGTGAGCTATGGATAGAATAGTTTTACATTGACCTGTCTCTGACACTGTCTCTGGCCTAGAATTAGCTATAAAAAGATGTAGACTGTGTGTACGACAGACAGAGAGAGAGACAGAAAGAAAGAAAAAAGAGGGTGTGTGAGGTAGAAAAAAGCAGAGTAGGAGAGAGCATCAGGCTCTGAAAAACAAACCCACTAGTGCATTTTCTTCGTCTACAAGCTGTTAGCTAAAAAAAAATCAATGAACTCTCCCCCTTCCATCCTTCTCAGGTTTAACAAGTAAATCATCAATTACCACAGATTGGAATTGACCGATTTGGATCTGCTTCCTGACTCTAGCTCCCAGATAATCAATGGAGAAAATCAAACTTATCAGACTATTAAATTAACAGTGATCACCAATGAGGGGCTTAAATGAGACGTATCAAAAAAAGTCACGTTAGCTAGAAAATCTACATATAATAGCAAAGATGGACAAGATAGACAGATTCAAAATAAGGCAGGGTGATGGAAAAAACAGAAGAACAACAATGCACATTCAGATAAAAATGTGGTTTTCTGCACATGCACTAACAGTTAGTACAGATTTTACATCATTGTTTACTTCATGTGGAAATAATCCAGGAACGTAGAGATAAGCATAATGATAAACATTAAAGCTTTTAACAGACTGTATGCCACCTTGTTTTTCAAGTGTCCCTGTAATATGAACGGACGTATTTTTCATCAATTCTGATTCATTCATAAAGAAAATGTTCAAACTAACGTACACAAATGCATACAATATGTATTTAAACTTCTATTTCATGTGTTGTGTTGTGTTGTGTCATGTGGATTGTAATTCTTGAATCTTCATGATATATTTCCTGTTTTACAGGCATGTTCAAAAATATAAAAACCCTTCTGTAGGTTTGAGATGTATTTGTAACAACATCAACTTTACACCAACTGATGTAATGTAGTAAACATCTAAAGCCGTGGTTTTAATGAGGATATTCCAATAACGGTGGCCGGGGCTTCTCCCCTTTGACTTTCAGAAAAATGTGAGGACCTCAAACCATCCCAGCCATGTGCGGCCGTGAGCTGTTTTAGGAAGGGGCCGGTTCAGAGGTGATAGAGTGACCAGGCAGGATTGAGACGACGACGACAACAGCAAAAAGCTCCACATTCCTGGGAGGCAACTTGTGCTAAAGTAGCTCCACATGTCGATAAGAACTAGATAACTAACTACTAGAGTAGAGTACCTATGAGGGTTTCTGGACAATATTTGTCCTTGTTTTTTTTTGTTATTAATTGATTTCCAATAATAAATATATACATACAATTTCATAAAGCAGCATATTTGCCCACTCCCATGTTGATAAGAGTATTAAAAACTTGACAAATCTCCCTTTAAGGTATATTTTAAACAGATGAAAAATGTTCAATTCATTTGTGATTAGTCACGATTAACTCTTGACAATCATGCGATTAATTTGATTGACAGCCCCGGTAAGCACATTTTGTAACTTGAGCAAAGCAAACAGCTACTGTTCATTGTGCTGTTTTGTCACACTGTGTCAAAGCTTCGATATACGATTTTTTTTTTTTTTTTGCATTCAAAAGCTGAAACCTCCCTGAGTACTTCTAATAAGTATGATTAGAGCGAGTGATGATTATGGATGTCAAACTAGCCCTTGCTGATATGAGTTCAGCTGAAACAGGCCCGTCGCTGCAGCTGGAGAGGACGGCAGTACGGGTCAGAGTTAATGAAGAGTCGACTGTAGTGCAGCATCGGTGTCTTTTTTCCATTTTCAGGTGAATGTTCGGCTACGGTTACAACCCATAGTCCCCGAAGCCTTAATGACACCACTGAGCAAATACCCACACAACTGATGAACTGATCAATAAATAATGAGCCTAATCAGGAAACACAACACCCCTGAGTTAGTGGGAGAAGTATAAATGGCATTCTTACCTCAGTCAGGATGGTGTCCAAATATAAACTAGGAATGCCATTGAAGAAAACTAATTATTCTACAGTATTATCACTTGGTCTGAGTAATGAGCTATACGAGCCTCCACACACACACACGCTCCCTGGCACCAAACCCTGCTCTCACATCGCCACCAGCCTGTGACATCACCGTGCCCGCCCCGTGACATCACCCGCTTCCGGCCTGACACATCATTGTTTACCTATCGCGCTGCACACAAAGTGCCCTTTGACCCCCCCCAACAGTCCCATTGATCGCTTCCTATAGCAACCAGGAAGTGCCAGGGACGTGGAGACGGAGAACAAGGGGCCATAAAAAGACAGTGACCCACTTCTTGCTTTTGCTCGTGCACGTAAACAAGTCATTCACTGGCTTCCGGGTTTGAGGAGCGAGAACAGAAATCCATTCAAATGAGCTCAGAGCGTTGTGGCAAGTCAGCGACGCAGCCGAGCCAAACGCACCATGTGGTTTGCGCGTCTACTTGAAGATGTACAACACACAGAATCGATAAGCAGCTACGTAGCTCGTCTCTTCATCGCTTTCTCCCCCTCTCACCTATTTTGTGTTGAGGCTGGTACACCCAGTCGTCGTCGTCGTCGTCGCCCTCGTCTCTGTCTGCCGCATGAAGGTGAGTGTGCGAGTGCGAGTACGGTTGGCGGTTGTGGACGGCGTGGAGCTCGTTCTGGCTGTGGAAGATGCGTCTGCTCTGGCGGGAGAGGGTGGACACGTTCAGCCAGCTGAGAGCGCGGGACAGGCCTGCCGGCTTCTCCTTACGAAAGGAAGCCGACCTCCTTTCCCCTCTCATCCTCTCGTAGGGAAAGCAAAGTCTAAGATGGGAAGATGTACGTCTTGGAAACTAGGTTTTAATCTGGAAAATAATCCTCAGATATAGATCCTCAGGTTGGTTGGTTGGTTGGTTGGTATATATTCACTCCAGATTCCAAACATTTCTGAATACAGCATCCAGGTCTGCACACATGCTGTAATGCTTCAAAACTATTCAGATTTCCATGTCAAGTATTAAATTAGTTCCAGGAGGAAGTTCAGCTATAACCCAGTTTTCCTTCACTTTTTTTGCACAGTTCCACATCGTGACTCTGACCCCGGACAGTCTCAACTTCCAGCCTCTTTCTCCTTCAATTAATATCTGTGTCACAAGCCCAAAAGCCAGACTTAAATCATCTCTTTTTCTTTCTTCTCTTCTCTTCCCTTTGTGTTTAAAAGACTCCGGGCTGGATTCCCAAACCCAAAAAGGGGTAATTAAGCAATCCAGCAATCTGGAAAATCACCGCCCCTCTGGAGCACACACACACACACACACACACACTCAGATACACACACTTGTATGTGCAACACTTGCTGTTGGCTGCAATGTTCCTTTGGCGGCGCACGACAGGGTGGAGAGAAGCTTTTCGATCGCAGCGGTTGTTGTCTACAACCGTGCGTGCCCTTCAGTGTTGTTATCTCCAGTTGTTAGCGCGCGCACACCAGCTGACTCGCACCATCTCAGCGCCAGGCCCGACCAGGAGGTTAAGAGGTGTCAGCGTCCCTGGGTCTATTCCAAGCCCGATGAAGTTACAGTCACACTCACACGTATGAAGTCCTCCCGCCACAAGTTCCAAACAGGGGATCCTCTATTATGTAGGTGTGTGGATGCCAGGGAGAAAAGATGCAGCCGCCTCTCAGGGTTTCCAAATATATCCAACGTCTTGTCAAAACTTTCTTCTTCTTCTTCTTCTTCTTCGTCTCCCTTCTGTTTTGACCGCATTCCCTGGTGTATCGTCGCCACTGTTGGCTGAGGAAGAAGCACGCCGAGTACGCTGATGTTGTGATCTGAATCTCCAGTCAGCTGATTAGCGGATAAAGCAAGAATCAGGAAGGGGAAGCCCCACACCTGCTGACCACGCGTGCAGCGTGACGCTGATAAGAAGAAACGTGTTTGTTGAGGATTCCCTGAACTCCAGTCTTGGTCACTGTGTGACTGACTATGAGAGTTGTGTGTGAGTTGTGACTATAAGGTTAGGATTACGCCCAACCCCGGTAGCCACGGTGCTGAAATACGAGTCAGCCCGTCCCTTCTTCCTCCCTTCCCTCCCCCTTTCTCTCGGTTTTCTGTGATCCCCGATCTCTGCCCCTCCCATCCATTCGTTTGCCGGCATGGCAAACACGCCTCCCTCTTTCCTTCGCTCCTGTCTTCCTTCCCTCCCTCACACCTTTTTTCCCCCCCCATTTATCCTTCTGTTTACTTTCCTCGTTATCCTCTCTAGTCCCTCAGGTGCTTCCTTTTGTGAGACAAAGACACAGCGTTTAATCCCTCTCAGGTACTGGCGGTATTAATTGCAAGTCGTGTTTCTTGTAAAAGACATTTTTACTGCCAGCTTGAATTAAATACACGACCAGAGCAGCTACAGACTGAGAGACAAAAAACACTGTACATCTGCAGAGACTGATTTCTCTCTGGACAGACAGTGCACAGAGAAACAACTAAATTTTAAGACAGTTTAAGGCCCTAAACTGTATATTCAAATATATGTTAAGACTGTTTAAAGACACTCTCATAAGCACTGTAAGTTCATATTCTGCCTGAGGTGACGGGAGCAACTGGTTAAACAACAAATTAAGTGTACCTGAAGACGACAACAACCGCAACGGGATGATGAAAACACCCACCCAACACGGATGTAACCCCCGAAGAGATCGCACTAAAGTGGTTCTTGTTTTTTAAAATGTATGAGGAATCTGCACCCGGTGTGTATTCTTATGTAAAACATAATACACAACACATATTTAGCTGCCCAACATGTGGTTGAGGTCGGCTAAAATAGCACACTGAGGCCCTCGGGGATGAAAACAAAGTCTTTATGGGGCGCTTCAAATGAGTTCGGGAGGTGGAGCTTTCCCACCCAAGTGTAACCGCAGAGGGAGTGTGACCACCAAGGTGTGACAATAAACTAGCGCTGTGTGTATGTGTGTGTGTGTGTGCATGGGTGGATTTAAGTATATGAAGCACACGTGTCTCAGTAACCCCATAACCCAAATCAATCCCTTTTACTTCCTTGTTTCTACAACCCGAAGATAGAAAATTACAGGAAGTAACTTCAGTCTAGACACTGATTTGAAGCTATACCTCCTTATTGTGGATCTCTTTTTTTGAGGATCCATTACACTGCTGAAAGCCGATCCCAGATTTGTGGCCTGGATGTGGTGTAAACCTAGACTTAAACCCCCATCGCTCTGACAGATCCCCGAGCTCATTTTCTTTTTCCCTTTAGAGGGGAAATCTACTATCTCAGCACTTGCTGTTCACACAAAGGGACAACCGCCTGCAACCGATGTCCCAGCTTAACTTACAAACAAACAACACACACACACACACACGCATATATATATTTTAAGACCTTTGTCCGCATCGATGACACATAAGGCCACAGTCCTTTAATAATTAACCTGCAATACTCTCTACTGTGCAGCGATAAAGTGATCAGCCTAAAGTATGAAATGAACACAAGTGATTAAAACAGCAAGACGTTAACTTGCTTCGATGAGGAAAATGATTAGAAATTCACAGCAACAAGCCAACACGGAAGACAACAGATACTGGGCAAAAATAGACTGACCTGTTCAGTCTATTGATTTCCTCTTTTCAGGAAGAAAAGCTCTTTTAGTACCGTAACCCCCCGAAGGGAATTGAAAAGTCAGAGGTCATCATAAGAGGTCAGCATCCTGGTTCAACCCCCCCACCTCGCTTCCTTTTCATAAATCTCCTTGTTTTCATTCCCTTAAAGCTGCACACAGAGAGGCGACAGCGGTGACAATAATCAATATGTTCAACCGGATATCTGAAGTGGACATTTAACAGCTTCGGTTTTGCTGCTTCTCGTCAGATGAGAATGTCAAGATTAGTCTTTGACAGATTTCAACTGGCAGCTTAGCTTTCATCTGTCAATCAAATCAAATATTTGGCAACAATCAGTATTTTTTTTTACCTTATAAATTAAAGGTATAATTATATAATAAAATAAGTTTGAGTTGTAGATGGAAAATCAGCATTTTGTCTGTTTCTCAACTGATCATAAGTCAAATTATGGGCCTGTATTACTCCGATGTTTACCATCACTGCTGATTACAGCATCAGAAAACAGGAAAAAATATAATTTTTGCCAACAAATTTGAGAGGGTTTCAAATTTGCATTGCCCTTTAGTTTACATTTGGATCACAAATGTTGCCCTTTCTTTTATCAATATCAGCTTTACTCCAGTAATAAAGACTGGGGATGCACCGATACCGGATCGGATATCGGGCCGATACTGACTCAAACAGTTGGATCGGATATCGGTGACAATGGGGCAATCTAGTAAACTCAATTTGAGTTTACAGTAATTTTAGCAATAATAAAATAAAACTTAAACAGCATCATTTCAGCACCAGACTCTGCAGGTCCCAGGCAACATGTACTGTATCAAGGAAGTGACTACGTGCAGTCACAGCAAAACATCAACATATGATTCTATCATTAGAGGCATGTGGCAGCGATTAGCAGTGAAACGACACAGACCCCGAACAAGCTGCCGTTCAAACACACTGCACAGCTCACAAAGTCAGTTTGGGACAATCCTCTCACACATGATAAGAAAGGAGACAGGAGGAAAAGTAAACACAAGACCAGACACTGACGGATTAAACTTAAGATACTGGTGTAATTACAGCTAAATTACGTGTTATTAGAAGATAAACTGGATTTACACACTCTTGCATCAAAAAGACGGCGTTAAATTTTTTAAGAAAAGAGAGTTAAAAGAAACACGTAGGAACAGAAACTACCACTACAGATGACAACGTGGATGAGGCAGTCCTTTGAAACCAAAACAAACTAAATCCTGTAATTTTCCTGAAATGAAGGAGAACTCGCTAAGCCAACCAAATGATATATCCTGCTGCGCTAAATAAACATCACAAAGGTGAACAGTATAAATTTCACCTTGGGGCACACACACACACACACACACACACTAAACACACACTAAACACACACACACACACTAAACACACACACAACACACACACACACACTAAACACACACACACACACACACACAAACACACTCGACACACTGTCACCGATTGCGTGACCCAGCCAGGAGATGGTGACATGAAACCTGGTTGCCAAGTAACCCAATCAGACATCAGAGGCTGGCAACGCTCGACATCGATACACACTGACCAGACGCTGTCACAAAAGGGTAAATATAGTAGATAAGCAAGCCTACCTGGAGGCAACACAACACACACAAAAGTAGCATTTAGTGCATCCACGAGTCCACAATTGTCTTTTTTATTCCTCCCCTCCAAAATAAAAGAAAAAACAAAAGCCTTGGCTGAGTGTGTCTGCCAAATTCCAAATCCCAGTAAGTACAGTTTCACAGTGTGTGTCTCTCAGCGGTAACACATTCACAGAGCCAGTTAAACACAGGGGTTCAGCTTCACCGCAGCGGAAGGCTTTTATTACCAGACAGCACCCCACATTTACTGGGACAGCCAAATGGGAGTTGATGTTTGTGTGTGCACATATGTGTGTGTGTGTTTTTGACAAAAGCCAGATTTGGAGACAAATATGAAGCCAAACCTGTTGAATGGGGACAGCTTGGCTTTTTTTTGGGAACACAACTGGTTTCCCCAATTTGGTTTTACTGCAGTCACATTCAGATCAATGGAAACTTAATTAAAGTTAGTCTTAGAGTTATGGTTTAAATTAGGGTACACCTCCAGGGAAGTAATGTAAGTCAAGGAAAGTATGCTCAACCAGTGTGTGTGTGTGTGTGTGTGTGTGTGTGTGTGTACTGCACGTTCTATATTAGGTGCCTACAGGCGTCGTTGGGTAAGGAGGGCCTCTTCTCCATACTTAGACACGCACTTGTCAGATGTACAAATGCATTTGTGTAGTGTATACAAGCAAATGCGTACATACTGTATAGACTTCTTTCACTGCATTTGTGCAGAACTGTGCTTTCATGGTACTCAGTGTTAATCAGGTTGGTCAGATTCACTCAGACACAATTAAAATATAACTGATCAATGTTGTGTTTTCTGACGGCCTATATTCTCTATCTATACATCACATACATTAAAACAGGGGAATAAGGAGCGATTTGGCGGCATCTAGTGGTGTGGTTGCAGGTTGCAACCAACTGAGTAACCCTCCGCTCACTCCTCCCTTTCCAAGACTGCGGTAACTTGAGCCGCCAAGTGCAACACCATGGTAACGCCGTTCGCCTCGCTCAGAGGCCATCCTTACCATAATAACACTACTTTAAGAGCAACGGAAGTCAGACGGCCGCAGCTTCATAAGCGTGTCGGAGAACTTCGGTGGCCTTAAGGTATCTAAAAAACGCGAAAGGCTTTCTCTAGAGCCAGTGTTTGGTCTGAGCAACATGGCGGACTCTGTGAAGAGGACCCGCTCCCCATGTAGATATGAAGGGCTCATTCTAAGCTAACAAAAACACAATGATTCTTAGTTTCAGGCGATTACGCACTAATGAAAACATAGTTATGAATATTCCATTTCTGCTAATAGATCCCCCGGAATGTGACACACTGTTCCTTTAATGTGAGCTGCCTACCAACAGTTGTCAAATACACTTGCTGGGAGGTTGGGCTACACACTATATGCATGTACCTAGTGCAATATATATTTAAAAGCTGCATTTTCTTGGGAAGATGTAAAGATTTTCATAGTGGTATGGAATGTGTCAACAATCACTATGTGATCTCTCTGTTGTTAAAAGAAAAAAACAGCTATCGCAACACACATACTGTCAACAAGACACCATATTGTGTGTACTTACGACTGAAAACTATTTTCCATACATGCAGATGTACCAGATGTGCGTGGGAACACTGCATGTCTGGTGTAACTTTATCATTCAATATGTAAATAAAGGGTAGTGGTGTATACTGAATGTGGAGGTAAGGCCTGCTGCAGGAAATGGGAAGAACATCAAGGACTGAGGGCAGTGAGATTAATAAAGACAATAATGATTTTGACTTTCATTGTTTTGCCCTGATGAAAAGAGTTACACAGATATTGATTAGATGTAGTATCACATCCTCAAACAGCCTTCCTGACTGAGTGTGAGCACTGCATCCTATTCTTAGCTTCACATTACCTGCTGTCACCTCCTGACTACTGTTTGACCTGTACTGCTCTGAACCCTGACCCCTCTTTGAACCTGAGAGCTTAGCCGTCACCTCCACTGGCAGCATGTCTGACTGCCTCATCTATCTTGCTATTTATCTTAGTCCTCTTTTGTTATGCTGTTCCCTTATGTTTATTTTGTGTATTCTTATCCCTCCCTGCTAATCCTTTCGTGTTCTTAAAACGCATGTTATGTTTGTGAGAGAACATATAAACATGAAAAACTAGTCATGTTGCCTCTTACTGTATCTCTTACACATTTCCATTCAAAGCTGCTTGGAAATCTGAAACCTCACATTTTGTTTGAAGTCGTCCTACAGTTGTCCTTCACTGTCAGTCCTTCACACATTAATAGGATTAATAAAGAGCACCTGTGAACAAAGTGCAGCATTAAATTGTGTTGCGGTACCTCGAGTGCATGTAGGCGACCTCTTCAGACTCCCATGAGGCTTTGCAAAGAGGTGATGCGTCATTCACACTGACAGTAATACACAAGAGCCTCTGCTGTCTGATTTCAACATGTGTTTATGTGGTATGTCAGAGAAACCGCATGATTTATGTGTGTGGGATGAGTTTAATGTAAAGTGCTTGCGTATGTTGTGTGGTGTCAAAGGTGAAAATAAATCACAAGTATTCATATGCATAAACTGTGGTGTGAATATGTGTGTGTGGGACAACTCACTCAGTTAGCCATCTGAGCCCCAATAGGGTCACGAGAGTCCACAGACTAACCTCATATGGTGGCATGATGCACTTAAACTGCCACTAAGAATGATGGGAGGTTGCAAGGGTGGGTTGACCTTAATCGTTATTGTTGGGAGTCTCGGTACAATGGACGAGCAAGCATGCACACACACTCACGAGCAAGATATACCCCTCCACACACACACACACACACACACCAGTACAAATGAATAAAGCCTTTTGTTTTGTAACTCAACCTTGATCGAACCGCAGCGTAGGGAGGAAGGAGATGACAGAGAATAAAAGTGACTAATCCACATGATAATGGATAAGGAAGAGGATGAGGAAAAAGTGAGTCACACACAGTATAAAATGTCACTTCAGAACCTCCAGGGGGCGGGGCAGGGCGGAACAGGGCAGGGCCGGTATCCCAGCAACAGCCCTCTGGTGGCCATGGATACGAGTGCTACTGAAGGCCCTCGATTCCCTCTGGAGCTTTGAAATCTCAGTTATTATCGTGGATATTCCTAAACATAAGGAAAACTATTGTCTCAAGAAATGACCTAGTATTGATTTCTATTAGTTTTTCAAATAGTTTTCATTTGTTTTAGAGTTTAAGTGATTAATCAATAGACAAAAAAATAAACTTCCTCTGATTCAAGCTTCTCAAACATGAGGATTTTCTGCTCTTCTATTGTCAATTAACTGAATATTTTGGGGTTTTGGTCGGATGGTCAAACAACTACCTTGGACTCTGGGATATAATAATCGAAACTTTATCGAAATCGCAATACGGCCTACAGCAATTTTCAAATCACAGGAGGCGCAATATTTGTTAAAGGTCAAAATGCCATTTTAAATTAAATATTGTGGTGCTGCAGAGATATCCTGGCCTACACATCATATTCTACAAACATAAGAAAACATCTTTGTTTGGTACAGATCCCTGCAAAAATCACACCATAATCATTTTAATAAGTCTTTCAATGAAAATGAGAATAATGATGTCAAAATGACCATTCACTCTAATATCGCAAATCGGATTGCAAAGGCAATATCAGTCAAAATAATCGCAATCAGATATTTTTTCCAAATCGTTCAACCCTAATTATAATGGGCATATTTAACTTTTTTTTTACTTAATTGAGAAAACAATCAACAGATTAATCAACAATGAAAGTCATTGATAGTTGCGGTCCTAATATCTTTAAGTTTCTTTGAAACTTACTTTTAATATTTTACTCACTTATTTTATTGTTATTCTAATAATCACCTATTTCATTGTACTTATTTGTATAATTGTATTAAATATTATTGTTATTTTATTAATCACTTATTTTATTGCATTTAATTTGTATAATTTTATTTTATTGTTATTTTATTAATCTAGTTTTTACTTCACATTCTTTTACTACTATTACTGATATTTTATTACATTACATTACATTTTTATCATTTTATTGTCTCGAGTGCATTGGTCTCACATTGTGAAATTGTTGAATTGTTTTTGTCTTTTCTGTTGTTTTCACGGTTCACACTTGTTCTGTCTCACTTTCGGCTTGTCAGTCATCTGTGAAGCACTCTGAACTGCACTAACCTGTATCAAAGGTGCTATACAAATAAACTTTGATTGATTGATAGTTTAAGTACATGCCAACATTTAAGTCTTATTGTTAAACCTTCCCATGTTGAGGTGTAATTACTATTTCCGACCACATGGGGACGCCATCAGACTGAAACTCCTCTGAGGAGTAACGTCTCTCGTTCTCTCTGCTGGTCAGTGTCGCCCTGGGTCTTCATTCAAACGTTAAATGGGCCAGAAAATTGTTGGGCGTCCGTGTGTCTGTGTGTTTGTATGTACATGCCTTAACACTTCACTATCGGACTACAGTCAATAAACAACACTATCTCGTCGCCTAAAGGGAATAAAGTTTATTTATGTGTTTGTGGGTGTGTGTGTGCAAAGATAGCAATCTTTAGTCAGGGATAACACTGCTATTTCAAACACTCAAGGCCTATATTTGGCCTCTCTGGGACAGCCCTTTCGAGGACACACACACACACACACACACACACACACACACACACTCATATAGAGGGTCCTGTGTGGAGTTGTTAGACAGCGACTAAGCCGGTCCTAACCCCTGGAGTCAACTCTCGTCAATTCACTCTGGTTTGAAGACAAATCCCCTCATTCCTCTGGCCACGTGCTCCATTATTCCAACATCTATTATGTGTGTGTGTGTGTGTGTGTGTGTGTGTGTGTGTGTGTGTGTGTGTGTGTGTGTGTGTGTGTGTGTGTGTGTGTGTGTGTGTGTGTGTGTGTGTGTTACTTCCATTATTCTCTGGTAAAAGCTGCCGGCTTAGCTGGGAGCACCGTTCTCAGACACCCCTCCTGTGTGTATGCAATTAAAAATGCGTGTGTGTGAATATATGCGTGCATGTGTGTGTATCTAAGAGTCATGAGTCTGAGTGCGGTTTATCCGCAGAGACAAAGAGAAAAGTGAAGCAGGTATTGACCTTTGACCTCTCACCCGTGACCACATAGCAGCAGCTGACTCCGAGCTTAAGTATGGCAGTAAGTCGGTCACATTTGTTTGGTGCAAAAATGTCTGAACGTCAACACCGAACCAGGGCTTCACTCCTGCACACACATGTACTTTATGAACAAATGTACCATCATCGAGAAGACAAAGGACGAGGAAGCACAGACCGGCTGTGCGTTTGAGCCACATCTGTTACACAGCCGAGTAGAGTGCACTTCTTCCAGTACGTGTATGACCGTATGGCGTTCACACTGTAGATTTATGAGGTGAGAGGCCTCGTCTCTGTTAGTCTGTGTGACTGAGAGAGAAAGACACAGAAGGAAAGGAGGAAGAGAGCAATGAGGTGATCCCATAGCATGAAAAGAATAAAGGTTTGACAAAGGAGTGGCAGTATACAGCTTACAAGACAAATGAACTCCGGTAATCTGAGCCGCACACACACACACACACACACACACACACACACACACACACACATGCACAACAGGCCAGCGTCCAGTGGTTGAAGGGGAGAAAGGGTGCGGTCGACTGTGCATTCCTGATCAGTCATGCCTGAGTGGAGGAGCGTTTCCAGCAGACCTGAGACCAGATGTGGTTTGCATATACGTTGAAAGTCTTCACGCAGACTATGGTATTTATAAAATCATATACAGATGGTAAATTCCAAAGTACAAGAATAGGACTGAGGGTGAAGTGTGAAGACTTATTTAAGGTTACATATCCACCTGAATGCAACTTGTACTATTCAGCCTCTATACAGCTTGATACTGAACAGGTAGGACTGGTAGAAAATCATTTCCTCAAGCACATTATGAAAATCTGAAACCTGGCAAGAAACGGGTTTGTATTTCACCCCGAGTGAACCAACCAATTTGCATATCGCAATGCAAATAAAACTTGGTGTGTAGACAGATAAAGAGAATCCACTATGCAACTCAAATCTAAAAAATTGTCAGATAGGGTATCAACATTTTAAGTATTCAGTGTTGTGATTGATGGTGAGCTTTAAGAGTCTAAGGCCTTGTCCACACGTACACGGGTATTTTCGTAAACGTTGCCTTTTCCATACGTTTTGGTCTTTCGTCCACACACAAACGGTGTTTTAGAGCTTGGTAAAACTCGAACCAGGGTGAAGATTTTCAGAAACTCTGTTTCCAGTCTTGACATGGCTTGTAACATCAGAGTGTGCACCGTTATCTCCTTTGTGAGGCGTCACTAATGAGGCGACGTGTCGTGCAACCGTGCGGCATAAATATATCCAGCGGACGTGGCCAAATAAACCTTGCTAACAGGACTTTTTACATGTTCACACATGATGATAGAAAAGATATCCGCACACTTAGATCTATGCAGTATTCCACTTTAGATGTTTGGACTTTACATGTTTACACATAAATTTACACTCACGGCCGGGACACACAGGATTTCTGTCTACGGAAAAGAAGCTAGAGGGCTTTTATTTTGAAACAGGAAGTGTTGAGTTAACAATAAATATGAACTTTTTTCATGTCTGTGACATATTCTAGAGATATAGACATTGAAACTGTAGTAACGTTCCTGGTATGGTGTCAATATATATATGGTCAAAAGATCATTTTCACTGTCTATTTTTGCTGTGAACCGCGCGGAACGTGAAAAAAAATTGGCGAGACCTCGAATCTCTAGAAGAGACCCAGCTGACACGCAGCCGAGCCGCTGATCTAGCATCCTGTGTGTCCTTGCCATTACTCTTCCACAATATTGAGGAGCAGAGGATCTACTATGGAGATCACTGCCGGCCCACTGGCCTTCACAGTGCTTCAATTTTGTGTTTTCGTCTGGACGGAGGTTTTTTATAAAACCATACTTGTGTGGACAGGAGTTGTTTTTTTTTTTAGAACAAAAGAGGGAAAATGCTGTTAAAAAATACGCATGTACGTGTGGACCAGACCTAAGTCGACTGTCTTAAAGGTTCCCATAGTGTGTGTGTTTATGAACTGCCAGGAAGCGTGTTTGTCATTGCAACAGTGTTTAAACTGTGCTTGTGTAATTCTGACATGTGGCTGAACCGGTTTTTACATCTCGCAGGTAGGACTGTGCTCGGTGGAGAGAGCATGTGTGTGTGTGTGTGTTTTTTTCCAAACCTGGGTGGTGACAAGTTTGTTAGTTAATTTGACAAGCAGCTGTTTCGGGGGAAGCACCGTCAGGACAGAACAATGTTCAGTTTTACAGCTCCTACATGAATACAAAGTCAAATACTGTAAACCTGCCGATGCGGACATACAGGTCTGTGCTCACATATTTACACACTCACCATAAACTCTTTGAACTTTACTCTCAGATGTCTTTCAGATGCTCCGATACGGAACGCAAGAGTTCACTTCCTGCAGTGTGTAATACGTCTTCCCTGCTCACATGACTGCTTGTGTGTATTGACGTGCCTGTAAACTGGATGCTGTGTCACATCCGTGTGCGGCCGTTGTGAAAACACCAAGCTCCATGCTGACAAAACACACGTGTGTCTATTCAGCAGCGACCTCCCACAGTGATATTCCACAAGAGACCGTGTTTCTCAACAGCTCCTCAGCTGTCACTGCCATTTATAAGACCTGCTGCCTTAACATTCAGTGTTTAATGTCCAACTGTACGGGTCACTACTAGTCTCTCAACTGAGTGGGAGTACATATACCTTCTGGTTTGTTCATAGGAACTGATATATTCCAGATTTGGTATGTATTTTACCATATCATTTATGTATTCCACATGTATTTAATTGTTTCATCAGTGCTGGGACTGATGTTGTTTTAGGAAAAGGACAATTTCATTCGTCGGTCGTTATTGGCTAGCTAGGCCCTAAATGAAGCAGATATAGCCACTTTATTAAGGTACTGTTAAAGAAATATAAACTTTTTCATAAAATTACAGGATTACTTTTGATGTAAAGCACTGGGACCAGTGGTCACACCAGTGTTTTCCTTCCTTAGGTCTAATGCCATGATAGGCTCCAGTGTGCCTGAATGAAACAATTTAAAATAGTTTTAAAGTCATACAACATTGAGCAAAGGGGCTTAATATGTGAGAAAAAGTACAAAAAGTACAATAAAACAATCTAAAATAATTAAAATAATCAGCATCAAAAGACCCTGAACAAGAAAAAGTGAGTACGGACAATGAAAGATTACACAAATGTTTCTAACACCATCATCATCATTTTTAACTATAATAAAAGGGCTGTCCTCGACCAAAGAAATTCAAAGCAAAAAAACTGACTAAATCTTAGTCGACTAAGACAAAAATGACCGGTTAGTCGACTAATCGACTAAGAGGGAGCATCCCTACAAATCAGCCACTCCAGGCCATGGTTTTTCTGCGGTTTCAGATTAATTTCTTACAAAAAAATCAAGCCAGACTCCCGGGGAGAGACCTAAAGGGGTGAGGGGGGTTGGACAGTCAGACAGAAGCGAAGACAAAGTTCAGCTCATGTGCTGACAGCCAATCTGGCAACCCACCAGGAGTCCAATCTGGCAGCACGCCAACCAAAACCCCACTGGGGCCTGCTCACTACAGGTGTCGCAGTCTGCTGAAACCTCCTTTGTGTGAGAGTGCGTGTGTCTGACAGGGAATGTGTAGTGGCCATTTGTCGGAAAAATCAAACTTAAATCAAAGAGCCAGAAAAGAGTCTATTGTCCCTGCAAAATGTACGTGTGTCTGATGATTTATTTATCCAAAATCAAGCAAACAAATGAAGCACAAAGAAAACATGGATGCTGTTGCCTCTCTTGTTCTGGTAAAAAAAAACATAAGCCTACCCAGGTGCATGCTGGTCCTACCTGCCCACCTACCTACAGATTATAACCATGGGTGCCCACAGTGTTACCCAATCCATGAACAAAAGAAAACAAAAGAAAAATACAAATTTACGCAAAAACTAAATATACTAAACAAGAAAATAATTAAAGTAAACAAATAACTAGCAAAAGAAAACACTACCAAAATCAAATATAAATAAAGTAAACATGTAGAATAATAAATCAAACAATACTACTCATGATTAGTAAAACAACAACTAAAGACTAAGTAAGGGATAATGTACAGCGAGCCGGTCATTGTTGTGAAATAAACCCCGACAGGGTGGAGGGGTCTTGCGTTGCTCTGAAGGGGTTTAATTCACAACAATGGCCCGCTAACTGTACATTATCCCAATTATTACACGGCTACTTACTTAAGAAATCAATAATTTCACACAAAAATGGTCCGACATCAGAACTGCGCCCATAGCAACGGTCTGTTATACATAGCAACGGCCTGTTATAAAGAAATAACAGACCGTAGAACGCCGTGATTGACCAAACAGAATCGAGTACTCAACAAAGCCGTGTAATTACAACAAATAAATAGCTCCTACAGTGTGTGAGGCAGAAACAAAGTGAGAAAAAGATAGTAAAACAAATAAACAAAAAATAGAGGAAAAATTAATAAAAAAAAAGAAGAATGAGAGCAACGGTGTTGTTTTTTTTCAATCAGTACAGTATGTGCATGTTTACAGCCTGCTAAGAGGTGTGAGAATTATACGCCATGTGTTTACATATATAAAGCATTTAACAAGCACACAAGTGAGAGGAAAACTATAATAAAAACCAGGATGTGTGAAATAACAGTAGCAGCAGCCTTGTCGTAACGCCATTGGAGAGTGTGTGTGTGTGTGTGGCCCCTCAACCGTCATGCCAACAGAACACAAACACTCAGCGCTGGCATCAACACTGATTTCGAGAGCAATGTGGAAGACATACAAGTAGAAAGAGATGCAAAACTGAGATGGGAGTGAGAAAAGAAAAGGGGGAGACAAATGGACAAACAGAAAGAGAGAGAGAGAGAGAAAGTGATTGAGACACAAAATAAACGACAGAACGACAGCGAGAGCCAGTAAATTATGCTGATTGAGCAGACGGCAGGCCGACCGTTACCGTGACAATAGAGGCTGACTTTGGGTCTGGCGTTTTGCCCTCTACAGCTGTGAGCTGTCTGACACACACACACACGCACACACACCATGCAAAAAACGTCCGTTATTCTGAGCTCATCCCTCTTTATCCTAGCTGATAGCACTACATCAACCCAGTACAAGCCTCCTTTAAATGCTGGCCTGAGACCAGCTTTAATTCACAAACACACACACACACACACAGATTCTTGTCTGCAACCTCTTTCCGCCCCGCTGGCTTACTTTCCTTACTCCTGATCCAAGAACAGCTCACAAAGCAAGTCATCCCGTTAGCGAGGGATTTAAGAGCAGAATCCAGATCAGCAGTTGCTGGCCAGACCAGCTGGCAGCGCTGACTTCCAGCCGTTACACGCTGGGGTTTCAAGGCACATTACGGACAAACCACGGGTGTAATGGGGAGCGCACGCACGCACACACACACACTCGCACAATAGATCGACTCAAAATAGAGCGTCTGAGTGGAACACACCCACACGGAGTAATATAAACAAAGAGTGAGTTCATATTTGCTATGCTATGATTAACCATATAACGCGACAAGACTGTCAAAACACGCACACACCAATCAGAAATAGAGTTCCCCAAAGATATTCCTCCCACGAGCTGTCAAAAGTTTGAGAGAGCGGAGTTCCATCTGGCCACCCTCCGTTTCTCTCCCTCTTTCCCTCTCCCCATCTGTCTTTCTCCATCCCTCCACATCCCTTTGTCTCTCCATCTTTAATCTTCCCTCCTCAACTTGCTTTTCTTTAGTTTGTCCATCTCAAATCACTGTTTCAACATTTCTCTCTCTTCTGTTTTTCCCCTTTTTCTGGACCTCTCTCCTCCTCATCTAATCGTGCCGTCTCTTTTTTTCCCTCAAACACAGCCTGTCTTTGTGTCTCTGCGTTGAGGGGGCGGAACGCAAACTCTCAGCCCACCTCGGATTCAAAGCCAAAGGCCACTGGTCGCGGCCACCCACCCACGGTGCACCAACACAGTAGGGACTTTCCTACTGTGTGTGTGTGTGTGTGTGTGTGTGTGTGTGTGTGTGTGTGTGTGTGTGTGTGTGTGTGTGTGTGTGTGTATAACTGGTCTGCATGCATGTGGCTGTGAAGCTGCTCACAGGTGTGTCTGTGCACAGGCGTCCAAGTGTCTGGGTTTGCATTTCACACTGTCATTTCTGTATATGTGTTACTTGTCTTTACATGTGCATGCGTGTCCATCTGTGCACACTTTAAATCCAGTCAGGTGACCACCTCCTGTAGCAGGCAGGCAACAAAGGACTAGCAGATCCAGGCCGATCTGTGAGCTCACCCTCCGGTGCTCTGACGGTACACCTTACACCCATCATAACAGTAAACATGTATTCAGTTGCTATCAAAAGAAGAATATTGTTTTTCCAACAAAAATAAAACATGAAATGCAGACCCAACCAAGACAGGTATTGTGTATTTTTCATTGTATCTCAAGTTCCACTAGTACCTCCTCCTCCTCCGGGGCCTCTGACTGTGTTCAAATCGGCTTAGGTTTCTTAGGTACTTGGGAAGAAAACCTCCATTATAGCTGGACTCTGTGATTTCACTTGTTTATGTGTAACCGTTGCACTGTTCAGCAGCAGAAGGTTACGTCGGTTCATTTTTCATGCATTTAATGTCTCTTTCTAGACGCTCGACACACTATTATAAGTTTTCTTATTAATTAGGGCTGGAGCCGAATGTTCGACTATTCAGTTATTTGTTCGGTGGTAGGTATTCGTTTTCAAATTTTGGGATTCGGATATTCGTTTTTGATATTTTTGAACCCCTCGGGACTAAGTCCGAGTCATGTCATGGAAAAGTATGAATGTTAATTATATTTATTTAAGACCAAAAAGTTTAAGATCATACAGCTCTGTGTGTTTCTCTACCTCCACAATGATTTTTTTTGTCATCCATCGTTGATGAGCTGTCTAAAAAGTGAAGAGTTGTACACAAGAAGAAGTCACATAGTATTTGTTTACAGACAGAGAGAGAGAGAGAGAGAGAGACAGAGAGAGAGAGAGAGAGAGAGAGCACATCGGAATGAAACTGCCCTTCGCCTGATGTTCTTTTAACTTATTAACATAGCCTATTATACTTATAGCATACGTGGGGTTTCTGCTATGACTATGTATTTACAAAATTAAAAGCAGGTACTCTATTCATTTATGAACTGCTTTTTCACAAACCTTTCCTGCGAATATTTCAGAATAAAAGCATTGTGTTAACAAATGAATTGATTCTTTCCACCAAAAAAAACGCTACAGGGCTTTTACTTTGAAATGAAGAGAGCGCGCTGCTGACATTCCCCAGTGTGGCCCTGGCTTTAGGATGGCTTAAATGCAGAGGTCAAATTTCGTGTATGTACCTGTATGTATATGATGAATGTAATAAAGTTTAAGTTCAAGTATGGGGGACTCAGGCCAAAAGGGCTGAGCAGAAGCCTCCACAGGCTGCATTACGCATAAGCTTGCAGCCGGGCACTGACGATGGCAACAGCAGTTATATTACCAATATGTTGGAGAACAGAGCCAAAACAACAGAAGAAACGTAAACTGTCTAAACAGCTATGAGCTGCGCTGAAAATGCTTCACGGATTAAGTGGAGTCTAATCCCATGAAAAATCTACCACCCTGAGGTAACAGTTCAGGCTCTCTGAAAGCCAGGGAAACCCCCAGTATTAAGTCCCAGCTACATGTGACACACTGGTTACTGCCAAAAACAATTTGGAGAGGAGAAGATGAACCATGAGTCCGATGTAGGAAGCACAGAGAAATGTGTGTGTCTACTGGACACGAGGAAACAACAGCAAACGAACCGAAATCCCCTATAACTGCTGATAAAAAAAAGACTAGACATAGTGGAAGGTAGCATCGTCTATATTTTTTGGCAAATGTGTACAGTAGCCTCCACAGTCTCCAGACCCTTAATACAAGTCCAGCCATAAAGTCAGTAGACTATTAACACTCTCTCACATATAGCTAAGTGATGGGTACAGCCTTGGTTCAGCCAAAAGCATAAATATAGTTATCTGTGGGTGACATGCTGTCTGTCGCTGTGTTTCTAGAGGTAATCTCTGCACCTCCCACTCGTCTAGACAACGCAGTCGCTCCATCATCAAAGCACCGGATGAAAGACTGCTGCCTCACAACTGGATTTGCTTCAGTCACAAATAATTGCACGGATTAATTACTTCTTCAGTGCCGTACGTTTTCACTGACCTTTTGATAAACTAACTCTGAGTCAGTCAGTTTACAGAGATCGTGAGGGATACTAGGTTCAAATGCAAACGAAACAGCGTTGAATGCTCTGAAAATCAGCTTCTTAAATCCCATACGTCCATCAGCCAATCAGGATTAAGCAATATTTGAAACCAAAAACAAACTGATGACAGCCGTGTGGTTGTTTGCTAATGGTTCCAGGGCACGGACAATCAAAATCTGATCGAACCAAACTAACACAGTCCTGATGGAGCAGATTAATTCAATTTCCATGTTAAACTCTTGATATATAATAATTTAGGATGATTGTCTCAAACTTTCACTTTGATTCTTGCTGATTTAATCATATTTATTTATTTATTTATATAGACAAACAATATAATTTGGTGTGTTATGAGCTGTGAGGTACTTACTCATATTATTGATTGATAAATGTTGGTATATGCATTTTTGTATATATTGTAGTATATTGTATATATATATGTGTTTTCCTTAATATACATGTAACACTACCTGTGATTATATGTGGGATATTTGGGTCACTGGCGGTATCATGTGACTATCATGTGACCAGAGCGTCTACCTTTTTAAGATGGCGTCTCTGTGCAGATTTATTAAGTCTGAAGAAGAGCATCTGCTCGAAACGTCACTAAGATTTGCCAATAAATTGCACTTTAAAGGGAGCTACAGTGAGCGGACCTTCTTCTACATTTTTTTTTATTTATACAGAGAAATACTTCAGGGCTTCTAGATTTATTGATTTCTATTTTGTGGTGTGATGATTACTGAAGCTACAAACACTTTCATCCCTACAAGAAAGGAAAGACAGGAGAGAGAACAGAGAGTTCATCTACTTCTTGCCCAAAGGCTCATGTAATGAGTTGAGAATAGGAGAGTTAATAACCTGTAGAGACACAGATGAGTCTGAATGTAGCCTTCAGCACCGCAGTACGCTCTCATCACGAACACACGAACATACTTAACATCATTTCAGAGGAAGAAAGTCCAGCACAGTCCACACAATCACATCTGGACGCACAGATATACAGCAGAAATAAATCTCTGATCAAATATCTTCCATTTTCCATCAAAAACAAAGAGGGGGAATATTTGTCACCCGGGTGGCTTCTTCACAGATGAAATAAAGACCATCAACTCCAGTTTAACTGCTTTTTAACAGTTTTTCCCCCATCAGTCATTCAAAATGATTGCTTATTGATCAACTTTATAGGCTCAACCAAGCCAAACTGAACTGAAATTAAGTAAAGAATTTTAAACGGAGCTGAACTGAGCTGCGGAGCTTGAAACACAATTCATCTTCAGTCGATTGAAAACTAATTGAGTCTTAAAACCATTTTCAACACGGAGATGTTTTAACCGCAACCACATGCTGGTAAATACAATTCCTACTTTCCATTTCTAAAAGGCCATACCTTTTCAAGATTTGAAAAACATTTACACAGATTTTGAAGACTTTGTCCAATGTGATACAGTAAAAGAAGATAATAACCCCATCCATATCTTTATTATGTGGCTAAAATTGTTGTTTTAACCCTTTGAACTCTGCAATAGAAATGGTCCGCCAGTGCCTACGTTGGTATTTTTGCTTATTGTGATGTCATGTCTTCAAATGTTTAATATCCCTGAAATCTGTGCAACCTAAGCTAAAAGGTTATATTTGTCAATAAACCATAATAATTGATAAAAGTATTGAAATTGTTATACTTTTTTCATGTTTTTTCCAAAAATATTATTAAATAAACAAACAAAACATATTGATACAAAAGGTTTCTAAATGTAGAAACATGAACAACATATTTCTCAACACTCCATAAGTTATTTGAACTATGCACATTTTTTAGTTTTTGAGATATGTTCAGTTTTATGAGCATATTTAGATTGATTTAAACAGGATCATGCAAACAACGACCAGTTTTTAAAGGGTTAATGGCTCATTTAACATCTGACCGTGGGACAACACCTGAAATTCACCTTTTGGCTACCAATGGCACATTTATGGTGATGCTGATCAATGTGCGTTGTCCCTTTAAAAGATAAAAATAACACAGACTGCCTTTCACAACGACAAATTGTGTGGAATCACACAGGATGAATGCTCTCAACACCATTACGACCTTTTGTGCACTTCCCAAACCCTTAAAAAAGACCTAGTGGTGGAGGTTTGGCTTCCTTACAAAAACATTTTTTTCCCCATGCGAAAATAATAAAACTGGCTCGTAAATCTTGGGATCTAAGTGGCCGGTCGGACCGGTTGAACGAGTCAGCTGTAGCTACAGGCTGCTGGCAAGAGAGAAAGAGAACGAGTGTGAAGAGAAGTGATATGGGTCATGAGGGTGTGAGAGCAGGTCAGCGCACTACAGTGAGAAAACACTTCATGGCTGAGCCGAAGGAACTGGACTCTCTATGGGTGGTTACCAAAGGCGCTCCTAGTGTGTGTGACTGTGGGTTCATGTGTATGTGAGAGTTATACAAAGACAGAGGGAGGAAAACAGAATGGCGCCTGTGGGCTCTGCATGGTACCGCATTGACAAAACACTGAGGTTAATGATCTCACAAATGCACCAGGCACCATTTCACCCGTGGGCCGTTTCCACTACCTGAGAAATACGCTTTTTTGCACAAACGCAAAAAACACAGTTCACCTCATTTTACCAAATTTCTAAAAGGTACATCTTCCAGCTCAACAGGTGTCACTATACAACAAATCTATAAACCATCAGGGCTTGGCATCATTCTGTCAAAGCAGCTGTAATGACAGTCTATTGGTCTACTAGGGCTGTCAAAGTTAATGCGATAACGTGTTAACGCTAATCCGTTTTAACGCCACTAATTTCTCTATCGCATTAATGCAATCGATCTTTCGGAGGTTGCAGCGGGCTCAGTTTTAAAGCTAGCCTGTTGGGCTTGAGTTTGCCATGTTATGATTTGAGCATATTTTTTATGCTAAATGCAGTACCTGTGAGGGTTTCTGGACAATATTTGTCGTTGTTTTGTGTTGTTAATTGATTTCCAGTATTAAATATATACATACGTTTGCATAAAGCAAGCATATTTGCTCACTCCCATGTTGATAAGAGTATTACATACTTGACAAATCTCCCTTTAAGGTACCTTTTGAACAGATAAAAAATGTGCAATTAATTTGCGATTAATCGCGATGAACTATGGACAATCATGCGATTGTCAGCCCTACAATTTACAGACAAAGATAGAGGTGGTGATGGATAAAAGAAGAGAGCGGGTGAAGTTACTCATATTACAATAACATCTGGACCTTGAGAAAAAACTGCGCTGTGTTGTAAATCAGTGGGAAAATAATTTGTCAATGTCAGCGTGTCAAATAAAAGCACTTACCTGTTGAGTTGCAGGGGAAGAGTCACAGAGAGGTCAGGTAGAGGTCAGGTCCCAGAACGCAACCATGTGGAGAGAAGATGAGAGTACATTAGTTTCATATGTGCGAAGAGACTTATGATAAGTGCATTCAAACTTGATAGGATGGTGGAAAAGTTTAAACTGTGCATCAATCAGAAGTCATTCACACAGAGGAGACACCGACTACTCGCTGCCTGCCACATTTCTTTCACCTGTAGTTTGTTCCACTTTGGCAAAACCATTATCTGAAGACATCATCAAGATCTAAATATTTTGTCTCCTCACTGACAGGACAATTTGGCGGACACATCGTACCACAAAGCTACTTTAAATATTTTGTTTTCAGCATGGGAAGCGTGAATCGTATCCCTCAAAGTGTTACCGTCACTTCATAATTAGTTAGAGAAGTTTATAAGAAAGAGAGTATTGTGGATTTAGGACTTTATGGTGGCAGTGACAGCTGTCTGCTCTGATCAGGAGCCAAGCAGCAATGATCAGGACCAGATTGCATCACATGTTGCACAATAATAAAATCCTCCGAGAGAACCTCGAGATCATAATAATAAGCACAAATACCCCCAGGAGAGTTTTGTTTGTGTGCACTTCAACGCACTATATACGTGAAGGCCATGTTGCAGCACGTCTGCTTACCCCACCGTTTGATAAGAAGCTTGAATAGATCAGTAAACACGCGTGATGGAAGCTTACAAGAAGTGACACAGCTGACAAACACTTTAATATCCTGCGAGTAACGTCTCTGGAGAAAGAGGAAATGTTTGTTTACTGGCGGTGAGACTGTGTCAGTCACAGTAGATGCTCAGGGTGTGTTTGTGTGAGAGTGTGTTTCTGCTCATGTTTACACTCCTGGTCTTTCAAATTTGCAGTGATTTCTGACACTTTTCAAAAAAGCAACATCCAGAAATAGCTGAAGCTTTGAGAATGAAGAAAATGAAGGCAGATTGAATGATAAAGAAACGGAGATAAGAGACAAAAAAAACTTTCTGTTTATGACTGCAGTACATGAGTCAGTGCTCAGCAAGGTCATCAAGGCGGATGTGAGGAGGAGGAACAGAGTGAGAGAGGCTGAGGGAGGTAAAATCTTCCGACAGGAGATGACTGAAGCTGCATTCACACCAGATCAGGCGTTGTGGCGATTCACCGCAGGGTTGTGCGGGCGGTGTGGGAGAGTCACTTCAATGGCCCATTATGCACAACGATTAACATTTTTTTCTCCCTCGGGGCTGGGTTGTACTGGTAATTACGTGATTGGCCATCGTAGCGCGACGTTGGGTTGCGTTTCTCTAAAAGTTGATTCTGTTTCTACTTTTCTCCCGCAGGCCGCCACAACTGCAGCCCAAACGCACTAACTTTACCGGATCTGGTGTGAATGCAGCCTGATACAGAGATACATAAAAGACACTCTATGGGACTAAATTAATTTGACTGTTTAATCAAAAACAAATATCTATTTTCAGAATTTAAAATTATAGCTACAAGATAAATTTATTATCACATAGTGAATGTCAAGCCATTACAGTTCATTTCAAATTGTGTCTTACAAATTCCATTTAGATGTAAATTCATAAAACACATTGTGTTTCTATTCCAGCACTATCTCTGCTAGCACTTATCTTTCCATGAGGGAGAAAAGGAGCAAAAAAAAGAGAGAACTGACCCTAGAATATTAGATAATAAAAAGACAGTTAAAAGGAACCGTGTATAAGAAAGATTATAAAAGGATTTTGAAACACTGACATAAAATCATACATCATGCGTGATAAAAAACTGGGAGAAAGGGAATAGGTAATAAATGCATCGCAACTGATAATGTGGGTTAAAATAGAAAAAGTGTGAAGTGTGATGTGTGTGACAGAGTGAGAGAGAAACGTGTTGATGAATACTACAGCAGCACTTCTAATAGGCAAAGTCACGCCTTGGATATGTGGTTAGTGTGTGTGTGTGTGTGTGTGTGTGTGTGTGTGTGTGTGTGTGTGTGTGTGTGTGTGTGTGTGTGTGTGTGTGTGTGTGTGTGTGTGTGTGTTTGTGCGTGTGTGCGTGCATGCATGCGTGCAGAAAAGAGAAAGGGAGAGGGAACCTGGTGCTTGATACAGGTCAGTTAGACCTCTCCTCCTGCTACACAAAGCATGACTGCGCAGTCATTAAAATTAAAAGATTCAATGACTGCCCATTAAAATCATTATGTTCTCCACCATGTCAAGTATGCTTATAATAATAACATTAACATTGTTTAACATATATACGCTGTTTGTTAGGTAGTGAATTTCTATATTCTACACAGTTAAAACAGAATTTCAACCACAAAATACACAGAATTGTCAGTTCATTAGTGCATTTTTAGGCTTATCATGATGTTTTTGTTTGTTTCTTTCAATATAAAGCAATACATTTCAACAGCATCCAAAACTGTAGCCTGCAAAATAACAAGACTCAACACCTCTCTGACACAGTGTAAACAAAAACTCAGTATTAGGGCTGCCCCCTCTTAGTCCATTAGTTAACTGGTCGGTCGTTTTGGTCTTAGTCGACTAAGATTTCTTTAGTCGATTAGTCGTTTTTTATGATTTTTTCATGCTGAATGACTTATTTCCAAGAAGCTTAAGAGCACATCTCTGGTAAACACAACTTTAAGTTTAAAAAGTGCTTTTGTGTGATTCTTTGTAGAGAAACTACAGCGTCATAGATCTGTCGATTAAATCAACAAAATCATACGAGGGTCAGTCGACTAAGAATTTCTTTGGTCGAGGAGAGCCCTACTCAGTATAATACGCTTTATGTTGTAGGCTATTAGTAGGTGTACTTAATAAACAAGTGATTCAGAGTAAAGCAGAAAAGATGTTTTCGATGCATGTGGTTTAATGCAAAATGAAAAAGTGTAGAGTAAAGTAATTAATGAATAAATGAATGCATAAATATATATATTTTTTTTTTAAATGTAATCCTTTCAATTCTTGCTGTTTAGACTCACATACATACATCAACCTCAACATAAGTCTTCTGTTGGAGGGAGGTACAGTGTGTCGTGTGTGTCCAAATATGAAACCCTTAATTAATAATACAGGTTACTGTAATAGTATCATCCTGTGGTACCACTCCTGTTCCTGACTGGATTAAGGCTACACCTTCTGACCTGCTACTGAACTGACTGTGAAACAATATGACCTGGTTGTCCCACAATAACCACTAGAGTCTGTCTGAACATCTAAGCCAAAGATTTACACCAATTATAAAACGATGCATACTCTTCTTACTACAATGAACAAGCTTGCTGACAAACAGCCAGCTGGACCGGTTTGTCATAACTCGACAATAAAACTATTGTTTAGATCAAAGGAGGAAAAAGCCATTGCACCTGTTACCACACACACTTCATTAACCATCGACCCAAATATAATATAAATCAGAGACGTCACCTGGGGTGACAAGTCCGTCTATCTCTCCATCAGTTTCCATTCAGTGTTCGGTCCCAGGATCCTCCTGCTGCTCCTCACCATCTCATCCCAGCAAACCAACAGCATGAACAAAGCCTTCTTACTGCACTATTACCACAAGCACTGTATCTCTACCTCTCCCACCTCTCTTGTTTCTAATTCACACTGTTCACACGTTTCTATTTCAGCTCCCCTTCTCACCCTCAGCTGTTTAATTCTTCCAGTGATTCATGCATGTGTGTAAATAATTTGCCTTATAGACACACGTTCCCACTCACACAAACACCTACCTGCGTAAGGGTTCCTCTTTTGCTTCCGGCTCCAAATCCTAATTCCTTTAACAGGCATGATGTTATCTGATCATGCCGCAGACATAGTGCAAAGTTTGGCCCCTACACACCACCGAAAGTCCCATGGCACCCCTAACATCCCTAACATCAGTTTAAAGACTACACACACACACACCCACTCTCACAATCGCACTCTGCAACCTCTGCACCGCCTCGCTGCACGCGTGCAGAGCCCACACACACGTTGGCCAATCAAAAACCTGTCACAAAGAAAGAGGGGTGTGTGTGAGGAGGGAGTGGTGCATTCAAGGGGGGCCCCTAACCGGTAACCTCTCAACCCAGAGGTTGCTACGGCGATGCGGATGCTATCTGCCAGTGGCAGTTGTTGCCGGGGCGATGCAGCATGGCCCGTACGCTCTTCCAACGGGTCCTCGGGGCCCCTTTCAGATATCGAGTTGGGGGTCATCGGCACATACACTTCTGAAATAGGTTCTTTGGAGGGTTAAGCTGCTGAGCAATCAAGCCGAAAGAACGGTCAGGTTTAATTTGATTTGAGTCGGTGTGGTGAAGGAGAACGTGGCCTACGGAGGGCAGAAAAAGTTGCAAACGCAGATGAAATTTAGTGTAAGAGTTAAATGTCTACTCAACTTTGGCTTCCTGACGTTTATATATTTTTTTATTTTCTTGTCTTTATTAGGGCTGTCAAAGTTAACGTCATAATAACGCGTTAACGCAAATCCGCTTTAACACCACTAATTTCTTTAACGCATTAACACAAACGATCTTTCGGAGGTTGTAGTGGTCTCAGTTTTAAACCTAGGGTGAAACTGGTATCATATGAAATCATAGAAAACCAAAGCAATCCACTGGTACCATGTCATACTAGCTTGTTGCTAAAGAGGTTGTGCAGCTCTAACGGTCCTGTGAAACTCCATCTCAACAACTCAAATGCACCTTTCTTCACCTCTAAATGTAAATGTAAATCTAAATGTAAAGTGTTTTGTCTTTACATTTACCCTCGTGTCTCTGCTTCGAGCCTCCTATCATCCATCTTCTGTCTGTGCATCTTGGCCTTTTTCAGCCCTCTAGCTTTCTTCTTTGTCCACTTTCAACAGTTTTCTCCTCTCTCCATCCACTCCTCTCCGGTCCTCAAGCAGGACAAAGAGCTTTCTCCATCCGATGTGATCACGGAGGGCCTTCACGAACATCGATCACACTCGAAGCACACAATGTTCTACTGAACCAGAAAAGATAGGAGAGATCGGTGAGACGTACTGCAATTGTGATGTTGCCTACAACCACACGTGTCTTCTGCAGGTCAGCTGTGGCCTGAAGTATGTTTAAAGCCAGTGAAAAATGTAATTATGTGTGTGAACAACTCTCCGCACCTTCCGTGCTTGCATTGTTTGCCTTAATCATAACTTGCAAAGCATCCGGAAACCTTTTGACTATCCCTTTCCGCAGGACAATTCATCACTACTGTTCAACTTTTCCAATCCAGCAGGAAACAGCGGTGAGAGACGTGTCACGTCCTGTGGCTGGTGACGCTACGCTGGACGAGGGAACAATCAAATGGAACAATCTGAGGGAAGCGATTGGACGAGGCAGCTGTCCGCTGAAGAGCGTTTTTTCCTCTGAGGTCTGAGTGAACGGTCAAGGGTCTGGGGGTGTAGGGAGGATGGCGACGGGGACGGGAAATGGAACAGGATATAGTTGACAGAACCATCTCCCACAGGATGCTGGGAAATGCATCTCTGACAAACGGGTTAGTTCACGGTTGATGGTGTGAAGTGTGGACAGGGAGAAGAGGTTAACTTAAATACCGAGAGAAGGTACCAGTAAGAGAGGGAGGAAATGAGAGGGACGAGAAAGAACAGAAGTACAGCGGCTGACAAAAAGACATCAACATGCTTCCTTTCTTTCATCTCGTCCTCCCAACCCAGTGACCGACAAACTACTTCAACCTGTTTGTAAAATGTTTTCATTTAGCACAAGCTCATCTTTCACCTTTTCTACAGTACAAAGCCCGGCTTTACAAAAGTTGTACACGTTCACATCTGGGGAAATCCCAGTACAACTGCAGTCTTTGAAGTGGGTGTTACTAATTGGAGTCTTGATATTTCTTGTTCTTCGTCTCCCCCCCCCCGGTTCATACATTCATAGCGGACTGAATCTCGGTTAATCTCACCATCTCTCGTCTCAGTCACAATCCTATTTTCTAGCTCTATTCATCTTTGAATGCTGCATACTCTGTTCTCGCTAGGGTTGTAACGGTATACCAGTATCACAGTATACTACGGTATTTAAATTGACGGTTATCATAACGTGTACATTTCCTTATCTACAGTATTGAAAAAAACTGATAAAACTGAGCGTGTATTTGTGAGTTAAAGGTAGAGACGTGCATTATATAACATGTTATATAGTTACATGCTACTTTTTTTATCAGGTTTACAATAATAATAATAATAACAGATAGTGTAATGTTGTATACCGTGATATTGTTTGAGATAGTTATCATACCGTGAAAATCCCACTCCGTTACAACCCTAGTCTAGCAACTTTTCTCTGTCTGCGTACGTACAAGAGCGATAGCCACAACCGTGACACCAGCATTGACACAAACATTTCCACAAAGTAAGGATTTCCTCCTTCTTTTCATCCTTCATGCATTTCCTCTCCTCCTTCCTCCCTTCGTTTCCTCTGTCTCTTCACTTACCCCTACTTAAAAAAAAAAAAAATCCCTGATGTAAAAAAACAATGGCATTGAGACACACGCAAACCAAAAGAGAAACATGAAAACGAACAAAGAGCAGAAAAGGAGCCAACAGCTAAATGAAGAAAAAAGAATAGAGTCAACAACTCAAAAACCTCAAAAGCCCCCTAAAAATGCTGAATAGACCAACTACTGTTTAAGGATGTGTATTGAATATGAACAAGTACACGCTAACATGCCACACGCACGCACGCACGCACGCACGCACACACGCACACACAGAGTGAAGCTGTGCTGCTGTGGTTGAATGGCTTTGCTCTGGACTGACACGTGGGAGTGAAAACACAGCCACATGGGCTGCCTTGCATTTTAACTCAACCCTTCACACTGAGGGTGTGTGTGTGTGTGTGAGACCAGACTTTTTCTCACACTCCTCAGCATTTGACGCCAAATTCACATTCATTAGCACCATGAGAAAAGTCGACGAGGCCCTCAATAAGACTCGCATAAACACAATTAAGGATACAGCGGTGCATACGCACAGATCTGCATGGAGAGAGAAACACACACACACACACACACACACACACATAAATAAGAAGACGAGCTTCGCTGTCTGGCACCAGTGAGGCCACAGAATGAAACAATCAGGATGTTTGATTGATCTTAGAAACATTTGATGATGATTCCTTGTCTAATATTCTGGTAGTAACAAGAGTTGCTGCACCATGAGGCAGCAGTATTTGAACTTGGGCATTGTGTGTCTGGACAGTATCAGACGAGAGGGCTGCAGCAGAGAAAAGACAGCCAGAGAGTGCTATCAGTAAATGTCACCACCACACAGTAGCAGGGCACACTGACCACACATATAAAGGCAGCAGGAACTGCGTCTGTGTTGTCTCTCAGGGGTTCGGCTCTTCTCAAATGTGACATTCAAGTCTTGGAAATAAAACAAGTGAGAGCAATGACTGTGCGTGTGCGTGTGTGTGTGTGTGTGTGTGTGTGTGTGTGTGTGTGTGTGTCCATGAATGAATTCAAAATTTCATTTAGAAGGGTGCCTGTTGATAATAGAGATGTCTATAGCCGATATATATCAATAATATATACACAGTATATCGTCGAAGTAAGAGTTTCTGGAAATGAAGCTGCATCAGTTCCTGTGGGAATATTGTCTCCCGCCAGTCAAGATTAGCTCCTCGTGAATTTGTTTTGCCTTTCACTTTGTTTAAGATGACAGGAATTTTGGGAATTCTTCATGCTCCCATCAGTCATCTGCCTTTGGGAGAAACTCTGCTTTAGCTAAAGGCTGGCCCACACTACAGAGACAACAGAAGTTGAAAATGTGAGAGACGCCACACATAACGACGTGCTGTGTTAAATTGAACAGTTTTGTTCCTTTTGTGTGTGGAGAGCAACGATTTGGCCAAAACAGCACAACACACACTAACAGAGTCCATTCATGAACGACAAGAGTCCCGACTAAAAAAAAAAAAGGAAATCTCGCAAAATCTCTCGCAATCGGACGTGACTTTAGCGCAAACAAACATGGCGGATGACAGTCAGGAGGAATTAGTGATATTAGTTTTTGTACTGAAAATTGAAATGAATGAATGAAAAAAAAGTATGAATGAAGTCATGGAGACACGTTAAATAAATACTTGTGTTGTTGCCACAAATCAACAAGTTGGTCCCCCATTTCTGAGGTCCGTCTTACTACTACTTTATGCTGTAACATGTTTAATATTTGCGATTTGAAAGCGGTGCGGCCAGGATGGACGTCCAGGCCGATCGGGAAATGTAAAAAACACTCTTAACATACGTCACACCACAGGAATATCTGGAAAGATAATCTTTAGAACCATCAAAAAATCTGGGCTTTGCTGACCATTGTCGGGAGGGAGAAATCGGGCCCAAAATCGGCTTGATTCTCGTGTAGTGTGTGCCCAGCATAAGCTGTGCTGAAGGAACAGTACTCTCTTCCTGTTTGGTGCCATGAAGCAATCAATCACCCAGAATACATTATTGCCATCAGCCTAACTAATGTAAAACGCCGCCAGTCGCCTCAGTGATTCATTGTTACTAATCAGCTCCATGTAGTGCCTTTACAACGTTGACGCAATATGCAAACAGCACAATGAACTAATCAAATGGGCTACCAAAAAAAAATAAAAAAATCAGACTAATCACTGTGCTTCTTAATGTCGACCACAGTACCGAGCTCTTCTCTCTCAGTGTTGTTGTGAACAAACTCGTAAACTGAAATGAAGCGAGAAGCCAGATTTGCTGGAGGGTGACACGAGATACAGAGAGAGAGAAAAGGTTTTACAAAAACACACCTGAGGGAAAGGACACGATCATCGTGCATGATACGGGGAACGGGAATGCAAAGTTTGGAAATCTAACACTGCATCTGCTACAATGATACTACATTCATCTCTCTATAAGGGTGTATGGAAATGTGACCTGATTCCATTTACAGTGTCCCAGTGACCCACAAGGAAAAACCAGAGCAAACTGGTGTGTGTGTGTGTGTTTGTGTGTGTGTGTGTGTGTACGTGTGACTTATGGTGTTACTACGTTTCAAGCTGTCTGAGTGGCTGGTAGACGTGAGCTCATACAATGGGCTTCTGTGTGAGACTGGGCGATGGGGAGGAGAGATTAAACGAGATGAGAGAGAGAGAGGCTGAAATGGGAAGGGCAGCGCCACACATCTATGTCAAACTGTTTGTAGTTCACACAAGATTGAAAATACAGTAGGCGAGTCTGTCAGTGTAAAAGGAGAATGAGTTAAGAGCTTATTCTTAGCATTGCATGGATGGAACATATTTAGATGTTACATGATTAATCACAGTACGAGGCAAGCCGATGCCTATCCAATTGTATTACATCAGTGTTTTGAGTGAGTGGGCAAAAAAAAAGCCAAGTATTGGGGGTGCGACCTTTAACAGTCTAAGCACACATGTGGCAAAACTCAACTACACCCAAAGCACTACGCCCAAACTCTGGCAGAGAATGGGAAACTATCGGGGGGTTGAACCCAAACCACAAACCGCTCTGTTGCTTCACATCCCCGAAAAAAAAATATGTACCCCAAATTGTGCAAGCAGAAACAAAGGGATGGGACGAGGAGGAGTGGAGGAGGGAAAACTGCTTAGACCTCGTGTGTCACCTCCCTGCTTCTGAAGTTGCCTCCCCTCTCCTCCCATCCCATCCCTTCCCTTCCCTTCCCATGCAGCCCACAACCACATGAAAGGCCTACTGGGTTGGGTTCCCATATGGTGAGGAGACAGGAGGGTGTGTGTGTCTGTGTGTGTCTGTGTGTGTGTGTTTAGACGGCTTAGCTGGTAAAGGGGGCTACCTCCGACCTGGTGCCCCCCCAGCCTTAAGAGGCCATGCAGACAGCTGTTTTCCTGGAGAATCTCTCACTCTCTAACACACACACACACACACACACACACACACACACACACACACACACTCCTCCCTGCCCCAATTAGGACACCCAGTTATGTAGTTAGCGTCTGTTTACCATAAACTCTCCTTTCTTCCCTCCCTCCCTTCATCCTGCCCCTTCCCCTCCCGACCTCTCCACTTTTCTTCCTCCTTCCTCTCTGCCCTTTCTTCAGCTCATTTGCAATGTCACAGACGATGATTATTTTATGCCGAAAATGGCATAATGTGCAACAACAGAGGGGCTAAAATGATGCAAAGGTAGCACTGGGGCACATTTAGTGTTTTTTCCAGTTACTGTTAATCAGAACAGAACTGTGTAGGAACCCTGTTATATTCGGGGGAACCCTCATCGTATTTATAATCGCCGTTTGCAGTCGAAATGCAGCATCGGCCAGAGCGTCCAATGTTCAACTCACAGTCTGACATGCTTGTTCATCCTGATACACTGCATTTATAACCAGAATTACCGCCTGGCGCTTGTCATCACTTCATCATTTTATCTTGTTAGATATTTGTGTAAAATTGTCATTAGCATATGAATTCTTGAGTTGTGGCCAAAAACGTGTTCTGTGAGGTCACAGTGACCTTGACTTTTGACCACCAAAATCTTATCAGTTCATCTTGAGTCCAAGTGGACGTTTGTGCCAAATTTGAGGAAATTCACCCCAGGCGTTCCTGCGATACCAGAATGGACCGGACAGATGTACAGATGTACAGATGTACAGATGTACGTACATACGGACGGAAAACCTGAAAACAAAATGCCTCTGGCCACGTCTGTCGCCGGCGCGGAGCCATAAAAACTGAAATAAACAAATGAAGACAAATACACCTCATGAATAATGACGTCTATAGACTTTGTAACAAGTACAGTCCAAAAGTAGATAAATGCAAATATAATACTAAAGAATGTAGCCGTGTTTTATGGCTGTTTGGCAGCTTTAGTTACATTAATTAAATAATTTTCTGTCTGAATACACTAAAAGGTAGATCTATTTAAGGCATCAAATTCCTCACTCTCACTCACTTATTCTTTCCTTCCGTTCTTTTATTTATTCCAGCTGTCTCCAACACTTCTATTATTACTTTTTATCCTCTCTCACCGTCTCCGCACCTCCACCTTATCCTCTCCTTTCGTCTCCCTCTCTTTCTATTGAGCTACTGAGTTGTGACTGCGGCAGAATGGTCAGCTTGCTGGGAGGGCTCAAGACTGGCCAAGAATCTGTGTGTGTGTGTGTGTGTGTGTGTGTATGTGTGTGGGTGAATTTAAGCGTGTAACTACGCTGGTCTGCCAAAGGGAATTAGCCTCTATTTTCCTCTCTCTGTTGTGTACAGCCCTGTCTGACTCGTCAGCCTCAACGGCACACAGATCCGTCCAAAAAACACTTTCAGAATAGATGCATAAAAAAAGAGAGAGAAAGGGAGAAATAAAGGGGCGGCTGAAGAGAGGAAAGGGAGGAGAGAGAGGGGGCCGAGGACATGCAATGAGCTAAATACCACAGTAAGACTGAGTGAAGTTTGGAAGTTAAGTTAAAGAATGGAAGTTAACAAAAGGCAAAGAGGAGAGCATTTCAATGCCTCTGCATATAGCTAGCGGGTATTTGATCATCTCTACGAAGGTTATGTTTTTAGTATTAAGGTTTCTTATCCACCTGTCATCTCAAAGACCAAACAGATCTCATGATATTTGGTGGAAAATTACAACCTGACCCGATCATCTAGCATGTTTTTGGTAGGTTGGAGGGTTGAGTTTTCCACAGAATTTGATCAAATCTGAATCCAGTATTGAATCTGAATCCTTTCAAATCCCTTAACAAAATAAGGTTTCAGCGTTTAAAAGTTACCAAAATTATAAATAACTGAAACTGTAAGACTTGTAATGAAGAAACGCTGTAGTTTTGAGTGGCAGGCTAATATTCATAACCTGTAGCTACAAAATGAAAATGAAATAAGTAGCAGAAGAAATCTTCATTAAATATATCTGGCACAATAGAGTGTTGCACGGATGACGTATTTTTGTAGGCCAACCAGGAAGTTAGCGTCGCCCTGGTTCACTTGACAAAAAGCCAATGGGATTTTTCCATTTGATTTTAGATTATTGCAGAACATAAACTCTCTGGCATACAAACGTTTATGACACTTACACGTTTTGTTCAGCAAGATGATCTTCACAAATTCAAAAAACCCATCGACTTCGAGACGAGGGAACCGGAAGTGCTAAAATGCTGACTCACTTCCGGGTTTTCGGACTCATTCCGCACAGAGTCGGCACTCTGATGTGGTGTTTCTTCTTTTTTTGGCTCACAAATAATCTTTGAACAGTACAGACACCAGCTTACAGAGAGTACATCAAGCAAGACAACAGCTAAGTTTAATTTAAGCCATTTTAGCCACTGCAGCGATAATACGCCACCGGTGATGTTTGTCATTTTAGATCAGTAAACGCCATGATCAGCGCTGACTAAATGAAATGAAAAAGCTGCTACCTCAATCCTTTATTGTTCTTTGCTGATAAAAATAATGAGATAAGAAAGAGGTTTGATAAGAAATGATAAGCATCAGAGCTTAATGAATTTGGCTATTGGGAACAGGATCCAAGATAGAGCCAGCGATCGGTAACCAACCCTAGTTTCGAAATTTCTCTGACAGGACTATTAACTGAATCTTAAGATGCAACAGCAGTATTCATTCTCTGCATTGGTGAAAGCTGACATTCCTTTTCCGAATAAATTCTTCTGTCGAATTGAAAAACTTTAATAACCACTACATTAGTCATAAGTTTTGTTCCGCAGCTGCGTGTAGAAGTCAAAATGATCTACGGAGGAAGGAGGAAGGAGGTCACAGACTGGTTTGTTCTGATGCTTTGCTCATGAGTCGCTGTGCTGCGTTTCCTTGTTTTTACTTTGTGTACATGAGAAGCAGTTGAAGACAAAGAGGGAGAAATACAGACAGACAGAGTGGGAGAGGAGATAACATTAAAGACTAAATGGAGAAGATAACAGGACGCAGCACAAAGACCAGACTTATTCATAAATGATTGATAAAAGAGAAAGATTGATGGATTTCTCTTTTCCCCCCAGCCCCGGGGGATCTGACATTTCCATCCAGAGCTGCCTCAGTCTTCCCACAACAAAGACCTTCAGTCTCATCTCCCGACCTCCAGGGTATCGGGGCCCAGAGGACCTCTGCTCCCTGAAGGCCCAGAGCCCTTACTGGGCTTATTAACCTGCTTTCAAACCCCATCTTCTTCCAGGACCTTTGGGCCTCAAGTTTTTCCGACAGTCCCGTGAGGTTGGAGGTTGGGGGGTGGAGTCGAGGTGAGGCCCTAACAGTAGGGGACGCAGCTGATGGGGTGAATTCACTCCGATCCTAGCAGACAGTAGGGGCACATTGTTGGGGTAACTGAAAGGAGGGGGGGAGGGGGGGTATTTCTTTTATGTGGGGCCGCCTTGCTTGCTGCTGTGGGCCTCATTGGAGGTTGACAGATCAAACGAAGGAGTTATGTTTGAATGTGTGTGAGAGAGAGAGACAGTTAAAGATGGTTTGGTGCATTGAGTAGAGGGAAGACGGACAGGAAGAATCACAGTTTAAAAGAGAAGATGTGTTTTTTTTAAAGCTTAGATCATTTGACAGATCTGATATTCGGGAAAACACACAATATACACCTTCATATATACAAATGATTCATGAACAGCAAAATTCCCCACTTATCTGATGGAAGAGAAGCACAACAACTTGCGCTGATACCGTAACGTAAATCAAAACAACTCCATACGATTACAGTGGAAACAGTGCAACTTGAAACACACAAACCTCGAGTCGAGACAAAACCCCTATCGCTCTGAGGTAGGAACCGGATCCTTCACAAACAGCAACAGGAGTGAAACTGCCCTACAGATGACGCCACTGACAGGTGCACAATAATAGTTACCTGATACGCCGGCATTACTGCACCGATGCTATCAAATTACTACATTTATCATTCTTCATGCAAGGGGGTTTTGTTCAACCTCTGGCATGAAAATAAGCCTCAAAGCCGAAATATCAGAGATACAACATCTCATATTCATTGAAGTTTATTATTCCAATTCCATTTTCTTACATTGTACTTTTATCCATGTGAATGTATGGATCACTGGGCATGGATTACCGACATGATAAATTAGTCAATAAGCGATCAGTCAAGCAAATATCTCTGGTCCCAGCTTCTCAATTGGGGGTATTTAATGTTTTACTTCAATGTGTCATCATACAACGGTTCGTATGATATCTTCCGAAAAGTTATTTGTGCGTTTTCCTACAAATGTCCAGCAACACGTAACACAAGTGTCAATTTCCGCTCCAGTCTTTTCAACATAAACTTCCGTCTTCACAGTAAAAAACTTAGGTTTAAGCAACAAAACTACTTAGTTAGGTTTAGGAAAAGATCGTGGTTTAGATTAAAATAACACCGGAAGAGGCGTAACTTTAGTACAGAAGTTACATGACAAATAAATCCACGTTGACTTCTGGTTGCACACGGGACACAAACACCGGTCTCCTCCTCCCTACGCAACGCTTGTCGCTCTTTATACTTCCTGATTTACAATTATCTGGATTACATACAAATTGATTTCGTGAAATATATATGAATTACAGTGCATCACTTTTTGTAGGTATAGCTATGAACGATGTATGAGAACAGCCTGTTTATTTTGCCTTATGTGATAGTGAATTGGAAGTTGTTCAGGTGTTGGGACTGTTAATCAGACAAAAGACTCCATTTGAAGACATTGGATTAAGGAAAAACAGACATTTTTCACTATTTTATGACTTTTATCGACCAAACAGGAAATAATCAGCAGATGAATCAGTAATAAAAATAAAGTTGCAGCACTATTTAATATTGTTCATTTATTTCTTTATCTTACAGCTCCGTTTTACCACTTTTGAATTTATCTTTGCGCTTTTATGTGATTTGACAATTACAGAAGTCTCAATACTTTTCCCACAGATTCTCTATTAGCAGACAAAAAAAGTTATAAAATGCTAACGGGAATTAAACTTCACCCCACTCATTGAAAAGATGCATACGTGGGTGAGTAGTGCCCACACATTTAAAGCTTCACTGGGCATCTGAAACCTTTTGTGAAAAAACACCTGGAGCGAGGGAACGCACCTAATCAAACAGCTATAATGGTAATAGCTTGCTTCACCCACTCAAGCACATACGCAAACACACACGGAGAGAGAGAAGGTCAAAAACACAGCTGAGTCAATATACAGGGACACAAGCTGGCGGTATCCTCGAGAGTAGACACGCATGTTTGCGACCAAAAGGTCTGACCATTCAAATATCGCTCCCCAAACAACCGTTTGCTGAAATACATTGAGCAAGGCACTTTTTGGAGGAGGACATTTTAGGATCTGCACACCAGCACAAACCTCTACGTCTGAGACAGAAGGAAACTCGGGCCAACAACAGCAGCAGCTAAATGGCAATGTGGCCATGATACGTGAGCAGCCCTCGCTCAAAGCACTTTACTGGAACTTGGATTAAAATGACTCATGTTCACAAACAAGTATAAAATGTCAACATCCACGTAAGAGGCAAATAACAAGTAATTACTGCTATCCATGATTACAAGCCTCCACGCCCATCTTACTTAGAAACCAACAGGTAAGACGCACACAGGTTGTTTCCCATCATGCATCGTCTGTTCAACTACCCATTCTCCCGTTGCCTCCATTAGTGGGCAGTAACAGGAATGGGCATGCAGACTCCAGCAGGACTTAAGGAGATTAACCATTCTGTAGCCGTATGAAATCATATTCCTCGTAATCCCCATCACCGACTCCGAAAATCCCCTCTCACTGTGTGGCATGGGAGGGCCTCTAAATGTGCTCTCTTGTTCTTTTGAACACACACACATCTGCACAAAACAGCTGGACGTCTAGAAGAACACTTAACATACAGATGTGTAGGCTTACAGAGTGAGTGTGTACGTGTGTGTGTAAACTTTCAGGCGAACATTTACACGATACAATAGTTGATCCGCACAAATGAAGGTAGTAAAGGTCAGTAAATCGAGATGCACTCTCTTGTTATTAATACACCGATGTTGCGACATATTCGTTTGCAGTACTGAGTCAGAGTGTCTCTGTTTTTCTTTAGTCATTTGTACTTAACAGCTGTTCTGAAGTGAGGAAGTTGAGTTTTATAGCTCTTTTACATTTTGGACGACAGCACATCTGTACCTGCTTCTGTGTGTTTAAACATGCTGAGACCGTATTTGTTTCATCACTTTAATCACTTGTTTTCTGCTAAACATTTTCTAGTATACAATTCATTCCAGCTTTTTGAACAATTACAGGATTGCTTCCCCCTTTAGTTACACAGCTATTACATCTTTAACGACTAGTTTGCACATAGCATGGCACAGATATACCTAAATAAACATATTGTGACAGTGTTATATAGTGGGTTGATAACCCCTAAGCAAAAATGGCTGACATGATTTTCCTTACTCTGTCACATATTGTGATCAAAATCTATAACAATGACTATTATTTGTGTTATTGACAAATGTATCTTACCACACTTTTTACTGTCTAATGAGCACTGTATCTATTTTCATCTGTAAGTGGCCTTCTGTTTGAATGAAATTAAAGTTAACCAAACTAAAATTCCTAAGGCTGAGTGTCAATATAGCATTTTTTTTTCTTCTTTTTTTCCAACTGTTTCCATTGAAAAGGGAGCATATGCGGCCACCTAGAGAAAAAGCGCTGCGGCCAGCGTCTTTTTTTTTGAAAGCGCACCGACTCTTTTGTGCGGCCGCTCCGAGTGCTTTTAGTTGAAAATCTCTGAATTTTTTTCAGAATGGTGCCAGCGCTTTCCTGAAAGAAGAAAATGCTATATGGACACTCAGCCTTAGTTTGCAGACAGGTTGGAGTCGTTTCCATAAGTAAAAAAATTCTATTATTAGTTATGCAGAAGCGAAAATTTGAATTTAGTTAAATAGCCCGGGTGGCCAACAGGACATTTTCACTGCGAGAATAACATATTGACAAGGCTGTAAAACTGTCCACTGTGTCCGGTAAGTGCTGTTTTTTTATGAGTTTATGATGCATGAACTCATGACATGTATTGAAAAGCATAATCATGATCCCACAGTACCGCTTCAAGACTCCTGAATTTTGTATGTGTGTGTGTTTATCCAAGTTATTGTTCTGTTTGATTGTGGATGTGTGCACACAAGCTGCAACCCGTCCTTGAACCTCTTTTTTCCTCCAGGCAACTTCCATGTTTAATAGACTCTATCACAGCTATAAGAGCACTCCGATTACCTTAGCTGCACTCTGTGTGTGTGTGTGTGTGTGTGTGTGTGTGTGTGTGTGTGTCACTGTACATCTGTGTTCAGCATGGTACAGACTACAGAGGAGACATAGATGGCACAAGTGGTTTGGATATTTCTGCACTGCTTTCTGCACTCATCCACACACAGAAGAGAGAGACATGAGTATTTTAAAACGTGTCAGTGATCCACAGGGTTGTAGAAGATGTGCAGCATGACACAGAGAGCGAGTGAGAAACACAACATGAGATTAGATGGAGTACATCAGTACATCAAAAAGAGGGGGGGGGAATATGAGAGAAATAAGACATGGGAAACAGGTCAGTAAAAGACAAAGAAAAGGAGGAGGACAGAGAAAACCTTATCATTGTTACAAGATGACACACACACCTGTTTTTCTCATGTACAACTCCTGAGGCTTAATGTGGGCAGACCAACAAGACAGTAGATCTTTGGCCAAACATATGCAGACGTCACTCAACGCTACAACTCACACAGACAGGAACAGGCCGTGTAAATGGTACTTGAGTAGTAGTACTCACAGGAAATACTGATGGATGGAAGTTTTAAGGGGGACAAGAAGTTTAAACGCACACATGTACGTGCACATACACACAAAAACACAAAAACACACACACACAATGAGGTCTCTGTGGATGAGGCAGACAGCTAGAGCTGCTACAGAGGAAGATTCAGTAGTCAACAGGGATTCCTGCGCAGAGTACGTCATATTTCACAGTGACAGACACTTTCTCAGACCGACACATACACACGGCATGCAGCGATCCGGGGAGACAGAGTGAGATGGATGATGAGCCCGAATGTGCTTCGGGCAAGAGAGGTAGAGATTAACGCATCACATTATGGCCTATTTGCTTTGAGTAATTAATAGACAAATTAGCAAAGTAAATAGATCGACTCTGTATGGGTGTGTCTGTTGCACTCAAAAACATGTGCCGTACTTCTTCAGACTGTGACAAAGTGTTCAGCTGCAGGCTGAGGATACATCCACACCAAACGATCTCCGTCCAGACGAGCGTTTTAGGGCCGTTTCAGAATTAATCTCCGTCCATACTACCACCACGCCTGAAAACGCACATCACATGACTATTCACGTTCACTGGGCATCCGTTGTAAACACGAAGCAGCGCGGTTGGTTGTTCAGTTGCAGAATGGCTGATAACGCCTCTGGACACGGGAATTGTCGCAAAACGCTCGTATAATAGCTTGCTTCCTGAGCATGTAGGCAGTAGTAGCATTATAAAATGCAGAATTTGACTGCACAACAGCTGCTAGCATAGACAACACTTGTAAATCTTTATCCATGCTGAAATAACCACTGGTAGTCGAGGCTGATGTTGTTTGTTTTCTTCCAGAAAAGGTGCACGTGATAGGGGCGTGACGAATCAGGTGAGGACACGTCATGACTGATAAGACCCAATCAAGAAGCGAACGTGGAAGTCTGCTTCATCGTTTCCAAAGGTCTCCGTTTCTGTCCGTCCACACTACAACGCAACCCCGGAGTTTTTTCCCCAGTTATTTAAATGTGCCTGATAAAAAGCATCGTGACTCCAAACAACACAACAGCAGCGGGTAATTGGTAAATGAGTATAAAGTGGCACGGAACTGTGTTGACTATTAAAAATTGCTAGACAAAACTGAAACGACCAAAACCACATACTGTATACTGCATGCATGTGTATTGTATGTGTGCGAGGGAGTTATGCAGTAGGGGGTGGGGTATACGTATACACAGTATATATAATAACCTAGGTCAACATGCTGACAATGGCCAAATGACCGTTGGCAGGAATTGAGGACAACAGATCGTGTCTCCATTCTCTGACACAAACACACCTCGGGCAGGGCGGTGACCAAGAAGGAAAATAAAGCTTTTTTGAAACTGAAACAATGCCTGATTTATTCAACTTTACAATTTTATCATTATAAAATGATTATCATGTCCCTCAACACTATCACGCTAATTACTGGATTATTAGATTGACTGCCAAAGTAAAGCCACATTGAAATTTAAAGAGCATTTATGGTGCTGGTGGTAATAATTGCCCCACTTAGTCTTAAAAGACTCCCCCGAGGTAATGATAATAAACACAACTCCCACACAACAGTGACACCTCACACCACCACCACCATCTCCACTAACCTTGCTGATAGTTCACACACACGTACAACTGCCTCAAATCTGGGTTTTTCCCATCGCAAGATTCGGGAAACCTATCTGCCTAAATCCCAACTAAATTAATCTACTTTTTCATTTACCGAACATTTCATTTGATGTTCTTTGACAGAGCGAATTGAGAAGAAGTCTAGTTGCAAGACGGCCAGTATTACAAGCAAACAAAGAGGAAATCAACTTGCGGAGTCATAAATTGCACAACGATAGAATAAACAAACTCTATGCGGTCTCTCAAATATTAAACTTTATGTCTGCTTGCCTAAGACAAAACCTCAATCACGCTCTTGTTACTCAACTTGTTTTTTCAGCTGAGAAAAATTCCAAATGTCTAATGCCTCCAATGTTTACAAGACTAACAATATGCTTGAAAAGAGCCAACGAACAGCTGTTTCTAGGGAATTATCTGCCAATACAAATATAGCTGCAGCTCCACCCCATCTTCTCATCTTCCGATGATTAGTTTTAACTGTAAATATGCAGATTGACCCAAATGTAACTGTTGCTTCTTTCATTTAGACTTCACAATATACACAGGGGAAGCCCCGTCTCACTGTGGTCTATATTCTGCAGGTCTATATTGATATTTCCAGTATGATTTGCTGACTGCTGGGAGGAGAAACCCAGTACATTTCCACAGCTTCTAATGTGAATTAGGGCTGCACAATTAATCGAATATTAATCGCGATCACAATTTTGATATCTGATTTTTTTGCCGGTCACACACACGTGCATCCTCCACATGATGGTTTTACGTCGGCACACAGCAGCACAGTCAGTAACATCACACACACATGTTGTTGGTGTGGAAGGTCTTCAGTGTGAGTGAAGGAGACATAAAGCTATAATTTGTCACAACTGCAAGTCCAGGATAAGCTGTGGAGGAACAACCTTAAAAACACTTGGAACAACTAAGTTAAACAGAAACTTATTATATTGTAATTCGTTCCCATGCATGCTGCTCAGAGTAATCACAGTGACCGATCGTCTGCTGACAGTACGGACCACGTTATGGTGAGTACTCAGTAAAAATGAGTATTGGGCGATTGTAAATTATAACGCTACCATGATGCGTTCAAATGTAATAAATGTTTTCACAGCAATATAAAATAGACATTAGAGAGAACACTAGCTCTAAGCAACTTAAAGCCTAATATATAATTAGAACTACTAATGCCAAGATTTCTTTTAATCAAAGCAAATATTTAAATTTAAATACAATCATTTATTTCCTAATCATTTGAATTTAGTTTTTTTGTAAATAACCACTATAGATGACAATAACAAAGTAAAAGGATAACAATTAGAGTTTTGGGAATGAAGCACAACATGGAAGTGAGAGCAGTTTATTTAAATGTGAAATTGCAAAAGAAAATATTTTGTCCCTAAAATGAATTGTGATAATAATTGTGATCTCAATATTTATCAAAAATAATCGTGATTATCATTTTGGCCATATTTTGTGCAGCCCTAATGTGAATCAGGAGGATGGCTACAGGACGTACGACTCGCTGTATGTGTGTGCATGGGCGTGTGCGTCTGTGTGTTTCCATGTGTGCGTTGGTTAAGTGGCACAAGTGACAGATGTGGCAGAAAATCCCTGTTTATTTTTTCCTGACGCGGTCATAGAGTCATAAAGAGTGTATCTGTGTGTGTGTGAGTGTGTACAACAGTGTGTTTCCAGGCCTTGAGTGCAGTAAAGTGCAGATGCGGGATAACAATAGACTTTATGTCGCTGTAAGATGAGCTCCCACCTGCTGCAGTATGTCATTATGTACTGTATGAATGTGTGTTTGCCTGTCTGTCTGTCTGTCTGTCTGTCTGTCTGTCTGTCTGTCTGTCCGCCTGTCATACACATCATTGTAATATACAGGATGCATTTAATCCTAACTGTCGTTGCCATCAAAAGTGGCTGTGGTGTCTTTACAGGATGTCTTTGTTTATTCTGTCACCAAGCAGGAAACTTAACTACCATAGTTAAGTTACTATAACTACCAATGTTGCACCCCTGTGACATTTATACCAACAGCAAACATGGGTTTTTCCCAAGAGGTATAACATTGGTAACTGTACAGTGGGTGCCACCGTGTAGGTTCACTGAATAACTGTCATGAAAGGCCTGAACGTACAATAACCAGGCTAGAGGAAAAAAAGGCTACATCTGAAAATGCAGGTTTAAAAGTTTATAAAAAAAAATAGTTTGAGGTAGGAAGTAAGTTAAGTGCATCAGGAGGTGACTTCGCTGACGAGACAAAAAAACAAGGCACGAGGCTCAGTGTGGAAACGATGCATCACATCCATACAGCTGCTATTGCAGAGACCAAAGAACAACGCTGCTTGAAACAGCTGGCAAAGTTGAACAGTTGTGCATCTCAGTAACGGTGTGACCTAAATTACATCTCAAACGGACTGTAAAGATGCTGCTGTGTGAACATCAGTCACTGATTTTAAGAGGAGTTGCGTAATGCGCGGAGACATCTGCCTCAAAACGCCGCCGTTTAGGGGGGAGAGGGGCTGCAAATGTGACCTCGAGGCACGTCAGAGACAGTTCAGAAAGGAGACGGTGCACTGAGAGTCAGTTTCCTGTATCTGTGTCACGTGGGTTTCGCCACTGCTCTGAGTCTAGTAACTCCAATGAACGTGGACACAGATTATGAAATATTGGACCCATTTTTTTTACAAGCCACATATCTTCTAAACATTCTGACACTAAAATTACATTTTTCAGAACAAATCAGGAGAAAATTAACTTTGTTCGGGACCTTTTTCCGTCTCAGCAACACATTCTCGGGAGATCTGGCAACTAACGTTCGTTAGTCTAATGCTAAATATGGCTGTTAGCTGTGTAAATATCTAATGTTAGCAAAAGAAAATATGAACACATTATGCAAATATAGTCAATCTGCTTTCATCCATCCACACGATTTTCACAACACTTCCAAACGAGGAGGAGTGATGGGGGGAGAGGCGAACATGTCGTGACCACGCCCACTTAGGAGACAGGAAGTGTATACTGTTTCAAACCACTGGCGGAGCTTGAAATGCGTGATGTTTGTTATAGAGCATCTTTGGGTGCGTCTACATTCGCACACGGAGAGGGATAAGGAGATACTGAGCGTACAGAGGCGAGAGTGCACCGGTCGAAGCTTCAAATATTCACTCCAGAGCCCAAAATATGGTATTCGGGACACCCTACTGGGTTCCCTGTAATGAGACAATGACATGAATCCCTGATCAGATATCTGTAAGCTAGCACATATTATTCTATCCAGACATTAACCAAATTTTACTTAGGAAATTGGACTGTGAATGATGCTAATACATGTATTGAAAGATAGACGAGAGAAATGTACAGTATATAGAACGAGACAAAAACAGATTATGTGAGAGACTAAGAGAAAGATAAAGGGCGAGCGGGGGCTTTTGTCTTTGTTGTGGTCAGCGTGGCGGTGTGAGGGCGGACATCAAAGTGCAGAGGATGGACAGAGATGAGAGAGGAAAGGTCTGGAAGCCATATGAAACAACAGGAAGAGAGAAAGGGAAAGAAATATAGGACGGGGAGTAAGAGAGAGGGGAGAGAGGAAGAGACTTTAAAACAGAGGAAGGAGGCAGAAAAGGGAGAGTCGCTGACAATGGAATATGCTGAAACATCATGTCACATCTGTGCACAGACTCACATAAACAGTCGCGCTCGACGCAAGCTGTGAAAAATTTTTTGTCAGATGTTGTTTGTGAATATATAGTCTCCCTAAAAACGCATTTGGTCATTTTTTAACTTGCCTGTTCACATGCTCATTTCACCGAAGCTCTGCGGTCAGTTTAGCTCCAGTGGGAATACAATCAGACCTCAACATCTGGCTATGTGTGATAGATTTTCTCCTAAACCATAGTTGTGTAAAATCTGGAACACAACCTCGACTTGAACTCTGTGATTGCACTCTTCAACTGCAACAGTCTTCAACATGAGCAGTAATGGAATAAATCTGTTGTGATGCAGCTAATATATAAAATCCACAAGCAAATACAACCAAATGCGCATATGCTATATTCAATATTCCTGCAGTTCTACCACACTGGAATATAGAAAACTGATGAATGATTCTAGATTACTTTAGCTCTGTTAAATTTAAGTTTTGGAAAAAGTATGCAATCAAGCAAAAAGGGGTTTTGCTGGTGGTTAAGGCAGGGAGAAAAAAAGAGAAGAAGTGCCCACTGAGCTGCTGTGCCAACTTTATGTTGAAGAAGTGAAATTAGCAACGAGTGAACCGTGTCATCAATAAAGAAGTAAAAAGGAAGTGTGTGTTTATATATGCGTGCATCTACTAAAGTATAACCATCCAGGAGACGGAGGGGTATCCCACACCATCTCTGGATGCTCCTCCAAGCAGAGGTCAGTCACCACAGTGGGAGTTAAATCTTGCTCATCTCCTCACTGGCTGGTTAAACCTTGAATTACCCAGCAGCAGCCACAACTGCCAACTTGAAAGGCCTGCATCTGTGTGAACATATGCACGTGTGTTTGTGGACACCCATAATTAAATCTTGATAGAGACTTTATACTGTGTATGCAAATAATACTCTATGATATTTTCAGCTCTTTCCACAAGTAAATCAGTCTTTTGCTTTTTAGAGCCATGAACCAACCATGAAATGTGAAAAAAACAGCCGAGCGTCATCATCTAATGCTGGCAGAAATAATTGATAAAATACACTAGAATATAATACCATAGAGTGATCTGGTATTCACAGACTTCCTAGCAGCCCACAGAGGCTTAACACCAAAGCTCAAACCAGGGCTTACACACTGTCAGCCCCCCCCCCACACACACACAGCTCTAAATTTAGCCATTTTCATATTAACTTCACCGTCTCATACCATGAGCAAATCGGTCTCTGACAGATTTAGTTTTATTAAGCGGAGGAACTGTAAAGACAGCGCCGAGCGGAGGCAGCTGGAGTCGGGACATCACACGTGACGAGTACTTATGGTAACACCGACAGACTGCTGAAGGAAATGCATGTGTGTGTACAAATACGCAAGAGAGGTTTAAGAACAACACTTGCATTCATCAGTCATCTCTCCCTCTTTCTCCCATGCATTTTCACTCCCTAACACTCCTTTTGTGCCCTAGCCAGGGCTGCGTCTACATCCTGGGCAGTCTGCATCGAGGCGTGAGAGAGGGCGGCACCATGTATACACGTACACACACACACACACACACACACACACACACACACACACACACACACACACACACACACACACACACACTCACACTCACACTCACACACTCACACACTCACAAACTCACTCACTCCAAGTCAAATGCAGTTCAATGGCAACATCCCTTTACTTCTTCGCCCTTTCCCACTCTTTTTCCTTGTTTCTCCCTCGCTGACTCGACCCGTCTCTTTTGTTCCTCATGGGACCAGGTCGACCTCTAGAACCAGGCCAGGCTCCCCTCGCTGGAACGAGCCCTGTGGGAACTGACTTGTGGATTCTGGCTGCGTAATGACTGCTCGCTATCCATGAATGGAGGCGACCATGGCGGGCCTGAGTGAATAGTGACGAGGGGGAATTGAGGTGGGATAAACAGAGTGCATGTGTGTGTGTGTGTGGGTAACAGGAAAAGGAGATGATTAAAAAATTATAAATAGCAATTAGGCTCGTTTATGTAGGCATGACTGTGCTTCGTTATTCTTTGTCATGTGATAAGGGACAGAACTTGGATCACATTCAAGCAGTTTAGTTTCAGAGACTAACTTTACATGCACAAAATATTCAGTTTTTACCCTGATTCCAAAAAAAAGACAATATTGCTATACTAAGCCGTTTATATGGCTAATGAAAATGAATATTCCACTAATATTCCCGTTTACATTTAGTCGTGCATTCTCTGATTAATGTAACCGGTGGCGGACTTGTGCGACCGTGCGATCACGGCCTCTCTCTTTCATTCCTTCAACCACCTTCTTGAGAGGGTCGGCGTTGTCGTATTTGCGCATATACAAAAACCTGTTGATATTCAAGTCTTTCATAATGTTTCAAAGTAGGTGTGTTTCTGCTTCCGACCAGAAATGTGGGCTTTTCTTTCGGGCACGCATCTCTGCAAACAGTCGGCTAGTTGGTTTGCGTGCAACGCACAGAGCTGGAATACTGTCATATTCTGAATAAAAGTGGAATATTAGTGTGCATGAAAACATAGTTACTGTTTTTATCATCATTACTGAGTAGCACAGTTTATGCACAAAACACTCATGGCCAGTGTGGTGCCAGCCTGAGCCAAAATATGTCCATCAACAGACAAGCCAAGTGTGTGTCCACACAGGTCCTTGAGAAGTTCTTGAACATAGCAACACACACTAAAGTTGATTGCATGCTACAGATGAAAGATTATCAGGCAAAGACATACGTCTATAAATAACTGAGGGATGGGGGGGAGGAATGTACGGGCAGTTAGCATGTGTGTCTATGAGAGGATGATTGACTGTGGACATTAGCAGGTCAGCTGGAAGCATGTGTCCAATCCAGATTGTCTTTTTTTTGCTCAGTGTGGGTGTGTGTCTCTATTTCAGAGCCCCACAGCAGCAGGTAGCTAGTGGGCATCAAGACGTCTGACAGGGAGGCCCTAAGTCTCTTCTAACTCCAATTAACCTTCACTAGTTCGACCTACTTTCAACATTAAAATAGCGTACTCCCTATTCAACCCAGTGCTATATTTGGCAGAGGAGGCTTAGTGTTTAATATTTAGTTAGAGGCACATTTCACTTAAAAGTCAAAGTTGGGACATGTCAGTGGAGGAGGCTAAGAAGTCCTCCATTAAAAGGCCATTTACACGGTGCAATTTTGGGCTGTCCAGACAAAAGTTGATAATCGTGAGAGAAATGTGGTGAAATCTTTGGTTGTCAATCAAAAGCGGTAGTCTTAGTTCGTATTGTTTGGCAACCAAAAACAGGCTGCATCAAAATTCTGACAGCATCAAAATAAAACCGTCTATTGCTACAAAAAAAACAACCAATCAGAATATGGCATGGAATTATGCATAACACACACAAGCCAGCTAGTGTAATAATACTTCTAAAAACACATTTTCCTCACACTCAGTTTGCAAAATCTGGCTTTCATTTTGCCCTCTTTACCCTGGCTGCGACTGGGTCCATACTCTCCTCCTTCAGCTCCTCTTTTGAGGTTTTTTTGATTAATAAAAATGTCAACACATGGCCAAAGCTTGTTTATTGTTTTGCTACTTTCGTAGCTTTACGATTTATCTGACATAGATTGGGGGACAAGACTTTATTACACCAAATTCACACCAGAGCAGCGGCAAAGTGCGGCCTGCGACAAACAGCCATGCAATGTCTATGAAAAAAAGCGGCGGGTGCTAGTGAGCTCAGCGAGCTGCGTTCGTTTGATTCTGCGCCAAAGCACGGCCAAACACAAATTTTACTTTTAGCGGCGAAGTGCGGCCAGAGAGGACCCACAGCCAATCAGTAAACAGATCCTGTTACTCCTGTGACATGTTAACCTATGTTACAAAGAATTTCTTCCCACCTGAGACACATGAATTCGCCTCCCGGCCACAGAAAAAAGTAATTTTTATGGCGACCCGCACTTCGCAGCTGCTTGGTGTATAATTCGGTGTTAGACCCATCTCGCACAGTGTGACATACATCAATCCTGTAAGATTGTTAGTCATAAACTACTCAGGATCCTGTATTAGTCAGCCACAGCTGAGCTGACCCTTGTTAGCCGGCATCAGAAACACAAACCACCCAAACTAGACTTTATTTAAACTCTTGACTCTGGAGTGTCAGGTGTTCCCCTCTGAGGCTGCAGAGAATGACCTCCGACCTGCTGACCGCTACTTCAGCACAAATGGATAAACAGTAGCATGAGACAGTCAGAATACACACAGAGAGGAGGATCCCATTTGCCTATCGTGTCCCTGTTCAAACTGCCCCTGATGATTACTCTGACTGCATATTCAGACAAACAGCAAGACGAGACACTACACACACACACACACACACACACTCACTACTACGCCCTTCTCTCAATGTCAGTCCCCCAGCATATAGTGGCCCCTCTCTTTGCCCCTCACCAGTAATATGATCCATCTCCGACCTGAGGTTAGAGTAGGAATCCTAACCCACAGTAGTTGAAGACAAAAGAGTGACCGGTCCCAGTTAAACGTATATGCAAACTATAAGATGATATGAATACATTCCTTTAGGCCTGGTCAAATACTGTAAAGGCGAAATGTCATGAAGTCTCGTCAAATTTGAGGTAAAAACATACTTGCTAATCTATAAGAGGTCAAAAAATAGGGAGGATTTAAAAGCCAAAGCGGGGGGTTTGGGGGAAAAATTTGAGTTTCTGAAACTTTGTTTCCTGCATTCTGGTGACTTTTAAAGAATGAATGGCATTTCGCCGAGTCGAGCAAAGCCCAACTTTGGGCACTGCGCACTGTGATGTGCGAGTTGTGTCGCGAGCAGCTCTCTTCTGCCGGGAAACGACATTTGGTGTAGCCCTATTGTCGTCTGGGTGGAAACACTAATGCATATGCCAGAACAGTACAGTGCCAGAAAGAGGTTGAGATAACAAAAAAGGGTGTGAATATTTGCCATAAATCGTGACACAATTGTGACACCGGGAGGAAACCGGGTACGGCTGTCCTGAATACCATTTTAGGCTTTGAAGCTTCTGTGAGTAATATTTAAAGGTATTCAAGCCTCGCTTAGCGGCGCGGCACAGCAGGCTGACATCTTCTTCTGTCTGTCGGTCTGTCTCCATCTCCTCCGTTTCTGTTCCCTGGACAGTGCCGTTGCCACACTACTGTACACACAGGGACCTCTACACACAACAAACAGCGATATCCGTCTGAGAATAACAAATAATAATTAATGTTGCATATGAATTGTGGGATTATTCCTTATTTCATGGGCTATTTTGGGATTTATACATTATGATAACATACTTATATATAAAACAAACCCAAAACGAAGCATTCAAATACTGATTTGGAGGTCGATTACCATAGCAACGGTCAAAGCTTCGTAGCATTCGGGTCAGCTCTGAAACCGGGAGACACCAATGAAAAATGGGAGTCTACTGGGCAAATCGGAAGGGTTGGCAAGTATAAGTTAAAACTGATTCTAGACATAGAGTACAAGAAGCAGTGAGGTGTGTTGATTACTACTGTGTAGACCAGTGAGTAATAGGAGGCTGCAAAATACTATTACATATCTATGGATGATTTGTCTCTGCATCACACATTAACTTTCATTCAAATACCCATTCGAAACAACTCCACCAGCTGTTCTGTTTTAGGACACATTCAAATCCTGGAGTAATGCTGGGGGGGGCGCTTCAAAGGGAATTTTTTAAAGACAGGTGTTTATGTGGAACGAGTTAAGAGTGAAGCGTACATGCCATGCGTTGAAATGAATCTGAAGCCAGTGCTTCTGTACACGCACTGCTGGCCTTGGGGCTACGTGGGAGCTGGCTGCTGCAGATCGCTAAGTAACACACTGCATTCCAGTCTACTCTCTCACACCTTGTCCTCAGCTGCTGGCCTCCACCGAATGACTGAGTGAAACGGAACAAAGCTTTCAAAAGGGAACTCTCGACCGACCCCAACCTAGGACTGCATCAAAACGTCAACAGGTACAGATAGCAGGAGCAGTCGAGTCATGCCACGCGATAACGCAGGGGATTAGTTAAACGTCTGGGAGCCATCACGTAGCGGGTGCTCCCTAAACACAGCTTGACGGAGTATCAATCTGTGTGCATATGTGTGTGTGCGCGTCCAATCCATTGCTCATCATACATCACATTCGCTTGTGTCTGGGAACTGTCTGCTCAGCTTATCGTTTCGCTGGAACTAGTTTTTGAAAATCTGTGTGTGTGTGTGTGTGTGAGAGAGAGAGAGAGAGAGTGTGTGAGTCACAGTCAGACCAAAAGGCTGGTGAATAGAATAGACAGTGAAAAGGGAACAAAAACCAATGACTCAGAGCTTAAATCCTCCTCAGTCACCGATGTTGGGCTCGTCCCCTCTGAATCCTACTTTGCAACATATTTCAGAGGCAAATTAGATAAACAAAGGAGCCATGCAGAGAATCAATATGCTTATCAACAGGTCCACAAGCAACCCATAGGAAGCAATGGTACAAAGTAGCTGATATCTACTACAGGTCTGTATCAGATCAGACCAAAATGACAAGGCCTATCTCTCAATCTTTGCTGGCACATATGTCTGGGTTAATATATAAACCACAGAGCGTGAGACCGCAGGAGGTAGCTTTGCAAGGGCAGCAAAACAAATCACAAAACGACAAATGTCAGTACAGGGCTGCAGCAAAGGGAATTGATTTTCCATTTATCACTGAGTTGACCAACTTTGTTTACATGCATGAAACAGCAAGAAGAGATAGGGGGGGGGGGGGGGGTTGTTTTTAAGGCCTCCTGTGATCTCTGTGTCCTTTGAAGACCTGAACCCAGATGGTGAGTCCGTTGAGAGGAAATCCATCATTTCTGACGGGGGCTCAACATCCCTATTAACATAAGTCTGAAACAAGACAAACACAGCCACCATGTGTCACCACCAGTCACTTCTCCTGCCTGGTTCTTTCAATGGACGAAATGTGACAATCACCTTGGACATGGCCAGCATCTCCCCCACACCGATGGCTATGTTATTATGGATAAAGCAAAAGTCCAAAAAAAGACTCCAGATACAGATTAACTCAAAGTCAAACTTCATTTTTTATCTATTTCTGTCTGGAATATCCATCTGTGGAGAGAAATCATGGTACACAAGTGCCATGTTGCCATATATGTGCATTCATAATATACATATTACATGTCTGTGGGCACCAATTAGAAGTTTATGGTGACTCCTCTGGTTTGATCACAATATCACTACTGTATTGCTGCCTATGGGAACAGATTCAATTTAACATTATTATTTCAATTTAAGAAAGCTGTTAAAGGTTTGTTTTTATCTCCCCAATGTTTTCCTTATGGATTATCTCTGTAAATTGCTTACTAATAATGACTTTTTATTGATGATATAGGAATGAGAACCTTAATTCCATTTAACTTTGTCTTTGGATTGTATATGGATGTTTGCTAGTGTGTGTAATCTTATCTTTTTCTTTCTCTTCTCTCTCTCTTTACCATCCTTTTTAATAATTTATTCTTCTTTTTAAATCGATTAAGGTATGCATTGGAGAGTACCCTGATCAAGCCCCACCGAGGGTTTTTTGCACCTCTCCATCACATTTGTTGTTGTTATGTAATCTCTACTTGTACCTTTTTATATGTGTAAACAAATAAAATCCTAAATCCTAGATACACAGTAACACCGGCATTGCAAAACTTACGGATTTTGATCTTCTTGGGATCAACCTTGCGGACTTCACCCTGCAGCTTGTGCAGCCGCCCCTGGATCCTGCAGGATCTCCTGAACACCATCCCCGCCTCCATCTCGATGCCCAGGAAGATGTCGCTGGCATGACGAGAAAGGTCAGAAAGTTGGTGAATCATGTTGGTCAGCGTGTGACAGCCGACCTCGTCCAACGACGAGAACAACACGGGTCTTCGCAGTTTGCGTCTCCCGGTTTCTTCCCTCGGTATCCAGCCATCCCTCGCCGATAACCTGCTAACACGCCGCGGCTCGATGCTCCTCTGCTGAAAGGGCATGTTTATTATTTCATACCAATAAACTCCAGCGGGACCGAAAACAAGTTCACGTAAAAAAACACCTCACGGCTTTTAAAACAAATCCAAGACGCATTGCCGTCCAGTGGCTGCAGTATAATCCTTCAATCCCGCCATATTTTTTGTTTTTCAAAAGCATGGGGACTTTGTGCTGCTTGTACACCACACTGGAGACGTTGCCTCCCAAAGTCTATTCAAATTCAACCAGACAGAGAGCAGGCTGGGGAGAGAAAAGAAAAAAACACACAAGGAAAAAAGTAGGAGGAAAAGTACTAATAAAAACCCGGAAAATACTATAACCACCTGTAGCAACTGGAGCCGGAGCCAGATTTACAGAGGAGACTTTACCTGCCTCCCTTCGAAGTCAGTTCAGCGGCCTGATGGAAAACCTGGACCGGATTTTCTTCCTCCACACTGAACCGGAGGGACTGAGGCTACCAGCAAACTGAGAAGAAAGATAGATAGATAGATAGATAGATAGATAGATAGATAGATAGATAGATAGATTATTAGATAGATAGATAGATAGATAGATAGATACTTTATTGATCCCGAAGGAAATTTTGGCATCCAGAGAAGTTAGAAGACAGGCTAAAGTCACTATTTTATTAATGCTCTATGAACCAATATGTCTAATAATCATTCACATTAAGGTTTTAATCCGTATTTTCTGACAATCCCTATAATTAGGAGTACTGAAATATACCAATACCTACCTTTAATTTCCTTAATTAGTTTTAAACATATAAGTTAATTGAAGTACCTTGCCAAAATTGACTACCAGGTGATTGATTCGGGTAAGTTAATGGACTTTGGGTGAATTTATTAGGTTTTTCCACATTAAATAGACCAATAACTTGGCAATTCAAAATACACCAAATGCTTGCTGAACCCACATAACCCATGATAATAACATTTACTTTTTAAAAATATAGTTATCACTTGGAGTTTTTAATAAATAAACCTAATTAAATGGAGACATAAGGAAATTAAAATTACCTGTGGCACTGTAACATTAGCTAGTTTCTATTGTTAGCTATCCCAGTTTTAGCATAGCTGAGTTAGTAGCTAGTTTGAGTTATTTAACGTTATGCTATAGCTAGTTAACTAACTAGCTAGTTAGGTTATTTAACTAGTTAGGTAGTTATGTTAAGAGTTACGTTGATGTATATTTACAGCTAAAAGCAAGAAAGTTTAAACATCTAAGTTAATTGAAGTAGCTAATTGATGTACCTTGCCAAATTGAATACAATATAAGGTAATAGATTCAGGCAAGTTAATGGACTTTGGGAGAATTTATTAAAGCTGCAGTATGCGATATTTGCGCAAATATGATTTTAAAAAGTTATTTTTAGAAAACGGTCGCTATAGTGTGACATTAGTACATGAAACAGGTAACCTGAAAAAGATCATGTTCCTCTGTTTCCTACTGTGTCCTCCGGTGCTCCTAACGGCATCTGAAGGATTTCACTTACCGGAGGAAAACAAGGTCCGCTGCCAGCTGCCGTCTATGAGAGCCAGCTGTCAATCACTCGCGAACTCCGACCAAACGGTCAAACTAGGCAGCGCTGATTAGATATGAATCAATATTCAGTTACTGTAATGCCTATTTCTCGCCTCGGATGTTTTCAGAATCATCTTGTAGTGTACTGTTTAGCTGTAATATGAGAAAGTTTGTGATGCAGCCGCCATTGTAAAATCTGTTGAAGGAAGCCAAGTTCTGGTCACATGACCGGAGCACAGCCAATAGGAACGCTCTCTCTCTCTGAAATGACCTGTGATTAGTCAAAATCTGCCGTCAAGGGCTAGATTTTTCTAAAGCCTGAAAACAGAGCCATGAGGAGGATCAGAAGTCTATTTTTCTCTCAGACCACTTGAATTACCATATGCTGAAAGGTTATTATGGAATATTTGCCAAATTATGCCAAAAAATTGTTGCCTACTGCCACTTTAAATGGAGAAATAAGGGCATTAAAATCACCTGTGACATGTTAGCTAGTTTACATAGTTAGCTAACCTATCTGTAGCATAGCTAAGTTAGCTAGCAGTCAAGGAGGGTGAAAAGAGGATATGTCACGCATCATCTCTGCGTCATATTATTGGGCTACATTACCTGCGCGGTCTGCACTCTCCGAGATTGAGCCAAGTCACACTGCGCATGCGACATACACCCGAGAGCTAAAAACCGTGTCCCAGCCTCTATGCTATGCTATGCTATGCTATCTAACGTTAGTTAGTTCATTTAGCTAGCTGGTGAGGTTAAGAGTTACGTTAACGCACATTTATAGATAACAACAAGAAATCCTGAAGGTGTGGGTGTTTTTGTCATTATCTGTTGAAATTTATGTTTTATGATATTTTAGTAAGGACACACGAAACACTTAGCTAAATGGCTATTAACAAGTTAAGCTCATTTTCAAACAAAGGATATGTTAACCGTTTGATCAAACCTTTTAAAATAACCCCCTTTGACAGCACATTCTCTGAACACTTGTCTCTGATTTATCTCCTCTCTGTGTGTGTTTGTGTGTGTGTGTGTGCACAAGGCATGTTTGTCCAGGCCTTGTGTCCAGTCCACCGCCTGGCATTCCCACCGTCGCTCTTTAAAATACCAAAAGAGCAAACTCTCATCATTAATAGCATACCTTTTACTCCGGGCTCAGCTTTAAACCTGTGGTCGTGGATTCTTTTGAAAGTCTGGCTAACTATGTCCAGTTGGTGAAAATGTGTCTCTGTAGTGTTTATTGTGCCACCTGGTGTCTTAAAGTGGAAGTAGCAACTTCAGAAGGTGAATCCAGGCTAAAAGTATTGCCAATGTTAAAGTGGCGGTAGGCAACAATTTTTTGGCATAATTTGGCAAAAATTCCATAATAATCTTTCAGCATATTGTAATTCAATTGTTCTGAGAGATAACTAGACTTCTGCACCTCCTCATGGCTCTGTTTTCAGGCTTTAGATTAATCTAGCCCGTGACGGCAGATTTTTACCAATCACAGGTCATTTCAGAGAGAGAGAGCGTTCCTATTGGCTGTGCTCCGGTCATGTGACCAGAACTTGGCTTCCTTCAACAGATTTTACAATGGCAGCCGCGTCACAAACTTTCTCATTTTACAGCTAAACAGTAACTACAAGATGATTCTGAGAACATTTGAGGCGAGAAATAGGCATTACAGTAACAGAATATTGATTCATATCTGATCAGCGCTGCCTAGTTTGACCGTTTGGTCGGAGTTCGCGAGTGATTGACAGCCGGCTCTCATAGACGGCAGCTGGACAGCGGAACTTGTTTTCCTCCGGTAAGTGAAATCCTTCAGATGCCGTTAGGAGCACCGGAGGACACAGTAGGACACAGAGGAACATGATTTTTTTCAGGTTACCTGTTTCATGTACTACTGTCACGATATAGCGGCCGTTTTCTAAAAATAACTTTTTTAAATCATATTTGCGCCAATATCGCGCACTGCAGCTTTAATGCTTTCTCATTACTCAATGCTGGTGAGTTGTGTACACTGTGGCAACGGTTTAACATTACTCAATATCAGGGGTGTAAAATGCTGATGCAGCTGTCCTCTGAAAATATTGACATCCCATGTGGATGTGGAAACATTGAAGGTAGATTGGGCCTGTTATCCTGTTACACATTGAGTAACATCCTCATTTGTTCCTTCCCTCGGCACAAAATGTGTTTGACAGGAGCACAGCAGGAGAATGACACATTCACCACTTGTGGAAAACAAGGAACTAGCTAATACTGGTCTGTTGTTCCAAGGACATTTTCAGTGTCCTCACATGCCCAAAATTGTCTCCTTCTAAAACTAAAAGAGGTCTTCTACTTAGTAGCTGGTTGAAGACACTAGGAGACCAATAGACCTTTTTCACAGTAGACATTTAGACTTGTCATAGCAGGGAAAGCACAGGTGTATCTAATGAAAGTAACGTTTTCAGCTTTAATTAATGTTATTGTTCGTTTTTAGGCAGTGAATGAACGAACGGTTTGAAAGCTTCATACGTAATTAAAACTATAAAAAAAAATAGAAAAGTAAACAAACTAACAATTTCTAGAGATGAACATAAGTTTAATCAAGATTAAATATATGCCCCAAAAAAGATCTTGCAACTCATAAGAGATCCAAACAAAGTCAAAACAATACAAAAAGATGAGCTTTTCTGTCTGTCATTGTCAATAGAGTCTTGCCGTTTTATGCTTCCTACGAGTGTTGGACTTTCATTCGGGGTAAAATGTATACATATACGATCTCATTCACCATATTTTACAGTGCATTGATTCTCAAAACCATAGCCTTCTTCCACATCTAAAAACCCATACATAAACTCATTTATAGAATTATTTACATACAAGGCTTGAACAGACCATTTTGGTGAGCAATAAGAAACTTAAGAAAAAACAAACATCACACATCAGAACATATGGGAACTTTCTTAAACCTTACGGCTTGGTTAAGCCATGGTGACATCTTGTTACACAAATCACTGAATGGATGGGAGGCAGGAGTGGCCTCTAATTAAATAATATGATGAACTAACACTCAACTTGTTATTTCGCCTCTGTGTCTTTAAAGTTTGGTTGCATACGCACAAAAATGTACAAATACAGATTGAGTGACAAAAGTGAACCCAAATGTCTCTACTGAACACACTGCACGCATTGCTCATAATGCACCTATAGGTGGTAGGTACACAAAGCATGCATATGTTATGTGAAACAGAACAACAAAATTAATCTAAAGTATGGCAACAAATGATTTGGAAAATAAAAAAGTCGAATACACTGAGATGTCACAACTGAGTTAGTAAGCAACCACGTCACCAGAGACACAAAAATATCATCTCAGTTTATTCACGACACCTTATTTGAGATGACAATTTGAGTTAATTCATACCAGGAAGAAAAAGACAAAAAACAGAACAGCAACACTGCATTTTGTGTAATGGATTTTGATTTCTGAGCGCTGGAGAGATGTAACAGTGCGTCTTGAATTTCTATTGTTAGATGTAGTTGTGTGTCAGCATCTCCAAACACACAGAATGATAAACACAAAAACCTCCCAAGGTAATATTAATATAACATCTGCTGTAATACTAGCTCCTTTTTTTTCTGGAAGAACTGATGAGCAATGGACAGTTGATGATATGACGTAATCAGTCATGTGGAAACAGACACACATATAGAAAAAAAAATATTCGTAGGAGAAAAGGGAGAACAAATATTTATTTAATAATTTGTTTTTAAACTTCTGTATCAAACGCTGAGATGCTTGAGTTTATAAAGCCAGAGGGCCTACTTTTCCATGTGCATGTTATGTTACTCACTCCTTTAACACTCCAAACCATGGAATGACTTCTTGCCTGTCCTTCATAAATTTTGCCAGTAGACTCCATTAAAAATATCTACTCCCGGTGCACTCTGTCAATCAGATTGTATCCAGAAATAAAGGCGAAAGACACTTTTTGTGTGGGAATAAGCCAAAAAGAGCACTAAACATCCTCTCAGATCTTCATATACGCATGGTGGCTAGGGGAAGAGAATAACGGGCTACGGTTTCACAACAAAAAAAGATAACTATTGTGTACAACAGTGTTTTTAATGTGTGTGTGAGAGACTTGGCAAAGACCAGAAGCTCTCTGAGGAACAGAGGCGTAGTGTTATATGAAGTACATTTGCAATATAATTCGATTTTTCCGACATTGTCTTGTGTTCTCGTGGGGTAAACAACCGGTATCGCCGCCGAACAGGAAACGTTGGGCTCGCGGAGCGCTGGACTCGCCGGAGTTTCCCTGCTCGTGGTTATGAGAGCGTCACTCGGGGGGGCAGAAGCAGCCACAAGGCCACGTTGGACAGTGTTGGGCTGGGTTTGGTGGTGACAGAAGAGGAGCCCAGGGGGTGAAAAGTGGTCAAATACAATATGAGAGAGAAAGTCCTACAGCTTGGGTGTATGTGAAGCGCAGCGAGGACAGGTGGTGAATATACGACAGGGAGCACGCGCTCCTCTTCGAGCTCTAGCGTGGGTGTATCTCGGGACACGCATACACATACAGCACATACATTATTAGTCCAATCTCCAAACTAGGGCTTCAGATGTGTCTCTTTGTCACCCTCTGGTGGTTTTGTCCAGAATAGATCTGGTATTTCTCCTTCACACACACACACAAACACACACGTACATACATACAGGCTGCCAAATCTCCACCTACACACATACATATGAACACACACACACACTCCTTGGCTCCCCTGTGTCTGTATTCAGGCTTATCTGGTGTAGTAGACTCTGTAGTAAACACTCTTGGAGCGCCAAAGCGAATAGGAGTTGTCAAACTTGAGCAGGTAGACTCCGCGGCCGGGGTACTGGTGGCTGCCGGCGTACACCTCCTCGTGACAGTCCCGCCGGTACACCGGCACAATCTCATCCACCTGGGGCTTCCCCGCCTCCTTCTTCGCCTTCTCCTCCTCATTGGGAGGATCAGCTGAGGACACAAGGACAATGTTTCGTTAGTTGCGATAGAAAGCAGGAGGGAATCACCAATGAGTCTTATCACACACATTCACTCACAATGCTCCTTTTGACAGCTTCACTATGATTATGCAATGCTATGATTACCCTTAATATTATGGAGTTATATTTGTGCCTCAATCCTGAACACACGTTGGGACTTTTTTTTTTAATTTGAGCAAACAAAAATCTATTGTGAGCTCAATACACTTTTTGCTAACAAAAATGTCCCATTGCGCACGCAGGATTAAGGCACAAATCATTTATATAAGAAGTGGACGTAGTCACCGTGACGTCACCCGTTGGTTTGTGGACTACGGTTTTGAAGCCTCAAGTTTGGCATTTTGGCCGTCGCCATCTTGTCTTTTTGCAATCAGGTGTGACACGAGAGGGTTAAACTAAGTACAATCGGACGCTGAATAGAACATTTTTAGGCGACCAAAAAGGTTAGAATGAACTCTTTCACGAACTGAAAACACACTGTGAAAGGGTTCAAGCTCTAAAACGAAAACACAGACAACTCTCAGACCAGACAACGCTGGTCTATTTGACTCTAAATGGGACCATAATTTACTAAATGAACATCATGCTGTATTGAAGAAGACTTGAAACTTGCGATTGAGACCATAAACTCATGTTTACAATATTTACTGAGGTAATAAATCAAGTGAGAAGTAGGGTCATTTTCTCATAGACTTCTATACAATCAGACTTCTTTGCAGCAGCCAGAGGAGACGCCCCCTGCTGGCTATTAGAAAGAATGCAAGTTTAATGAACTTCTTCCTGGCACAAATATAATGCCATATAATATGGCTTAACATTACACTATCCCAAACTCCTTTAGGTATCAGATTCTATTACTTATAGGATCACATTTTGAACTAAACTTGCATACTACCAAATAAATACAGGAGGTTTATGTCAAAATGTGATATACATTTCTCTTGTGCAAAACACACAGTGTTGTTACAATAAACATATACAACTGCAACTCCAGACAGTCTGAAGTGAAGTTTAGAAGGACTGGCATATATGCCAAAGGCTAATATGTACAGTTAATTTAACTAAAAAAAAAAATGTGCCACTTCCAATGCACAATACTGCCTTTTTATCTTAACATATATTGTCACAATTCATTTCTATTCACACCACCGCTCTGGTTTCCACCAAAGAACACAAGCAGGACTTCCTCTGCCAAGGGGACAACTTTGAGATGTTTAACTATGGCGTAGGCAAGTTCTGAACACGAGATAAGAATATAATAATATCTGAAAGTTCACTAGTTATTCATCTCTCCATCGGCCGATGAGTGTAGCAACAGAAATGAATTGCTAAATCAGACATTCCTATTCAAAGCAGCTGCTTCTGTGGCGAACGTGGAACTAAATAACCACCATGACTTGACATGTCAATAAATAGCAGAGTATACAGTATCCATAGCAAATGGCTATGAACCTAAGATAAAAAAAAAAAGGCAATCATGACCCATCTATACCATTTCATATCCAATAGTGAAACTAAGGGATCCATTTTCAATTCTTGGAAGAATAGTCTGTTTTGTACATATTTTGTTTACATAACAATGAACACATTATGGAAGGAGTGGGCCTACACCCACACGCACACAACATCACGGTCAATAAAACTGACTTTTCCGGCATTGCTGCAACGCCCGAAAATATCTGCATCAGAAACGCTGCATGCAGGCTTATTCACGCAGACTTCCCCCACCCACACCTCACCTTCTTCGTCCTCCTCCTCGTCGCTGGACTCCGACACGTGCACGCTGACCGAGGCGGAGGCGGCGTCCGTCCACTCGAAGAAGACCCCGAAGCCGATGTCGTAATAGTCCGTGGCGAACTCCCAGAACAGGTAAGAGCCCTCCTCGTGGGTGGGCACTCGCACCGTCACCACCTCGCCGCGCCCCACTGTGATCACGCTGTCCGCGTCCTGCCGGATTTTCTCCTTGAAGTCCTTGATCTGTGGCCTCGTCCACATGGAGGGAGCGGCTATGACTGGTGGGGAGTCCGCTGTGATCGGGGGACAAGAGACTTCTTACACTCTGTTGGGGAAATCTGCTAATACAATCTAATAAGTGATGTCCTACCAGCATACACAGACTGAAAGCCAAACTAGCTCAAGTAAAAGGCCACCTTTTTATGCACGTGTCACATAGAGAAAGAGAGAGAGAGAGAGAGGGCATGAGTCCATGTGACCAGTGGCAGTCTTTTTTTTTTTTGCATATCTGGCTATCCATCCATCTTTCCTCAGCACATTGTTTTGAGAGTGAGCAGCCAGCCTCAGTGGATTAATTTGGCTCAGGATGTATGTTTTGGAATCAGACCAAGGCCTTGTTCATTTACTGGTGTGAGTGCTCAACTCTTCCATAAGCAGAATGTGTGGTCGGATGATACCGAAACCAGCAGACTATCATGTATCACTTGTTCCCGCTCTTCTCCTCCCTGCCCTCCAGGTCACATCAACAAGGACACAGCAGATACGAATCAGGTTTCAAGTTTGGTATAAAGCTTTGTTTGTTTGACAGAGGGCCCGCCCCATCCCCCCCCTCCCTCTGCCCTGTAGTCATTTAGCTACACAATAAAAAAAAAAAAAAGTAGATTCTTTCATAATGAGGTCAACTCCAGTAGTTTATGTTTTTTTTTTAAAAATGAGAAACATCTACATGGCCCACCAACCTAATAAAGGCCCGTTCTCCGAGACCTCCTCTGCCGGCTCGGGCTCCGGCTCCCGGTCCATGCTCTCCGAGTACGAGTCCGACTGGCCTCCGTTGACCGTCGGGGTTTCCTCGCCAGAAGGTGGCGAAGCTGCACACAACGGTCCTGCTGCTGAGGTGGGGATTGGTTCGCCGCCGTTGAAGCCGCTGGATTCAAGGGTGCCCTGCACCATCGAATCAGCCTGCATCTGCTGCTTCTGTAAGGCCGCCTGGGACAAAAGGAACACTGAATCAAGACATTGGAATCCAAACTAGGGACATTAACCAATAATGTTGTTGTTTCTACAATGCTATTGGAAGGATCGCAGGCTCCTGCTTACATATGAATTACATTCATATGCATATAAGACTGCACTATTATAGCTAAAACTGTTACCCTGACCCTTTAGGGCCGTTTCAGAATTAATCTCCATCCATACTACCACGCCTGAAAACGCATATCACATGACCATTCACCTACACTGGGCATGCGCGTGCCGGTGTAAACAGGAAGCAGCGCTGGACACAGGTATTGATGTAAAACGCTTGAATAATAGCTTGCCTCCTGAGCATGTAGGCAGTAGTAGCATTATAAAATGCAGAATTTGACTGCACAACAGCTGCTAGCATAGACAACAAGGTCAGCAATGCTTGTAACTCCACGTTGAAATTAACCACCGGTGGTCGAGGCTGATGTCGTTTGTTTTCTTCCGGAAAAGGTTCATGTGATGGGGCGTGACGAATCGGGGAAAAACATGCAAAAAAAATGTCATGACTGAAGCGAACGTGGGTGTCTGCATCATCGTTTTCAAAAGGTCTCCGTTTCTGTCTGTCCAGTAGTCTGTAGTCTCCGTTTTAGGGGCTCTAAAACTCCGGAGTAGTGTGGACGCTAGCCATAAATGTAGCAAAAGTTATGCGTTTTAAAATGAAAACGTATTAGTGTGCATGTAGCCTTAGGCTTGGCCCATGACTACCTTCAATTTACTGTGCATCTTTGAAAGAAGATGATGCCAATACCTGCGCTTCCCCATTAACAGCAAAATCTAAAAAAAAATCAATAAAAAAAAATCAATCAATGCAAGTCTATCCCTCTGTTAGTGAGTACATACTACCTGTTGCTGGGCCAGCTGGACTTGGTAGAGCTGCTGCATGTACTGCTGGTAGTGCTGCTCCTGGAGCTGACGGATGAGGCCCAGCTGTTGCTCCGGGCTGTTGGGGTACTGCTGAGCAGCGTACTGTTGGAACTGCACTGCTGTCTGAGCATTCAACGCCGCCATTATCTGTTGTCTGGGAAATAGAACACAGGGGCAGCGTTGGTGAGGAAGGAAGTACAGGAAACTGAGAGGAGATAATGGTGGAGAGTGGAAAGTTGGGAGGATTTTAACATGGAGAGAAGAGAATCCCCCCTGTAGATATCAATGTCAGCGAAGTGTGACGATCATGTAGAAGTCATGCCGAAGTGAAATCGAGATATTGCACATTATGCAAACACACACAGCGACACAGACACACGTACTTCTGCTGCTCAATCCGTAGCCTCTCCTCCTCCGCCTGCCTCCTCTCCTCTTCCTCTCTCCTCAGCCTTTCCTCCTCCTCGAGCCTCCGTCTCTCCTCCTCCTGCCTTTGTCGCTCCCTCTCCTCCTCCTCCAGCCGCTGACGCTCCTCCTCTTCTTTCCTGAAGAAGATACAAACACCGTCAGTCAATAAATGTCCAATATTTACCCCGCTGCTTCGCAGTTTTGCTGGCTGCGTATAAGACAAACTGAAACGGAGTCTGTATTTGGACACTGAAGCAGAGGGATCTCCCTCAAGAAACCTTACCTTTTCCTCTCCTGCTCTTCCCTTTCGATCTTGTGTGAGGTGACGTAGGGAGCGAAGAGGTTACAGCACTTGTTCAGCAGCTTGACGAACTCCACCATGGCCTCCTCCTTCTCCAGGTTACCCAGGGAGGCCCACTCTTTCCTGCACACGGAGCAAGAATGGAGGCGAGGATAAATAATATAGGCAGGTGGGCAAATTGGGCTCAGCCATCAAGTATCTTTTTTTACTTCTTTTTAAAGGAACAGTGATCTGGCAGTATCTAGCGGTGAGGTGAGCTGGCAGTTTTACAACAAGAGGCGAAAACGCGAATGGCCCTCTCTAGAGCCAGTTGTTATAAGAGTAGAGTGCGTAGAGTGTGTGTGTGTGTTCATGGGAAGTGAGTGGTGAAGCAAGAGAGAGAGAGTGTGTGTGTCACTGAAACAGGCTAATTTTTTTTTTTTTTTACCAGATTTCAAAGGTCACACCCACACATACAGACGTCTGCTGGGGTTACCTGCGGTCGTTGCCCAGGACATCAAAGAAGCCGACCTCCGGTGACGCGTCAGGATTATAAGGGCCCAGTAAGACCTGTTTGTGCAGAGCCACGAGTCGAAGCTTCTCCTCATAGGTCGGGTGGAAGGCCTTGCCATCTTTATCTGGGAGCAGCAATGTGGAAGCACTTAGTACAACATGGTAGCAGCAACAGTAGAAGCATAAAGAGGATCATATTCTTTTGAATCTCTATAACTTAATAACATCCTCATGGCAATACGACTTCAATCACTGTTAAACTTTAATCCAAAGTGAGGCACGATCTGATTTATGTGTACAAGACAAGTTGTGCAAGACCTAACCCTAACTGACTAGAAATACATGACTACAAATACAAAGCACAGATTACTATCACACAGAGTAGCACCGGGCCCAAACCTGTTTGCACAGTCATAACAAGTGCTTTGCTCTTAAAGAACAGTACAAATGCCCAGTGTGTTCAGGATGTTGAGGATGTTTGCAAAGTAACAATTAACTTCACCTAAAGGCAAGGTGAGCCAAAGAGAGCAGGATATACTATATATATTTATTATATATAGTATCCTATAGTATATTATATATTTATTTTTTAGGATATACTATATATATTTATTTACATTTGATTTTAATTTCTTCTAAGGCTGATCAGTTAGATCTGAAAGACTGAAACACTGTTTTGTTTTGACTTGCTACTTCTTGACAATTACTTGAGATTACGTGAGATTGACAAAACCCAAATCAGGGTTTGAGCTTGAAAACTTAAAGGTCCCATATCGTGCTCATTTTCAGGTTCATACTTGTATTTTATGTTTCTACTAGAATACGTTTACATGCCTTAATGTTAAAAAAAAAAAACACATAATACTTTCTGCCTGAAAATGCCTATATTTACACTCTGTCTTAGCACATTTGCAACGGAATTGCGCTGCTAGGCAACAGCTTGGGTCCATGTTTACTTCCTGTCAGCTGATGTCATTCATGGAGCCTTCAAATGGGGTCGTGTTTACCGTGTTCACGAGAAGAGTCCATATGAACGCCCCCCCTCTTGTGGTATTCACGACATCGTAAGTGGAAAGTTTCTGAAAGCTCCGAGTTCACGAGTTGTGAAGTGTTTGTTGACGTTGTCAGAAATGGCGGAGGCCATGGAAGTTCATTTTTTGGTACACAATAAGTGAACATGTTGTAGCTTTAGTTGTATATTGTTTTTCTTCATAATTTTATAATATGTCTGTGGAAAATGTTGATATTCCCAACGGCCTCATCTTTTTCCTCTGTCATAATGTCTTTGCATTTCCTGCATTATGTTACCCGCTTGCTAGCTCGCTAAATCGTTAGCCTCTGTGGCTTCTAGACGCCGACAGTAACGTTAATATTGCCGTTGCTTAGCAGCGGTGTTCTCACGACTTAACCACTTGAACGCCAAGCATATCGTGTCCACGACTTCCCATGCTGTAAGCACAAGCTCACGAGTTCATTTGAAGGTACCATGTACTGTATATATTGTAGATTTGTGACATCACAAAATTACAAAATCCTGACGGCTCCTTTAAAGGCACAGTTTGTGAATACGGGCTGTGTGTACTTCTCCGTGGATTGAGCGTTTTATTGCTTTCACAGTATTTATATAGCACCTAGACCTGCTTTATAATAAAAAAGACATGAAAATCTTATTTTTTACAATATGGGACCTTAAAAATAAATGTTATAGCTAGTTATGAAATGCAATAATATGTTTAACAAGCTGTCTTTTGAGCGCAAAGTATGCAAAAGTAATGTGATGTCAATGATGTTTTAAAGGTGATGATATCAATTCAGATAGCCTTCCAGTTTGCATGCATGCACTTGCGCGTTTTATTGGATTTCCTGTTGGGAGTAGCAGCAAGGGAGTGGTGTGGATATATGGATATGAGGAGGCACTTAGGCTGTAAAACAGGCCAGTGGTCATGCAACCCTCTAAGTGCCGAAAACGTGGCTTCAAGCAGCACTGATCTGAGAGTATGGACCGGTTCTATCCTCAGGACTAACCCAACTCCTAGAAGCACAGCAGGAACCTGTCAGCGTCTAATTTATCAGAAAAAGATCTGTGTAAGTGTAAATGCCATGCAGGCTCCCTTCAGCCGCATCAATGATGACAGGGCAGGTCGTGTTTAAAGCTCCCCAACACAAATCACTATGAGCCACCGTTCGGGCTAGGATGCATAGCTTCTTACATTAACAGCTCTTAGTTGATGGAGCAGATGCATGACCAAGCCAGGTAATTCTTCCCCAAAACCCACAGGAATGTACACAGAAGTTAGACAACACCATGCCAAAACAGCAGGATGAAAATGTTCCCAGGGCCACACATGGACTGCTGGGAACTCCCGTGCTTATTTTTTACCCTTTAAAACAACCAGCTAACAGCCTGCTAGCAGCGTTAGCTACTCGTTAGCTATGTAGCTAATGTAACGTTGCGGGCTGACAGCAGCAGCAGACCGGCGGTGACAGCTAACAGGCTAACAGGCTAACAGGCTAACCTCAGCCCAGCGAGCGATTCGTCTCTCGATTTAACGGTCTGTTCGAACGCTAGCTGCTTCGAAAACGTTGAAACATCGAAGGCTTATAAGAAATGTAAAAAATACCTTTGAAAAATTTGAGGCCCATTCCGTAGAGCTCCAGCAAGGGAAAGCCCCATTTCCTCTCTATGGCAGATCTGGCTGTCTCTCCATCTTCGCCTCCCGCGGCACCCGGCGCGTCGGGGTCGGGTTCCGCGGGTTCGGGGTCCGGCTCTTCGGCCTGGACCTGCTCGCCCTCCGGATCGGGACTGAGGGTGAGGCCGTCGATGGAAACTTCGAGCCGGCTGGAAGTAGCACTGTCGAGGTCGCCGCTCTGAACCTCTGTCGCCATCATGTAGACTGTCAGCTGAAGCGGCCACGTACCTACTTCCGTTTACACTCGCCGGAAGTTCCGGGAGATTTTTTTTTTTTTTTTCTTCGATGTAAATAATGACGACGCTTTAACCGATAAGAGAATTTTTTTTCAGAAAATATTACACTTGGGACTGTTATAAAAACTGATTTGCATCCCCATATTTTATTTTTTTTATTTTTAGAGCAACATGATAATGCAACCTAAAAAAAAATAAAAAAATAAAAATAAAAAAAAGATAATGCAACCTAATGTTATTTGTAATTCACTTTCACTTTATTTTACTCAGGAAATAACGTGATTCACACAACAAAGTGGCCATTTTTCCTTGAGAACTTTTATGTTTGTTACTATATGTCACTATATGTAAAAGTAATTGTAAAATCATTTTTGTAAGGTTGTATTTAATACCCCTGGCAATAGTTATGTATACACACATTGTTATGTCTTCAATGTTGTTTTTACTGCTGAAGAATTGATATTCATCTTTGTCTGAATATGTATTGAATATTTGCATTTCTATAATAAGAAATTATTTTTTTAAATAATACAGATTTTAGAAGAAGCTAATAATTACTTCAATGTTTAATATGACGACCAACAAATAATTTATAAATAATGTATTAAATCAATTCAGAAAAACACCGTCTTATTACAGGCCAAGTGTGACAACATAGATTTTATTTATATATTTATTTTTAATCTCATTGTCTTTTAAATCCGGTTAAGCTTTTTTTTTTTTCCATCAGGAGAAATTTGTCTTGCAGCAAGGTAAAACATAGAACACTCACTAAAAAAAAGAAATTACATTAAACATAATAAGATCATAAAACATATAAGGTTATTAAAAGCAATTCAAAAGTGAAATATATTTCAAATACACAAAGACTGAACTCAAAGCAAAGGCCCATAAGACAGTTGACATTTTTAACATATACCTGCAAACTTGTGAGGACACTTTACCTGTCTGTCTGCAGGTTTAAATGTATAGTGATCAGGTCAAACTGTGGGTTAAACAGTGGTCAGACTTTAAAGGTGTGAACATGCTTTTGTTTGTGTCTACAGTCAGCTGCCAACTGGAAATGGCCAGTAGAAATCCCAAAGTGTTTTTACTGTTTGATGTTTGAGAGTGCAGTTTGTGAACTACAATATACCAGCATGAATCATCGTGGAAATGCATTCTTTTAATCTAATTTAAATGTCAAAATTTCTATCATGAGCTGCCATGAATGTACGAGGCATTTACTGTTCATTCCAGGAGATGAGGATAACTTTCAGAAAACATTGTCTTTGTCCATTACAAAAGATCAGGAACTTCCAACAGCCTGATTTTAGCATAGCAATCTGGTCTGTGCACACAGGCAGTACCCAATTAGGGCCCTCAGACAAAGCAGCATGTGAACTGTGAACGTCTTTACCGACGAGCACATCCTACCTGAACGATGCTGTATGTGTCGAAGCACGGAGATCAGTAAGTGCTGTTGTTGATGTGAAATGACACAATGGCTGTCAAGAGATCAACAAGAAAACATTTTTTTTTTTAAGGTCCTTGATACAGGTCTCTTTCAGGAGCATGATAGTTTAACGCTAACACAATCTACTCCACGATAACTTAAACCAGCTGCATCCCATTAATCATATGAATGAAGATGCAGTCAAAGGTCTGGCAATCCCTTTATATTACAACATGTCCCCCACTCCCAAGTAATTAAATATGATGCATAGAATTGAACCTATGCCCAAGTATGTAAAAAATTTCACATAACATAATGACATAAGAAATGAGCTTGGACTCTTATTTGCAGTACATGTAAAGCTCCTGAACAAATTAGTCTGTCTGTGGTGCTACATGACCTCTTGACTTGATCCCCCTCCGAACCAATCGAAGGTGACCCATTCGATAACACGCTGCCCACTCCTGAGTACTTTTGAACCGAGGTTTGTGTATTGAGATTGTTGCCACTGAAAGGGGGGCAGGAAGCATAATTTCCTCCCTACATGCATCAATGTGGAGGATCAGACATCTAAAGACCTGAATCTTTATAAAACACAACTTATATTATTTGACAATTTAAGCCTAAAGGGAAGGGAGGGGAAAGAAATCCCAAAGAAAAACGTTAACCCTAAGAACACATGTTTACATGCAGAATCACAGCAAGAATACAAGACTTAAATACATTTTGATAAAGAATCACATTTATTGGCCACATTTTTAAACAGAAATAGAAATAACAGCTGTAGGAACAAGGACATTTTGCAATTCATATTTTTTAATCTAATTTTTTTTTGCAATTCTTAACTTTATTTATTTATTGAATTTTAAGTGATTTATTCATTTATTTATTTATTGGACAAATAAAGGTAAATGATGATAATGAATGACATATCTTTTATGTTATATATACATATATATACAATTTTAATATTTAAAAACATTTATTTACTTAGTGTCTTTCTGCTACACTAATAAAATATACTCAATATATATATAGCCTACTCTGTATCATATATTTCATTATGTACACAAATAGGCTACCTAATGCATACAGAGGAGACTGGCCACATAACATAGTGTATTGCCGAATGGGTCCTTCAGTCAGTTGTTAAAATATGTTTATATTAATTACAAAATAATTATAACTTCGACTGGAGATTATTAGATACAGCAGAAAAAAATGTATTAACTTCGGTTGAGCCCTTGTGAGGCTCAAACCCGTTGAGCACTTGTGAGGCTCTAACCCGTCGGGGGAAGTGGCAGTTTCCGACTGTCCCTCTTTGAAGGCTACTGGTCCATTATTGCTTCATCCATTCCAAAGCGGATAAATGTTTTCACTGCCGATGTGTATTGAGCATGCAGATTCCATTAAAGCCCCTTTTAAAGAGACCTGCGGCCGCTCCACCGCTCCACCGCTCCAGGTGTGATCCCTTCACACCTCCGGCAGCCTGCAGACGTCTGAAGTCGGTGCGCGGCCGCTCCAGTGCCAGCCGGCACCGATGGCTGCCCCATTCACACGTACAGCCAAGCATCACCTTTGATCGCGGGGAGGATTTAACCCCCAGCGAAGAGGCCTCGAACTCAGTCAGTCGCTGGGAATAAATCGGTGAGGAACATGTCTTCAGTTCGTGGGAATATTACGCGCGTCGGGGATCTGAATCATTTCCAGATGTATCACGAGGGAGTGCAGATAAACACCATGGTGAACTCAGGTACGTGGATGGGAGCTAAACTATCATTTTGTGACCGACTGTATAGTAGCCCACACCACTGGTCGAGGTAACTAACGGTTTTACGCATGGTCCTGTGCGTAATTTACGCACACGTCCAGTGCCTATTTGTGACTACCACTTATTTAACCTTCTTAATGTAACAGTCGGTATGTTTTACTCTTCAGATTATGGAGCCCCAGATGTTACAAACTACCTCAACCCTGCAAACTCTGTGCCGAGGGCGGATAAATGCGTGGCCATACTGGCCCACAGGAGAAAGAGGACCAACTTCACCCAGCAGCAAATCGAGGTGCTGGAGAAAGTTTACTCAGACACCAAATATCCAGACATCTACCTGCGGGAGAGACTGGAGGCTCTGACCGGGCTACCGGAGTCCAGAATTCAGGTAATGTCTACTTTAAATGAGGAATCCAACAAAAATTTAAATTATTTTTTTATATGTTTAAAAAAAGTCAAGTGAACGTTGTCACATTAAACCCCCCAAGTTATTGTAAATTGTTCAACTGTCCTCAAGTTTTCCACCCACACATTTCAGGTGTGGTTTCAGAACAGAAGGGCCAAGTCTCGTCGCCAGGTTGGCTCATCGGTGTCCATGAAGGTCGCCAACCCGCCAGCAGCTGGTCCCTTCAGCCAGCTCCAGAGCAGGATGGGCCCAGAGAAAGGTCATTAGTATTACAGTCACCAGTGAAGGAGGACGTATTCAGATCTTTTACTTAAGTAAAAGTAACAATACAGTGTAGAAATACTGTTACAAGTAAAAGTCCTGCATTCAAAATTGTTCTTAAGTAAAAGTATTAGCATCAAAATAGACTTAAAATACCAAAGTAAAAGTACTCATTATGCAGATAGCCCAAGTCAGAATAATGTAGTATATCATGGGATTATAATCATTCATAAATTAATTGAAGTATCACTTTAATGTTACAGTTGGTAAAGATGGAGCTACATTTAATTTAACTTTATATACTGCCATGTAGCTCAATCTATAATCTATATATCATATTGTATTAGTTGATAATGTTTTAATAATCAGAATCTGAAAAGTAACAAGTAACTAAATTTATCAAATAAAATGTAAAAAATTTCCCTCTGAGATGTAGTGGAGTATTAAATACTCCAGAAAATGGAAATACTCAAGTAAAGTACAACAACCTCAAAACTGTACTTAAGTAAAGTACTTGAGTAAATTTACTTAGTTACTTTCCAACACTGACAGTCACAATCAGAAATGTTTGTTTTGGTTCAGCTCCACTTTTTTTCTATCAGGCATCAATTGTTGTTTTTCACATTAGATAATTAATATGGTAATTTGCTGCTGCAGTGTCTTCCTTAATATCTTTCTACGCTTGATTTAAAGTCACCTAAGTTTATATAATGTTGCTTGTAAACTACTCCTCTCTCTAGTGTAGGAAAATTAGTAAAACAGCAATATAAAACATTTCTTTTGTTTCAGAACTAATTCCTTCACTCTTCTCCTCTCTTTTTCAGTTTATGACACCAACCCTGGAGCCGAAGCACACAGGATAGGAGGTTTTGGACTGGAGGACACTTTCAGACCTACACTGCACCAAAACACAGATGACACTCACAGAACCAGTGTGCCCACCAAACCCAGCAGCTACGAACAAACGCCCGTCTCCTGCATCTACGACAAGGAGGGAACCAGAGTGAAGCCCGAGCAGATGCAACGGCGCGAGCTGAGCGTCAACGTCCCGTGCTGCAACGTCCATCTGTACCCCAAGGAGAGCGAGCATCACCCCAAGGTCGAAGCCAACATGGCCGCCAACCAGGGTGCTAAGGTTCTGGTGGAATACGACAACTTCCCACCGAACAAGACCATCGGACCAGAGATGAAAGTCGTGATTCCTCCCATCCCCAGCCAGAGTAACTTCAGCAGGTCATCGCCGAAGGATAACGGATGCCAGGTCCAGCAGTACCCGCGCGCGAAGGCCACGGGGGACCGGTTCAGTCACTTCTCCCCGATCCACGCCACTGAGGCGCAGGACTTCACCGACTCAGACTCGGACTGGGAAAACGAGGCCATGGCCGGCTTTGGTGGCTTCATGTGATGTATTATCAGAGCTGATATAAAGACAGCTACGTGTATCATAAGAGGTCGCAAGTTTGCGTAAAAGGAAAATCTGTATTTATTGTAAAATAGTAATAAAAATGTTGATTGTAAAAAAAAAAAAAAATGTTGATTAGGTTATGTCAGTTAATAAAAGACTAAAAACTAGAAATACTGCTTTGCAATATTATGTTTAATATAAAAAGACGGAAACATTTATATACAATTGCCCTGAGGCACTCTCATATACAACTTTACAAAACTGAAAAAGGAGATTCTCTAGGAATAAACTGTCGACTTGAATATTTGGGGCTTACATCGGTGATGCAGGCTTAGTGTGGGGGGGGGGGTGCAGCAACAGCCATGCCAACTATGGAAATGCTAAGATCGTCTTAGGGAGTAAAAGGCATCAAAACCCCAGAGTTCTCCTTTATAAAAATACCAAAATCTCTTTTCAGTGCACACAAAATTACAAAAGCCATTTCTGAATACGCAGCAGAAATGTCGACGATAGTCCTAGTAATCAGAGATATTGTACAATTATCTACAATAAACAATTTTTTATAAAACATTCTTTAGCCTCCCTGTGCTTACCGTCAGTGGAGCAACAGAACACAACACTTACAGGGTTAAACTTTTAGAGATAGCAAAATATTGTTTCGTAACCATACACACCTACTCAAAAAATAAATAAATATGGACTATAAAAACTGTAAGAATCAATGTTTGGCACATGGAACCAATAAATAACCGTTGAGAAGTTTGGAGATGTGGATTTTTTGTGGCGATAGCGTAAAGGTTCTTTCAGATTTGTGTTCGATTGGGTGCGCCAACATTTTCATACAATAAAACGGGTGGGTAAAATACTTATGACATCCTCCCTCCCGTGGGGGCTCTGAACAGTCGTTTCACTGGGACATCCAAATTCAGATTGTATGGTGGTGGTGGTCCGCAACATCCACACGAGCCTTTGTGTTTGCAGTCTTGGTATCAGTTCAGGTGAAAGCATCTTAACCATCTTAAAAAAAAAGACGATATTAACGGGCCGCACCTCTCTGTGTGTGCATGCACCTGTGTGTGGTGTGGATGGTGCGGGTACTCAGACTGCATTGGTGTTGTTGGCAGAAAATGCGTGCAGGTTGCCCAGCTGACTAAGGCCACTCTGGATGTGTGCCACGTGGATCTCGACGTTATTCTGGAAGCAACTAGGGACACAGAAAAGACAACGGTATAAGAAATGTTCAGTACTTTGAGGCTGACTGAATAGTAACTAGTAGTGACACTGACATGGATAATAAAAAAAAGAACATGTTTAATTACTCGTGTATGCCGCTGACACAGATAGAAAACTATGAGCCATCCTATCCACCACTGCGTGTCGTGTGACTGAAGCCGAGTTCGCACTACACGCCTTTCCAAAGCCGACAGATCGCCGTAATGTTCACACTACGCAACTTGCTGTCTTGTAATTGTGAGTCTTTTAGTCATCGTGGTTTTCACACCACATGTGGAATCCCCGATGAGGTCTCCAGACTACATTTTGTCATGGAAACACACAAAGTGGCGTAGCGGAGGGTATACGCAGGTATACGCAGGTATACGCAGGTATACGCAGGTATACCCACCTCATTTTCCCTCAACCTGTGTCTCACGCTCTCATTGGCTGTAGCTCCCTGACAGGGGAATGCTTCTGTGATGGGCCGGCAAGCCTCTTGGCTCGCTTCTTTTAATGATTCGCACACAGCGTTCGAGGATCAAGCTAACGCGGATTTGCCTCTGATCTGGGTCTTTTTCCAGGAGCTCAAAAAAAATGTTGTGGCGAGTAGAAAAACAGGACTTAAGTCGTGTAGTGTGAACTAGGCATTAGGAAGTGTAGTTAGATACACCGCAGCCACTTTTTACCTGAGGTTGGAGGAATCAATCGATGCCTTGATGTCGTTAAGGGAGTCTGTTAGAGACTTAAACTCAAACGAATTCAGGTCTCCTCCGTCTGCCAGACACTGAAACAAATCAGGCAAAACTTCAGTTATCGAACAGTAATAGGCTATCAAAGTATTGGTATATTATCTAAATATAGTCCAGTGCACATACAAAAGCTGTCAAAGACAGTTCACAACAGGCTTCGCTGATATTGCTGCCAAATTTGTGCTGACTTCTCTGCCATAAATTACCATAAACATGTTACATCAATTGTCCTCCTGACATACTGAAAGCAGACAGCAGCTCAGCGTTTATATAAATCCTCTACCTTGATCTGTAGCAGCAGAGCAGTGAGGCGGGAGACGAGGTGCGTGAGGCCGGGGTTCGTCACACTCTGCTGTCCGTCCTTCAGCGAGCTGCTCAGCTGCACCATCTGCTGGGCTTCGTCCTCACAACGCCGCCGCAGCTCCGTGGGATGGTCGGCTGGAACCATGCCCTGATCTGGAGCCAGCTGGACGGACACAGTGGTGATTCACATTTTATAACAAGGCACTGTTTTTGTTTTCTCAGAATGGTCAAGATTGACTATGAAGTGAGATGCTAGGAATATCAGAACAGGGCATGAATTATTACAGTTACAAGCATACTTTCCCGTACTTAGATTCAGCGGCATAAATCAGTGAAGGGACTGAAGTGGATCTATTGACTTACATCACAGCAGAACTGCTGAACTTCGTGGAGCACCTTGTTGAGATCTTTATTAAGCTGTTCAAGCTCAAGCACCGTGGTGGCATACCGCTTCTGGAAGTCGAGGTCAATAGGCATCGAGTACGACTTCTGAACACAAAAAAACACAGTCATAGTTTTAGTTAGGCTTTATGTATTCATCTCAGACAACATTTAATAGGTTGTTTTTTTTTATTATGATGACGATTGTACCAGTTTCTCTGCCTCTGTGTTCATTTCTTTCAAGTGCTTGATGTGCTCTTTCTTGATCATCAGGATCTTGGACAGCCTCGTCTAGTCGTGAAAAAAAAAAAAAACAACGAGAATTTTTTAAAACAAAGTGAGACAAAGTTTTGGGATGTCAGATTTTGGGTAATCCATTTGACAGGAAGTATTTACCACTTGGACGAGGAACTTGACAGGAAATCCTCCCAGAGTATCTCCCTCAGCACCGGGCAGTTTGTTCCTCCACGGTGACTGGTTGATAAGAGGGTCATTGTCCTGTTATTAAAAACAAAAATGGACAATGAAGTAATTTATCTTCATAAGCAATCTAGAGGAAGAGATTCAGAAGATTCACCTACAGAACAATTGACTTGATTTAATGTGACAACGGCTGAACTGTCCTTGAACAGTAAATCCACCCCTGACTAAATATACTTTAGAAAAGATATGTTGATCAAAACCATCTCAGAATGATTGTCTGCCTGGCCAAGTATCTGTTGCAGTAGATAGAACCTACTTGCAGCCAAAGTAAATATTGACAACTGGGAGACACCAGTAAGGGTGACGACTCAGCACATGCACTATATGTCTGTCATTAGATAGAGGGTTTACGGTACCATGAGGACAGGAGTGGTAGCGGACGGGTAGGGCCCTCTAGGCGGAGTCATGACGTTCTGCATGTAGCGTGATATCCGATGCTTCTGGGCAAAGGCTGAAATGGGCATGGTCTCATTGGGCTCATTGCTCTGGAAAAAAAACAATCGTCACCTGATGTTTAAGACTGTATTGTCACATTCCTTTAGTAAATTGTTGCATTTGGACAATGACACTGCATTATAATGATAATAAAAATAAAAACTGACACACTTAAGTTGTTACGTGTCTAACCTCAAACCCACTTCCAGTGGAGCTGTTACGTTAGAGAGGCAAGAGGCGAGTCTTACCAGGACTTCGTAGTCAGGCACAGTGTGAGTTCCCAGGCCGCTGCGGTCAAAGGTGACGCGGTAGGTGGCAGCGCTGGTGTCCACCGCATCGATCTGCCCCGTGAACAACCCGTCATGGACGCCTCGGAGTCGAGCTGCGGAAGAAAACAGAGAACACACACAAAATCAGAACTCATACCGTTCAGATCAGTGTGGCAAATCCTTATCTGTGCTGTTGGGTTTGAATTTCCATATCGGCCAATCTACACATAACGATGCAGTCACTGCAATTTAGGTTTAGGTCTTTCACTCTGAACATTTCTCTTATTTGATCGTCACGCAGTCATAACTAGAATTACAGCCTCGTGGTTGTATGCCTCCACCAAGCAGTCAAGTTGTAGTTTACATCCAAGTCTGTCCAAAATGTCTTCACTTCATCATTTTATCCTATTATAGACATTTGTGTGAAATTGTCATAATTAGCATATAAATTCCTGAGTTATGGCCAAAAACGAGTTTTGTGAGGTCACAGTGACCTTTGACCACCAAATTCTAATCAGTTCATCTTTGAGTCCAAGTGGACGTTTTATGCCAAACTTGAAGGAATCCCCCCCAGGCATTCCTGAGATATCTTGTTCACAAGAATGGGACGGACGGTCGGACAACCTGAAAACATAACGCGGCTGTCACCGGCACAGAGGCATAAAAAAATATTCATTTTTAACTCTTGCACTTCCTCCCTATTGTTTTTTTTTTTGTGATAAGTTCAGGGATGAAATTACCCTTCTGTTGGATTTGCCAAGTTTTTTATTGATAGAACATCAGGCAAATACTGAAATGTAAACTGGGGTTGCTTTGCAGGTCATTTGACCAACATTTAACCAGAGCTGTTGTAGCTGCTGACAGCGGTGTGCGTTCAGTCATCTTACCAGTGACTTTGGTTCCTATGATGAGGGGCAGAGGGATTTCATCTGGAAGGTCTTTGCAGTTCGACAGATCAGACAGTTTTCTTTGCTGCAGCAGGCGCATCTTTTGCCTCTTCTGTCTCAGCGCTGTCCGCTCCTCAGCAAAGAATGCCGATGAACACCTGGATGGGACAACAGAGCATAGCGCTGTCACAACAGTATTTGTTCGAGGAAACAGCGTTATAAAAAAAAAATACAAGGAGAGAACAATTTCACATATTTTGAAATGTCGGACATAAATGAAAGCAAACAGGATGAATGAAAACTGCGTGTAGAGGCACAAAGCTCAAAGAATGCAGCATACCGTCGAGGTTTCCCCATCAGTCTCCTGATTGTTCCCCACTCAACCCTTGTCAACTTTCTTGTTTTCAGGTTGGGGAAAGACTCCTTGAGACACAGGCAGAATTCATTGTCGCCCTCAAAGAGAGGTCTAGAAAAGAAAATAATAACACACGACAATAATAATAATTGTAATTTAACACATTAAATTACAATTAATCAAATTAGTCGCTGTCTTCTGACGAAAAAAGGGAGACTTTACCTGTCAATATTGGAATAGAACCATTCATAAATGCACCATTTGTGAGCTTTGGGTAGCTTAAGGAGGTTTCTCAATCTCAGCCCTATTTTCTGGGACGCCTTCTTATCCGGTGTCACCACGTTAGAACATTTCTGTAAAGCAAAAACATTAAAAACAGTCATTCCACATACCACATATTCTGAAAAATAATAAATGCGATAAGCCGTAACGCCTTAAGTAGGGTTATCCTACACCGATTTTTCATTTATTCTTCCATTATGCAAGGCAGCTGTAAAGATGCAATTCCCCACAAATTATAGGCAACTTCTTGTTCCCGTAACCAAGCTATAAAATCATCAGAGCGGCTCAACGTGTTTGGTCAAGCAGACGACTAGCGAGAAAGCACCATTTTTAAAAGGCTTGCTGTGTTTACCTCACTGGTTTTTGTAGCTTGTGTTTAACAAAGGAGAGGCGGCGGTGTGTCGTCAAGTTTGACTCCAGACCACAGTCTGTTACTTTCATCTAACAACGTAGCAGTCCCATTGTTTTCTGATACACTCTGTTTTGATGCATATTGGAGTCGTTATTGCTACTTTTAAAAAACTACTGCTAATGCAAACAAAACACTTAGTGCTGTTGCTTTACATTAAAAGCTTACTGTTAGCAAACCACAGGAAGACTTAGCTTAAACACACAGAACACAGGAAGCTAGGAGTTGCAGTTCATTTTCTATGACAAGCAGCAAATCTCTTGCAGGGCCTGGCAGCCTCACAGAGTTCATTGTGGCTTTACAGTACAGGTAAAAACCTGTATACTGTAAAGCTATCCATTGGCTGTCCACTCTTAGTCCTAGTTGATTAAAAATAAAAAATCTGGTCAACTTCATGATGTGGACTTCTCCAGAGCTTTTTGTAAGTGGATCGTTTTAAATTTAAGACGTAGCCACAATTAGTTGGATAGATAAAGAATTCAATATTAAGAAAACAGAGGAGACATTTGCCGTAATGTGATGAATGACTGAATCAAAAATGTAATTAAACAACCAGTCTAGGCTAAAATGACTAGACTAGACCATTTTGTGCTTGCTTAAGTCAAGGACTTCATATGCAATAGTAAAACTAACGCTGCAGCATTATCAGTTAGAGAGCAGGAACGGCTCCTACTCTCTATGAATCCCTTTCATGGTGTGTAGTGTTTACCTGTGGTGTGGTGCTGACCCTTTGGCTCCTCCGAGGGGATCTGGAGGGGAGACGCTGCTGGGGCGACTCATCCTCCTCCCGAAACAAACGGCTCCTCTTTGAGCTCCTTGTGGGCTGGAAGGACAAATGTGGACTGGAGTTAATGAATAGTGCCAATAATGCTCTGAGAATAAAAGCCTTTTCATACCAGGCACAAATACTTGTGTGCATTATTCTTGTGTAACTTTACAAAAATCGATTAAATGTGCAGTAGGATGGAGAAAATTTTTTTGAACCATATTAGTTGGATTTGTACGCAGGCAGATAAATACCAGATTCAGGTATATTTTTGCATTTATTAGAGAGAGTTGCTCTCAGCTTCAGATTTAAAACTCCAGGGAGGGAACAGCATGCCATTGTAGCACAAATAACTTCCTGGCGAGATGAAAATATCCAAACTGTGCCACTGACATTGAGTAATACTGCCTACTACTACATAGATTTGCACTAGATCTACAGACCAGCTGCAGGTGGAATGCATATTATGCATATATTATGTATATATCCGTTTCCACATCACACTGTGGATGGCTGGAAAAGACAATTGCAAAGAAAACACTTAACTGTGGCTGATAAGGTCATTAATGGGCAGTGACCATATAATCGACATCAACAACCCCTTAATTACTGAGTAACAGACAATGCCATTCAACTATTCATATCTATAAAGACTGTACCTCTTTTAAACAGTCACACTCACCATCATGCTTCTCAGGTCCTATGTTTTTGTGCTTATGGGCTGTATTGAATGTTGTAAAATTGTTATGCGACTTATGTGACAGATCTCTCTTGTAAAAGAGATCTCAAGAGACTTCCTTGTTAAATACAGGTTAAATAAATAAAAAATAAATAAATTCATACTTGAAAGAGCCTACCGTGTCTCTACTGTATTTGCAGATTCAACACTGGAAATTTAAACTACAAATCCCATACTAGAAAATACCAAGTTCGTTCAAAACGTGCCTTCAAACCAGCAACGTTTTCTGAGATGTTTTTTCGAGCCAAAAGGAGTCGAAACATGTATACAAGGGTGGTGGCTCAAAATATTTTGCTTGATTTTTCAAAAAAGATTGTATGCCCTGATCAGACGTGAGGATGGATAGAATTTCAAACACATTTACAATATAATGCAATTCAACACATTAACCCTGGAAATACTATTCTGTGCAGTTAGTAATGCTCTCCTGCAATTTTAATTTAGACAATGTCTGAATCGTGTTGATTCCACAGTATGGTCATTTTTTGCATCATATTAACTAACTTTTTTATGTATTTTTCTTAAGCTTAGCATTCATAATATTGCGTGTAACTGAAGCTCTTCTATTGCTTCCTCTTCACAAGTTTTAAAACGTCTCTTACTGTGTCCATTGTGAGGGAGGAATGTCGTCCCCTGGTGTTGTGAGCTCTTGGGAAGCTGTTCTTTTCATTCAGAGTGTTGGACAAACTGCCTTCTATAAAATAAAACAAATAATACATTTAATCGAAATACCGCAAGTACACACCAGACACAAGACCCCAGGCCCCAGTGAGACATTATCATTATGAAATGCCAGACTCAAAACTATTCTCACATCACAGAAGATGTAAATGAAGTTTCCACTTACAAGTGAAACTGGAATAGAACATTTTCTTACAGGTCTGGACACATTTTATCAGGGGTGTAAGAAAATATCGATACAAATGACTATCGCGATATTATGTTGTGCGATACTGTATCGATTCTCCAAAACGCAGTATAGATTTTTAATTAACCTCTTAAAAATCGGTTACTAGCATCATATGAAACTAGAAAACCTAAGGAATCCATTGGTACCAACTACTAGCTTGTCACGAAGGAGGCTAAATAACACTCCAAACTTGCGCTAAATTTTGGCGAGGAAAAACTGGCATGGTGATTTTCACAGGGGTCCCTTGACCTCTGACCTCAAGATATGTAAATGAAAATGGGTTCTATGGGTACCCACAAGTCTCCCTTTTACATACATGCCCACTTTATAATAATCCCATGCAGTTTTGGGCAAAAACCATGATGTTTTTTGCATGCAGTATAAATGTGTTATTTTCGCCTATTCTAAAATGGTGTATTTCTGGTGTGTTCTTTTTACTATGACAGTTTTCCTAAAATTAAATTTTTAAAAATCGCAATATATTGAATCATTACCCCCGTATCATGATACGTATCGTATCGCCAGATTCTTGCCAATACACAGCCCTACATTTTGTCTTTCCTGATATGGGGAAACTGCAGTGGAAACAAGTATACGACAATAAAATCCACTGCATCCCAGACTGCATCAGCCACAAATGTAAGGTAGTGTGACAAATCACTTGTCATTATGGCGAGCCATACATAAATCTAATCCAATAAAGAACATACGATTCCTGAACACTTTTAATCAAGAAGAACTAAAAATTGTGTCAGCTAATAACATGCAGACATGATCAAATCAGAATCAAAATAATCTCCATTGGCCAAGTATGTTTCTGCATACAAGGAATTGGGACTCCACCTTCCCAACATACTTACACAGAGCCAAGAACAAATGCACAGAAAGATAAATAAAGACACAGCCCACATACCTTTTAGACTGACAAGGGCCTCTGCTGAGGAGCCTGAGAAAGGGGACAAATTGAGCTATATCAATCTACAGTAAAACACACATGTGGCATAATAATGACTAACTATAAAATGCTGTAAATATTTTACCACACATGTCACGATGATAATAATAATAATAATAAAAAAAAGGTAATCAGTTTCGTGCTCTTTAGTTTTAAGTTAATTTTAGCTATCAAAGAAAAACGTCAGCAAGTTGCTGAAGTCTATGAGACAGAGAGTCGTTTAAAGGTTGACAGCAGCCGGGTAACGTTAACTGAAGTTAGATCTAACGTTAGCTAGCGCAGTAAGTTAGGCCTTAAATCCCTTAAATTGGAGCTGTCAAGCACGGAGCATAACATCAGATGGACACATCATATCCACGAAATGAGCTTAAACAAAGCTAACGTCACACTACGTTACGACCCCGGAATATAACATTTAGTTCCATTAAACTACGACTCAAATGACTATTTCAGGTGTTTAATAGCCCAAAATAACTTGGCTAGTTTCCCCTTTAACCAGCTCGTCAGAACGCCACAGAACGCGTTACCATGTTAACCGTTGCTAACGAACGTTAACGTTAAATATAAGGAAGATGTAAAAAAAAAACTATGCCCAGAAAAAAACAGCGAGCTAGTAGCTAGCTGTGTGTACTTTGGTTAATAAAGACGTTACGGTAGCCCCTTTTGTTGTTGCCGCTTACGATGTAAGGCTAGCAGACGTTAGCTCGTAGCTAAGCTAACGTTATTTGTTTACCCCAGTCGGGCTAAAGTAACTTGCTCAACTCCAACATTAGCTACGGGTTAGCTTCTAATGCTAACGAGCGTTAGCTGACCCGGACTGACCGGTATCCTCTTTGCGGTCTAAAAAAAATGACTTTATGAACTCTTCCCCAAAACTTACGCCTCATTCATTACACGGACAATTGCGGCGGTTTGTCACCGAATGTTTATTTTATCACTACGGGGACCGGCTGCGTGTTTACAAATGCAAAAAAACTCCCTCGAATTCGTGTTGTTACTCACTCTCGTCTAACAGCTGGTCCATATCCGCCATCTTGAATTAGCCGCGCCGCTTTTTCAAAGACTCTTGTCAAAATGCATTCTGGGTCGGGACGCTGTGTGGAGGGCGATTTGAGAAATAAAAAAAATCCTATCATTTATCAAACCGGTGAACGGAGAATCACTTTGTGTTATGTATTTATACACATAATTATAGTCACTTATAATATAAATCTAACTTTTCGTTCAACACGTTGCGGGAAACGCTTGAAAACCCGTTTCACAGGCAAATTGGAAGTGAGAATAGGCTCTCAGCATCCCTCCATTGTCATATAGATTGAGTTATTGTGACTTATTTAGTTTTTCTTAAATGTAATTCATTGTTGGGAGAGGGGGTATTAATACTTTATTTATCACTGTTCATTGTGTGCAATATTCATGTACATCATGTGCAATATTACTTCTTTTCTATTTTTTAGCTTACCGTACCTTCTTTTTATTTCACTTATTTTATCTTATTTACTCATTTTACTTAATGCTACTTACTTACTTAATTGTCATTCTATTAGGCACTGGTGCTAGAAATAGTACGTTTTACTTTTTTATTTTATACACTTGAAACTCGTTGTAATTTGTTGTATTTTTTGAGCAATCTCTGGCACAAGAATTTCCTTCGGGATTAATAAAGTTCTATCTTATCTTATCTTATCTTATTTGAGTTTAAATATTTTTCCTGCAGGTGCAAGTTGTTTTACCTGGAGCTAACAGAAAACCATAGCCAGTATAAAACACCTCATGAAATACACCAGCCTCTTTCAAATGGGAAATTATGTTAACACTATTTCGGTGTATAAAAGTAGGAGGGTTTCTAATGGCTAAATGTCTTACAAGATCAAGCTTCAAGCCCAAGCCCTGCCTGAGAAGTCCCTAAAAGAAATAAAGATAGATAGATAGATAGTAACTACATTGATCCCGAGGGAAATTCAAGTATCTCATCACTTTGAAAACTTTACATGCAAATTTACATTTATTTCCACACTGAAATCAAATCCAAAATTGAAATTGTATCCAACATGCAGTGGAAGAAAAACAATGATTCACAAACGCAGACGTGAAATTTTTTGGAACATTTTATTTTATTTGAGGTAAGCGAGAAAAACACTAAGAAAAAAGTGTACCACATACCACGGCAGTCGTTTTCTTTTACAGAATACTTTGCGTTAACTCTAACCCACATTTATTTATTTCCATTTCTTTCTGGCAAGGAAGACAGCTTGAGTTGACAAACAACAAAAACAAATATATACATGTCAAACCTCGTACGGTATCTTTGAACTCAACAGTCTACAAAATGTTCCATCTCAGCGGCTACTGGCTCGTGTACGTCTGCGGATGGGGTTGTTTGCAACTCCTTCTAAACTTGCAGTACTAGGCCTTTATTAACTAAAGGTTTATTAAAGAATGAAGAAATAAGATGCTTCTCAAATTCAAGAACCACGTGAGACATGTTCATTTCTAAACCACAAACCTTTCTATGTAGTGTGCACCGTGCTTCAACCACTATACTGAACTATGATTTCTGTGTCTGTTATTATGAGCAACTCTTGAAGTAGGTATTTAAGTATCTAATGTGTTACTAAGGAAGGCTGCCGGCTAGTTAAACCTGATGAAAAAGCAATAAAGTGACTGGAGATTTTCCTTTGACCATTTGTAAAGCGTGGTAAAGCATCACTCCTTTACCAAACATCTTCTGTTGCAGAGAATGAAGCCCAGGCGTTTGGAGGCAACAGTGGTCTTAGTTTTCACTGGAGAGGGTTTCGGACGCGGCTCCTCTCACCAGAGGGACGTCTGGTAGTTAAACTTGATCTTCAGGAGATACTTCATGTTTATCTGCGCCACATCATACACAATGTACCTGGAGGAGCAGCGGTTAAGGAAAACACAGGAAGACTACACAGATAATGTGACCCATAACACGGCGAAATAGGAGGAAATTTCACACAAATTACAGACATGAAGTGAACGTAAATAAATGATCCACGATAAGAGATCATGAATTGAAGGCCTTGTAGAGTAAATCTAACTTTTGGTTAGGACGAGTAGAACACCAAACAGAGAGGTTTAAACTTTTTATTTTTTTGTCCTGTCTTAAACTCAACATCCAGTCAGTCTAAAGGTGCTTTCACAACCCGACGTTTAGTCTGTTTTAATCGGACACTGGTGCGGTTTCGTTTGGGCAGTTGTGAACGCAGTAATCGTACTCTGGTGCAGACCAAAACAACCGTTTCCAAGTGAACCAAAATACCTGTGCGGGAATTTGTTGAGCTGGACACAGGTAGAAAGGTTAGTGGGAGAGGACTGACTAATGTTTGCTTGACATCTGGACCGAACAGAACATACAGAATATGCTAAATAATGTCCACACAAATAGTGATGTTTATTAAACTGGAGAAGGGATTTGTGCGCACGGCAGATCAGTGCCGAGTCAAAGTGAAACACTTCGACCGAGAGCAATACATCAAAGTCCGCGATTCCCTGCATAGAAGTGGCAGCTCTCGAGACAAAAAAAAGATAAATTCACTCCTTCGTACACGCTCCTCAGCAAATATTTCCTTTATTTGGTCCGCTGTTATTTGCGAACTGTGAAACTGAACCGGACTAAATAGAAACAAACCAAAAGTATCAATTAGCATTCACTTTATTCATAACCGCATTGATTAGCTTCAATTAGCTTACTCTGGTAACCTTTGTCACTGCATTTTGCAACGACTGAGTGGACGTTTCCATTTGAAAAAAAAAAACGAACAGAAAGCAGATGGAGCCATCCTTTAAATAAATAATTATAAAGGCAAAGCTGGACAAATGTGGGGTCATTTGGCAAAATGATTGTTAAGTTCATAACCCAGGTGATCGGTGTTAAAGGATACTCGTTGTACAGGAGACTTGTGTCATCGATGTTCGTGTGGGTTCCTTTTCCCAGAGGCACTTGCACCCCGTCCAAAGTGACAGACGCACCCGGATCAGGAGCAGTTCTGCCCAAACCTGCAAGAAAAAACAAAAAAGTTAATGAATGAAAGTCTGAAGCAGAATACAAACCAAACTTCTACGTATTATTAACAAGATGCACGTGAGTTGCCAAATGTCCTACCATAATAATGACATGAACGTCCAACAAAACAAGTTATGCAAATCAGCTAAATCAAACAGAACGTGGATAATCAAAATAAAATTTGCAGTGACCCATAAAGTTTTCTCACCTTTAACACTCTGCTTGCCCTTAGGTATTTTTGTAATATGGGACGCCTTCTTCAATTCATGCCTGCGTAAAAAAAAAAAAAAAAGATTTATATTATCATCACATATTTTTAAATATAAAGGTTTGATATCCATGCTTTCTTTCTTTAAGAACTCAGACTCGGTCACTTACATGTTGCCGAGGGCAACCTCCGCCAGCAGCAGGAGACCTGTAGGGTCTGACTGGGAGGTGTGACAGTAGTTCGCACTCTTGGACACCATGTCGGCAAAGTAGACACCTTTACCGAACATGTAACCAGTCTAAGAGAAAATAAAGCAAAATGGTGATGTAATACAGGACTGAACAGGAGAAAAATCGACTAAAAACATTTAGTCAATATTTGAAAGGTATTTATGAAAGTGACGGTATTACAATGTTGCATGAGAACAAATGGAGGAGCAGCGTTTGGTTTCCCCACAACTCAGACTAACCACAAACACAAACTCACCACCGGGGCCTCTGGAGGAGCAATGCGAAGACCCTGAGACATGATACCAGCGTAGTTGGTGGCGCGAGAACCGTGCCACAGTAGCTGGCGATTGTGTAGCTCCTCGAAGGGACGGTACCGTTGGCGCTCTCCCTCTCGAACTATTTTGAAAATCTAGAGGATGGGAAAAAGTCAGGAAACACAGTGAGATGGTAATTCATGCTGGACAACAAAAGGTACATACAGTAGGTATATAATAATTAACAGTATTACAATCCTAATTTTTGGTAGATGAAACTTACATAATCAATTTGATTAATGTCATAGCAAAATATTATATCCATCTTCTATCTATAAAATGATATGGCTTAAAAGAATACCCTCCTTTTATATTTTTAAAGATACTGATTTTAAAACTTATTTGACAACCCTATTGAAAACATAAAACTCAAAAATTATAAATTGGCAAAAACTATTATTTAGACATTTTAAATTTACTCCAATTGTTTATTTATTTGTTAATTATTTTTATTCTTTTCCTTTCCCTACATTTTGTTATTTGTTGTGTAATTTATTTCATTTTTTTATACTGTGAAACATATTTAATACAATATATTTATTTATAATGAAAAAATGGAACATGTATACTCTATGTAACAACTGTATTTAACTTTCTTAATAAAGTTTAAAAAAATAAATAAATAAATAAACAAACAATAATACACATACTGAAGGAGAATTGACAGAAAATTTGTGATAGAATCGGAGCCTAAGAATTTGCAACCTCATATTCAAATGAAGCGGTTGTCATGTTAAAACTTACCTCTTGCACTTCCAGTGTGTAGGTGTTGTGTGTAGCAGCGTGGGTGTTCTTAACGTATTGCATAATGATCTCAGCCTCAGCTGTAGTCTTGTCAACAACCTGTGAAATAACACATATATAGCATACTGTAATCTGTCCATACATAACCTCTTCATACAATGACCATGCTGAGGATTATTCTTACAGAAAAATGGGGGAAAAAAAACATCACCTTGCACATCGTCCATAACTTTGAAAGTGTGTCACAGTCCTCACCTCAATCTTGGTTTTGAGTTTTTCGTAGTTGATGTCGATGGGATCACTCTCGTTGTCCTGGGCGCCTCCTCTCAGCAGGCTGTACGCCACTTCAATGTCCAACAGGTTGTCCAACATCTGAACTTTAGCCTGAACAGTGATGTATGTGGATGTTGTGAGATCCATTTATAAAGCAAGAGAGAGAATTGTACAGTAGGATACAGTGTTTTTGTGTTCTTACTTGAATGTAGTCCAGGCTGCTGAGCAGCGGGGGTTTCTTCATGCCGAAGTCGTGAGGTATCAGGGTGTAGAAGCGATTGGAGAGATCCAGGACGTGGGCCTCGGACAGAGAATCTGACACAGCCTATGGTAAAACAAGACGACCAATATAGTCAAAATTATTTCAAAAAGATTGCATGGGGAGAATGTGTGCTACAAGCACTGGCACAGAAGCCCTGCTTGTAGAAATGTCACAATTTTATCACAAGAGTCCAACTGAATTAAAGGGAATACAATTGCAATACACCAGACAGTACTATGGTTGCTGACCTGCTGTACTTCAGTGAGTAGAGCGTAGGCACTCTGGATCTGCCGCTTGCTCAGCTTTCCGAGGGGCATCTTCTGGAGGTCAATCTGAAGACACGAGAGGAGAGATAAGCTGTACGTATGTGGGACACATAAAAGAATAACGCACACACTGAGGTTGCATTAACACTATAAAGTTGAATGCACAATGTACTGTCTTCACAAAAAAAACAAATGATGCACTATTGAGATGGACATGTGGACTTTTCTTTTACACTGTAATTTATCAAAGCAGCTGTTTTTTGTTTGCCTAGGACTAAAACTGTTACTGACAACAGAGGAAAACTAGGAATGTCCATTAGGGATGGGTCATGATTTTTGAATTTTCAAAGTCATTAAATTATAAAAAAAATTGCTCTTCTTGTCTTAAAAAATATATTTTCCCTTGTTTTTACCATCGCAGGTGCCGCCCGGTAGTATCATTACTATCAGGCACCGGTAAAACGTTTGTGTGGCACGTTCAGTTTGGCTCTTTTCCGTTAGTTAGTCTTTCCACTGTTCCAACAATTTGGTCGAAATAAACCCTTAATTCATCGAGTTAGATTTGAAAGTTTGGCGGCTCTACACACTGTTTTTCCCCACGGAGCAGCTATGGGAGGGCAGGAGGGAGATCTTTGAAGAATGATCGTATAGTTCCCATTGAATAGTATTTTTGCTTCAAATGCCAATCCTTAGTTTTTAATCTCACATACACAACCACAAACAAATGAAAAAGGTCTTACCTCAAACTCCACCATGGCCTTCTTCATGCTCTCTACATCAAAGATCATCTTGATGAGCTCCTGGACGGGCTTGGCCAGCTTGGACTTGGTGCCGGCGGTGGCCGTCAGCCTCTTCACCGCTTCCTCGTCCTGTCAAGAAACATGAACACCACAGAGGAAAAACAGTCAGATACAGAAAAAAAAAAAACATACTGTCGGATATCTCCTCTCTAGTTTTGTGTGTGTTAATGTGTGTACCTGTCCATAGTCGATCTCCAGCGGGTAGAACTTGTTGGGAAATTTGGTGAAGTTGGAGGAGCTCCAGTCGTTGCCCGTCTTCTCTTTGTAGACGCCCAGGAAGTTGTCCAGGGCAGAGTTCTTGTCGTGAAACTTGTCCAGCTTGTTGCCTCCGATGGTGGTACCCACTCTGCCCCAAGACCTGAACACCCAGTACCTGCACATATAGGAAAGATAGTCGAGGTAGAACGATTATTCTGATACAGAAATTCTCCAATTATGGCAAAAATAATTGGAAAAAGAAAAACAAACAGCACCACTGCACTGCAGCTAGCTAGCTAAGACACCCCATAAAGTGAAATTTAAGGGCCGTCTAGTGTGTCTTTTAATAGCCTCTGCACATTGCACAACAAAAATAAGGAAGTGAAATGATTTTCTGCAACAACACTGACCGTTTCTGTACATCATCCTCCAGCAGCTGCAGTTTATAGTAGGAGTTGGTTCCCCTGACGATGTCCACAAGGCCCAGCGTGGCACTGTACATCTTCCCGCTCTGCTCCAGGACATGAGCGCTGTTCTCCAGACCTGAGAAATCATAATCATCAGTCAAAGTCAGAAGACAAAAAAAAAAAAATAAAAATAAAAACGGGGACGGAGAAATTCTGCTTTCAATGCATGGCGCTCATGACTACCGGAATCTGGATCCACAGCAGCTCCTCCTTTCACTGTGAGTTTCATCTTCTTGGATTTGCTACCACCTGTAAATAAGATGGACATTTAGAAATATACACCAAAGAGTCCAATGCTATAAGTCTAGATGAATCCCCCCCTCTAAAACATGACCAAACATTTAGATAAACATCTATAAGCACATAACAGCAACATATATATATATATATATCCTTTACCTTCCTCCTCCTTCACCCTGCCTGTGCTCTTGGTAGCCAGCGGTCCGGACTTGGAGGCCGCGGACGGAGCTTGAGCCTCCACTTTGACCTCTGCGCCCCAGGGTGAGATGGCGTGCAGGGAGACCAGTTCCTGGAGGGCTTTGCCCGACGACTTGATGTCTGTGAGGAAATCCTCGGCGACCACGCGCACGCCGGCGTCCCTCGCTTCCTCCATTTTCTTACTCATCTTCTCCACCTCCTCTGTGAAAACATCAAGGTGCGATAAAGAGGGCAAGTTAGAAAAGTCGGAGATGTTACATTGAGGGTACTCACTGGCCCTCATATTGGCATTTTTTTGGCCTGGTTACTCACTCTTGGTGCTGAGGCAGAGAGAGGCCTTATTGGCCGTGCTGGTAATCTTCCCGCCCAGCTCCTCTACGACAGCCTTCAAGTCATCCTTGTTCTTGGTCAGCTTGCCCACAGTCAACAGTTTCATACCAGTCAGAGGTTTGTCTATTGGACAAGAAACACAGATATTACAAAACAATACTATCGTATGGAAGTATTTTGACTATTTGGTGTTCAAATTCCACTGGCCATGGCCGTCTTACAATGTTTTCTGTTTATTTAAATGTGATTTAAGTGCATATTAAATGCATCAATTAAATCCAATCACAAGCATACAGAGCAAACGGAGAGGATAAAAAATAACAAATAAAATAAATATTTCAATATTTGCAGGATACTGATGCACTCCTTCTTCAGGTGTCCTCACTAACCTGCAGGCGCTCCCTCTGGCAGTCGCTCGGTCGGGGCGCTGGACGCACTCGCCAGGGGTTCTGCTTTGGCTTTGGTGAGGGTTTGGGTGGGAGCCTCCTTCGGGTAAACCCTGTCCTGTCGCTTGAACTTGAATTTTTTCAGGAAGGGAACTTCGTGGAATTCCTAAAAAAATTCCAAATATTCGTAAAATTATGACAGGAATATGTGGCCTTTTCTTTCTCTTTCTTTATATGGATTAGGGCTGACATGAATGAAAAGACTAACAGGTGGTGATTTAGCTATAATGAACCAAAAGGAGCCCTGAAATGAGGTGACCTACCTTGGGGGTGACCCAGTCTTTCCGTATGGGTGTTGCGGTTTTGAACACGCACTTGGTCCAGGCTGAGATGTCCCCTGTACAGTAGTAAGCGTCGCCCTTGAACACCACCTGGCCCTTGCACTCCTTACAGGCCTCCAGAGCACCGAAAGCCATGCCGTCGGCCAGGCAGTCCACCACCTGTCAGTTAAACAACGCACACATGCTAATCACGGAACAGCACCAGGTATTACAGGGGGCTACAATTGCAGTTGTTTATATGTTATATATGCCAGTGGTTCTCATTCTTTTGCTTGTCAAGGACCCGTAAAGTGATACGCATTAGGTCACAGACCCCCATTTGATGAGATTTCGCTTTAGGTACCTCCATCTGAATAGATTTTGGTTGTTAGAAAACCAGAATTCTTTCGTTGTCAACTACATTTTGGCAAGTAAACAAGAGGAAGTGAAACCTATGATCTCTTTTGACTCTTACTCACATTAGACTCACTTCTATAGTGAATTAAATAGTGAAAATAAACTATTTCAAATTTTTCTGGGAACCCCCTGGAACTCCCTCAAGGACCTCTGGGGGTCCCCGGACTCCTTGTTGAGAACCACTGATATATGCAGTAAAAGACACAAAACACTTTCCCCATCAACACAACTGTCCGGATTCTTTTAAATGACATTTAATTTTGAATTCAGTTGGAGCTAAATAAGATGAGGCTCTCTTACATTGGACTCTCCAGATGGAACCTCCTGGCTATTTGCAATCAGCAGCTCCTTCATGTCGTTGGTTGAACAAAACTTCCTCAGCTTGTCCTTGATTCCCCAAACCAGCTGGCTTTGGTTCTGCAGATGCACGAAAAAAAAAAGCACCAGCATATCAAAAGCATGGTCACCAATTGTACTCCGAAATACGAAATAAAACGGAGGAAGAATGAGGTACCTTCAACTGCTCCTCCAGCTTCTTCTTCTCATCCTCTTCCTCCTTCTTCTGTTTCTTTGACACTCCATCCACCTCGTCAGCTTTACGCTTCCTGTAAGAGCAAAGAGAAGTTCCAAATAGTTTTCTTCCTAACTTTTAATTTGTTGTTTTTTTAATAATTCAGCATGGACATCCAAATTAACTTCCTAAATGAGGCCAAAAGGGGATGCTGGAACAAAACCAAAATTTGGAACAAACAGGCCCGACACCTTTATTCATTAGGCTAATTGATTAGGGCCCCATCAGTTAATGGACACACACACACACACAAGCAGGTACATGTCTACACAATCCCAGGTGTCAACGCTGATATCATCCAACCTGCCCTGACAAGAGATATCCATTAGCCTCCCTGTGAGACCAGACACACACACACACACCACATCATCAGTTAATGACTCTGTCTAATGCTTTGGAGTGCAAAAAAACAAGACAAACATCCCTTATCAGACATATCAAGAGGGAAGAAGGGAAATCTATAAAGTAGCGTCCTCTAGATTTGTTCAAACAGAAGTGTGCATGTGCTCTTTAATGTGAGGACAGGTGTGTGCAGTTATCAGGATGGCTGCTGGCAGAATAACGACGATGGAGTTTCTTCAGTGATGTTTTAAAAAGAATCGTCCTGCTGTAGATTGGTGAGTAATTTCTCTGCTTTCTTGCGTTTCATCGCCCACGTTGAGCAGCACGACCCCTTAAACTGAATCTCATTTCTTTCTTTAGGGACGACCATGGAGAACGCCACCGCGCAACTCTACACTTTCCACCAAACTACATCCCCTCTGTCATCTCCTCTCCTTTCCTCCTCCAACCTCACCTCCTCCCTTCCTTCACCTCCGCCCGCCGACCTGGTGATCTCCCCTAACGCGGCGTACATGGCGGCCGAGCTCGTCATCGCCTTTCTCTCCACCGTCGGCAATTTGCTGGTCTGCGCCGCCGTGGGCCTCAACCGCAAGCTGCGCACCGTCACCAACTACTTCCTGGTCTCCCTCGCGGTCGCCGACATCTGCGTGGGCGCGATCGCCATTCCCTGCGCCATCCTGACCGACGTCGGTTTACCGCGTCACAATCTCTACCTGTGTCTGCTCATGCTGAGCGTTTTAATAATGTTCACCCAGAGCTCCATCTTCAGCCTGCTGGCGGTGGCCGTGGAGCGCTACGTGGCCATCTTCATGCCCTTCCGCTACCAGGTCCTGATGACGCCACGCAACGCCGCGTTCGTGATCCTGACCACGTGGCTGCTGGCCTTTCTCATCGGGCTCGTGCCTCTGATGGGCTGGCACAAGACGCCGCCCGATTCAGGCTACTGTTTCTTTGTCTTCGTGGTGGACATGACCTACATGGTCTATTTCAACTTCTTCGCCTGCGTGCTGACACCCTTGGTGATCATGTTCCTCATCTACGCCCAAATCTTCGCCACGGTCAAGCGGCAGGTGAGGCGCATCGCGTCTGAGCAAAGCGGCAGAGGGGAGGGTCAGACGAGGGCTGCGGCCAGCATGCGCCGAGAGATGAAGACCGCCACTTCGCTTTTTCTGGTTCTTTTCCTCTTCACGGTCTGCTGGATCCCGCTACACATCATCAACTGCTTCCTGCTGCTCTGCCCGCGCTGCCCCGTGCCGCTAGAGCTGCTGCTCACCGCCATCATCCTGTCACACGCCAACTCCGCTGTCAACCCCTTCCTGTACGCGTACACGATGACAGCGTTCAGGGACACCTTCAAGGCCATTTTCATGTGCTGCAGGACGGTGGGAGACAGAGAGGCTTCGAATGCAGCCAGCGGTGATGACAGAGAGCGCTGAGATCCCAAACACTGAACGCTGTGTGACACAGTCTTAAAGGGCGGGTCCATCTGCGTTCTGTTTCATGTTTTTCAAATGGAAACGTCCACTCAAAAAGCAGTGACATAAGTTACAAAAGTAAGCTGATCAAAGCTAATCAATAAGGTTATGAATAATGTGAACGCTAGCACCAGCTGAGTCAAAGTTAGCCGTGTTAAGTTTGGAAATAACTGAAAGGGTTAGTTCGGATTTTTTGAGGTGGGGTTGTATGTATACTCCCGTGTTCTGTGAGGTTAAAATTACTGCTTTTGTGAATGTAGTCTGGTGGCTTTGAAGAGAGCCATTTAACAGCTTCAGCCGTTTCCAACAGGGAACTGAAGCTACAGACCAGACTCCATTCACAAAAAACATTTTACCTCGCAGTACACGGGAGTTGCCGGTCTACCGCTGCACCGATCGGTTAGTTAGTTCGTGTTATTGTGTGACTTTCGGATCCAAACTAACGTGGCCGCCATCTAAGTTACTGTATGTAACGTTAATACGCTGACTATAAGGATGTACAGTATATATACTGTGGAAGGGCTTGGGAAAATAGCATTTTGACACTAAAACCTACATACTTTGACCAAAATCTGAATGTTTGGATTTGAATACATGAGGAACACTACTGGGAAGCTACAGAATGATATAAAAAACCTTGAAAAACCCCAAAATAATTGACCCGCCCTTTAAGTACCCCAACCCGCACAAAAGAATATCATCCCTTCTTCTTCGTCTCACCCTTCAGTTTTGACAACAGGGAGCCTCTTCTTAAGCTCCTCCATGTCTTCTGCCCGTAGTCCGTTGAAACCCTTCAGCTGGGCGGCGCTGTATTCAGGCTTGAAGACCAGTTCCTCCCTGCGGGTCACGAAACACGCTGTGTGGTACCAGCGGTCGATCAGACCCAGCTGGGGCTTCTCCGCGTCCACGGTTTTCTTGGATACACGGATCTGATCCTGTAGGAGAGAATCACAGACTCAGAGGCGCAACGGAACAATCCCATTTGATCAAACTTACATGATATCTAACATAGATAGTCATGTGAACAGTTTTCCTGTGTGCAAATTAAAGTGGCTGCTAACCTTTTCAATTTTCTGATCACAGCCTTTGCATGTGCTGCGGTTCGACTTGGCATATTCAACCGCAAAGTCATTCAGTGTCTTCTGTCCTTTAGCTCCGCTCTTCTGGTCCCCTTTTCCTACAAGAAGGAAGTTATCCAATTTTACTTTGCGAGCAAACCAAGAGTAATCAATCAAGTGATGAATATACACATCACAGGCAGTAACTGTAAAGATACTGTATAAACATCAGGTGTGGTGACAATTAATGTCAAACCTCTGTGAGATTCTACACTATAAATAGATGTTTCGTTGATTTTATATGAGTCTTTCACTGATAAGGGCAAAAAGAAATAACTGCTGATAACCGCTGGGAGAATGTGTTCACTGTTTGCTGTGAGTTGCTGCTGCACTGTCATGATGTGTGGTGATCCGTCCACCTGTTTGACAGAAAACCTTTACTAAGCCATTGAATAAAAGCACTTAGTCCCTCTATGTATAAGTGTAATAAGCTGTTTGCCAACCTGAATGAAAAAGATGCTGCTCAACTGAGGAGCCAGAGGCCTGAGATGACATTAAATCATCTCCATGAAGCCTCAGTGGGATAGTTGTGGGGTTTTGAAGTGGGGTTGTATGAGGTATTTATCCAGCCAAGAGAGTTGCTGGTCTACCGCTGCCTCGATTGGTTAGTTTGTGTGTGTGACTTTGGTTAGTTTGGATTCACTAAAGTCACACAATAACACAAACAGACTAACTGATCGAGGCAGCAGTAGACGAGCAACCCCCGTGCTCTGCGTGGTAAAATTACAGGTTTTGTCAATGGAGTCTGGTGGCTTTGGCGAGAGCATAGATGGATACAACGGCTTCACTTCCTCGTCGGAAAGGGCTGTCTGACGGCAAGGTAAAACAGTGAAAATATTCTAAATATAGCGTACACTTAAACTGATATTGATGTTTTTAGGTGAGTCTTTCTTTTAGGAGTCTAAAATATGTTTCGCTGCCGGCACCGTCCACAGCAGTACCTTGCTGACTGTCATCTACTGTAGGTACTGACTATGAATAAGGACCTCATACAAATCCCACTTCATAACACCTGAACTATCCCTTTAAGATGTAAGTGAAATGCTAAAAGTCGAGAACTGACCTCCTGCTGCGCCACCACTTTCAATGGCCTTTTTGACCTTCTCCTGGTCGTCCCAGCGGAGGTCAGAATACCCGCCGATATCAGCCGTGGATTGAGCTGCTGCTCGCAGCCAGAAGCAGGAGAAGTGGTGCCAGTGGGGGACTTTCCCATCGAACATGGGCGACTGCCGGACGAAGAACAAACACAGTCATATAATGTCTTTCACGTCTAAGGACTTATTCTGGTTGGATGACTATTTAAAAAGTTGTGTTTTAGGAAAGGAATTTTTTGTGGCAAAGTTTATTTGTAAATTTTGGGAGATGATACAAAATATGTTGTTTGCAATGTTATCTATATGTAAGAAGTTCGCGACCTAAAGTAGACAGCAACAGGCAGGCATTGCATAAACACGCACCCTGATTATTTAATCTTTAGGCCTATGTATTGAAAGGTCTTTGTTGTGTAAAAAACAGTAACACAACTTTGAAAATGTTTTTATGGTCATTCAGAGACCCTTAAGACTTGCAATTTTGGGACTAGACCTCTCGTCTCGTCATGAGACTGGACTTGCCCTAAAAGACTTAAAACCTGCTGCACAAACTACTGATCTACATGAAACTAGTGATGTTGTTAAGTAGGCTAACTATGAGATAAGATAAGATGAACCTTTATTAATCCCCTTGGGGAAATTCAGGTGTCAAAGCAGCAAAGCAAAAAACAGGTACAGGTGTACGAGAATTATAAAAACAATAAATAGAGGTACAGAATATACAGAATATACATGGTGAGTGAGCATGGTATTTATCGTCCGTCAATAAAAAAGTGTAGTGTACAATAAATAGATGTAATATGTACAATTTAAGTTTAAAGTGCACCAGTGGATTAGAAGAGGTGGTCGCTGATAGTGCAGACAGACCAGATAGTCCAGATAGTGTGTGTTTTAAGTTTAAAGTCCTCGCAGTTCTCGTGTGGGGGGTCAGCCTTGGTTGTGGAGCCTGATGGCTACCAGCAAGAAGGACTGACCCAGGCGCTTTGTGTTGTGCCGAGGGGGGATGACCACTATGGTGGTTTATGGAGGCAGATTCTGATACCTCTAAGACTAACGATCTTTTAATTTCATTGTTTTTGGACAATAAGTCAACTTGAATCAAAATAAAGTAACTGGATTTCACCACAGCAATGCTATTTTTGGCATCTTACAGATCCACGTGGGCTGGGCACTTGTATGAGCATGACACAATAAACAACTACTACAACCAGGGAGGATGGAAACACAAACATACTTAATATGGCCAATGTAATCAGTGGTTCTGGACCACAAATACAGGCTTTTCTATAAATTAAACAAAAATGGCTTGTTGAAATGTGACTTTTAAATTAAAATGTCATAAGCGATAAAGTGATGAACCTGTGCCCCTGCTGACTGTGAAAAAGTCAAGTGATTGAGAGCCTGGAGCTGCTCCACAGACCATGAATAAGGAGGTTTCTTAGGCTCTTAGTTAATTAATTCTCTGTGGGACAGACATCAGCATTGTATTAATGATACTGTTGTGATTTTTTTGCTTTCTCACTCAGACATTGTTTGTGCAGTTGTAGATTGAAAGCATAACCTGAAGCTGCATAAAAATGTATTAAAGCTGCAGTATGCGAGATTGGCGCAAATATGATTTAAAAAAGTTATTTTTAGAAAACGGCCGCTATATCGTGATTTTTCTGTTCTTATCACTAACAAATACATTTAAATGTTGGAGTTCTTAATAACTAATTATTGGAGTTAGATACTTTAAATACTACTGGGTAGATTAGTAGTGTAGTACTGCGTCATATCATAAAAGCATATCACACGTTTTTTATGTAAAAAGTAACTAGTAGCTATAAGTGTCAAATAAATGTAGTGGAGTAAAAAGTACAATATTTTCCGAGATGTCGTGCAGTAGAAGTATTAAAGCTGCAGTATGCAAGATTGGCACAAATATGATTTAAAAAAGTTATTTTTAGGAAACGGCCGCTATATCGTGACAGTAGTACATGAAACAGGTAACCTGAAAAAAATCATGTTCTTCTGTGTCCTACTGTGTCCTCCGGTGCTCCTAACGGCATCTGAAGGATTTCACTTACCGGAGGAAACAAGGTCCGCTGTCCAGCTGCCGTCTATCACTCGCGAACTCCGACCACACGGTCAAACTAGGCAGCGCTGATCAAATATGAAACAATATTCTGTAATAACTATTTCTCGCCTCAAATGTTTTCAGAATCATCTTGTAGTGTACCGTTTAGCTGTAAAATGAGAAAGTTTGTGACGCAGCCGCCATTGTAAAATCAGTCGAAGGAAGCCAAGTTGTGGTCACATGATCGGAGCACAGCCAATAGGAACGCTCTCTCTCTCTCTCTGAAATGACCTGTGATTGGTCAAAATCTCCCATCACGGGGCTAGATTTTTCTAAAGCCTGAAAACAGAGCCATGATGAGGAGCAGAAGTCTAAGTTTTCTCTCAGACCGCTTGAATTACAATATGCCGAAAGGTTATTATGATATTTTTGCCAAATTATGCCAAAAAATTGTTGCCTACTGCCACTTTAAATGATGCTGTTGTGATTTTTTTGCTTTCTCACTCAGACATTGTTTGTGCAGTTGTAGATTGAAAGCATAAACCTGAAGCTGCATAAAAAAATGTATTAATGAACCTTATGAACAGCAGGATGCTATTGAGACTTAGTGCGACATTAAGAAAAGGCTCCACGGCTCTTTGTGAACAAGACTCAACACACAATGTCAGCCATTTAAATGCTAACTAAGGGCCTAACACAACACACCTGAACCCACACTATAAACTACATATTTTCATTCTCCCGTAAATTCATACATATTCACTATATTCGCAAAAATAAAGCAGCTAATTTGAACAAGGTAACACTCTGGTAGTGAGCTTAGCTAACAGATAAGTCTCCAGGCGTCGCTACGTTACGTTACGTTACCTGCACCATGATGGCCATCCGCAGCGAGTCCTTCGCGATGTTTTCTTTGCATTTCTTGCACGACGCGCGGCCGCTTTTGGCGTATTCCGCCTTGTACAGCTTGTCCTCTTGAGAGTCCGCCATGCTTCTTTAATATTGCTGCGAAACACAAGGGAGCTGACTGACTGCGAGGGGGGAAACTTTCTCCGGATTGATGACAAGGAGCCACAATCAATCAATGCACAGAGGAAGGGAAGCCCGCGTTGCAAGGCATCACAGAGACACGAGTGAAGAGCTCTCACTCCGTCTCTGTTTTCCCGATACCAAAAACGCCCCCCACAAAGCATCAGCAGCTCTATAAATGACAGATTACCACTATACGTTTTACTCCAGTGGTGGAAGAAGTATTCAGATTTTCAATATATATAAAAAAAAAAGTAAAAGTGCCCATTATGTAGGCAGAATGGCCCCTGTTGGTGTAGTTCACTGCTGTACTTATGTTATGTTATTTTTTTTTTATTTTATCTCACTTTATTCTTTTTGATTGTATCTTTTTTAAGGTGTATTGGTGTTGGGACTTGTTGTCTAAGCTACTGGATGCCTAAATTTCCTTTGGGATCAATAAAGTATCTATCTATCTATCTATCTATCTATCTATCTATCTATCTATCTATCTATCTATCATTTAATCTTGTAGTATTGGGTTGTTATTTAGTAGGCTATACATTAAGTTGGGGGGCAATAAAATTGAGTTGTTTATTGTGTCATTCTCATACAAGTGCCCAGCCCATAGCATTGCTGTGGTGAAACCACATTTCCACATCTTCTTACATATAACATTACAATGCAAACAACATATTTTTTGTAACATCTCCCAAACTCTCCAAATAAAATGTGCCACAAAAGTTCCTTTCCTGAAACACACTTTTTTTTTTTTTAACAATCATCCAACCAGAAGACGTCCTTGGACATTTGCAATTTATCATGGCTTTAATGAGTTTTCTTAAATCAGAGTATCACGTTTCAAGCTCTGCTGTAAATTATTCCAGTGGGATGGAGCAGCATATCTGCAAGAAATTGTAGGCATCCATTAGCTGTATCTTTGAGTCACAAATATGTGGACTCACCAGAATTAAGACCTGAGACTCTAAAGATTTGAAGGGAAAACATGAAACAATAAATAATACCTAAATTAGGGCGCAATAAACACACACCTTGAGTATTTAATTTGTAGGCCTATGTATTGAAAGATATTTGTTGTGAAAAAAAAAGCACTAATAACTATATATCTAGCTCTTTAAAGGTGGCTTCTTGTGTCAGGGCCATTAGACGCCAGATGAGTTGATATGTGCAGCAGTCTGTGTTTTTATTCATTGTAGACCTATCTGCCTCGGAAACATCAAAAAAGCAAGAACACAACTACAGAGTGATCCACTTTTCACAATAGACGATCAAGGATTTGGCAGCAGAATACCCGCGCGAGTTGCAGCCAGAACTAATCGAGTCCAGAGAAGCGTTCGAGCTCTCCACTGATAACCATAGCTATGACCTATTATATGAAATGCAAATTCAGAATGAACAGCGGAAGTTATGCTGCTGTACCATATCATATTATGTTAATGTTATACTGTCTTACAACATTATATACTAGCATATATTACATGTCGCTATATTAATACAGAACTCTAAGTAGCCTAGCTATCATCAGGCTATTTAATCACATTAGCCTATTTATTATTCTATATAGGTCTTCAATATAGCAAAAGTTAAAGTACTCATTATGTAGGCAGAATGACCCCTGTTGGTGTTATATCATTGAATACTGTTGAGCAGTTTAACCCATAGGCTATAATGTAGTAGGGGTGTAAGAAAATATCGAAAATATCAAATATCAGAAAATATTAGGCTATGTTTTGTGATTCTCAAAAACACTATCGATTTAGAATTAATAGTTTACATGCAAAGATTAACAGAGTCAATACTTTATGTCATTTGCAAAGAGATGCACCCTCTCAGTGTATGTGCCCTCTCAAAGTAGTGCTATGATGGTGGATGTTACAGCGACTGTGATAAATGCAGATCTCACTATTCTGATTGCATAAAAAAGTAAACTTTTTTTATTCAGATGTTATGCATATGGTGGTGTGTTCTTTATACTATGACAGTTTTCCCAAAATTGGATTTAAAAAAATATATCGCCTTGCTTGCAATATATCACAATATATTGAATCGTAACCGCTGTATCGTGATACATATCACCAGATTCTTGTCAATACACAGCCCTATAATGCAGGCAATCATATTTCATAAGAGCGTCATTTTGTATGTAAAATCTTAATCTGCAAAGTAACTGACTTTTCTTGTAACTAGCTGTCAGATAAATGTAGTGGAGTTAAAAGCACATCGGCCCTCTTAAATGTAGTGAACTATAATGAAGCATAAAATGGAAATCAACACATCTCAAAATTGTACTTTGGGTCTGTTACCTTTTCACAACATTTTCATTTAATATAAGCACATTAAAACATATATTTTTGAATATTTGTCAATGCAACATGCGGTATTTGTGTTTTTTTTATTTAAATGTGTACTAACTGCAGTTAGGTCTTATGACCACTAGAGACTGTCAGAGCTCCATTTGTTTTTGAAAACGGAGACACTATGTCATAAACAGCACATATTATCACCCACAGAGTACTCTGTCATGACCAGTCTTTGAAGTGTTAAAATGACTGTAAAAATAAACACAGTTGATGTATTGTAACGTTGTTATAACCGTTTCTCCCGTTTTGAATTCCTATTGGATTATGAGGCGCCACGTGACCAGGAAGTGTTGACGAGCCACAGATTTTTTTTTTACATTTGTTTCTTTAAGTTAAAATACTTTGTAGCGATTCTGTGACGTTTTTCTTTAACTGTTATTAGCTGTACTTTACTCTTATTTTCCAAACAATCCCGAAACTATTACTTTAGATTTTCGCCCCGTCAGTGAGAGTAACTGTGCGGAGATCCAGGTCTTTACTACTATCATATTAACGTTATCGCTTCTCGGCCTTTTGGCTAAGATCAAGTGTAGTATCTGTTCTTATCAGTTTAATATCTGATACGTCCCCTACCCGGGGACCATATATTAAATTGATTTTTGGAATAGGGAGATGGAATAGGGGCTTGCTCCGTCCACTCCGCGCATCGACCTGGTATTGCAGAACCTCCAGGACCGGTGCACCCCCCTCTACATGTGAAATATAAGTTTACTATCATATGACTAGTAGCCTACGTCTGCTTAGCATACGAAATTATAAAGCGTTTTCCAACGAAGCTCGTGCTGAAGCCATATCAAAATAAACTATATATTATATATATTTGTTGTTTGTTGTTGATATTTGTTTCACCTTTTTTAACTCAAAGTGGAGTATCCATGTCACTGTAAAATGAATCAACCCAGTAACTGTTGAGTGAGAGTGAGACAATACACTCACTGTCTCTTCCACATGTGAGAAAGATATTAAAATATATATTTTTTTCTAGGTAGATCCTCAGAGAAATCGTTCAGCAAGGAAAGTCAGATATTTTTGAAAATCCTGGATAACATTAGTTTAGTGGAAGTGATGTGTCAACTCACAATACAGAATATACTGAAAAATGGTGAAAATGATGCAAGATAACAGTAAAAAAAAAAACACTAGTCAGAGTTGTATATAGGCCATTGGAAAGTCTATGAGAGGTTGAGCTGGTTGTTATGAGGTATTTTGTGTTTTTTGAGGTCTGAGGATTTGCTGGATTGTTATCCCAGCAAAAAAAAACAACATGTTGGCTTTTGTTAGTTTTGTATAAAATGAGCTTGCTTAATACTGCTTATAATGTGTAGATATGGCAATAAAAAAAAATAGAAAGCTTATGAGCAAGATGCTTATTCAAATGTACTGTAACACGGGCAGTTGCTGCTCATATATGAGTTCCCCTATATGTCCATTAAGCTTAAAATATTTATGTTTCAGATGACGGGAAAGCAGAGGAGGACACAGTCATGGAGGAAACAGGAAGAAAGGCTCTGGTAGGATTTGTTTGCACCCTCTGTGAAGTTATTTAAGTTATGGCAAAGTACGAAAAACACACACAAGAAAACTGTAAACCCGTAGAAAAAATATGGCCCTAGGTGCAAGTTCAGAAAAGTGCAGAGCTCAGACTGTGTGATCAAGGCTTGTTAAGCAGCTGAATGCTGCGTGGGGTAGTTTGATAAAGATAGAGAGAGAGAGAGAATAAAGCAAAGCAGGTGCGGATGATGTAAGGACCAAAAAAATAGCAGAATGTGTAGAAGAAGATGTCCCACCTCTTTGTCTGGAGCTAAACCAGAAGCTGCCATGTAGCAGCTCCAAATGGTCTTGATCTTCTCCACATAGTGGAAGTACGACTCCTCCAGCAACTTATGAAATATTTAGAGATAAAAAGACCAAATCACTATCAATCTCATAAATACAGTAGAGTTATGCACTGGGGAGCAACCCCCTCTGTCAACAACATGTCCACTACCTCTGCTTTATTTATTCTTATCAGCTAAAGGGGCAGGTGAAGACAGAATTATTCTAATAGGGAGAATACCACATAAATATACCACAGATAAATCTATACAAATATCTGAAAGATGAATTATAATGAATGATTTTGTTGCTCTTATTTATAGTACCCAGATATATATCTATACATCTATATCTACATCAACTATCTATAGAATGCACAAGTTACCCTTCAAAAGAATATATATATAATATCAAAAATATATCACCTTGCTTGCAATATATCACAATGTATTGAATCGTAACCGTTGTATCGTGATACATATCACCAGATTCTTGTCAATACACAGCCCTATAATGTAGGCAATCATATTTTATAAGACCGTCATTTTGTATGTAAAATCTTAATCTGCAAAGTAACTGACTGTTCTTGTAACTAGCTGTCAGATAAATGTAGTGGAGTTAAAAGCACATCGGCCCTCTTAAATGTAATGAACTATAATGAAGCATAAAATGGAAATCAACATATCTCAAAATTGTACTTTGGGTCTGTTACCTTTTCATAACCTTTTCATTTAATATGAGCACATTAAAACATATATTTTTGAATATTTGTCAATGCAACGTGCAGTATTTGTGTTTTTTAAATGTGTACTAACTGCAGTTAGGTCTTATGACCACTGGAGACTGTCAGAGCTCCATTTGTTTTATTCAAATATAAATATATATATATATATTCACATATTATCACCCACAGAGTACTCTGTCATCACCAGTCTTTTAAGTGTTAAAATGAATGAAAAATAAACACAGGTGTATGTATTGTAACGTTGTTATAACTGTTTCTCCCGTTTTCAATTCCTATTGGATTATGAGGCACCACGTGACCAGGAAGTGTTGACGAGCCACATTTTTTACATTTGTTTCTTTAAGTTAAAATACTTCGTAGCGATTCTGTGACGTTTTCCTTTAACTGTTGTTGTTTCACTTTACTCTTATTTCCCAAACAGCCCCGAAACTATAACTTTAGTTTTTTGACCCGTCAGTGAGAGTAACTGTGTGGAGAACCAGAGAATTACTACAAACTTGTTAACGTTATCGCTTCTCGGCCTTTTGGCTAAGATCAAGTGTAGTATCTGTTCTTATCAGTTTAATATCTGATACGTCCCCTACCCGGGGACCATATATTAAATTGATTTTTGGAATAGGGAGATGGAATAGGGGCTTGCTCCGTCCACTCCGCGCATCGACCTGGTATTGCAGAACCTCCAGGACCGGTGCACCCCTCTTTACATGTGAAATATAAGTTTACTATCTTCTCATATGGCTTTATTGGCATGACGTAACACTGTACATATTGCCAATATGACAAGTAGTCTGTGTCTGCTTAGCATACGTAATTATAAAGTCCTTTCCCCCGCAGAGAACTTTGTCACGATCAGTCTTTTATATATTAACACTAATGAAAAATAAGCACAATTAATGTATTTTAATGTTGTTATAACTATTTCTGCCGTTTTGAATTCCTATTGGATTATAAGGCACCACGTGGCCAGGAAGTGCTGACGAGCCACATTTTATTTTTTACATTTGTTTCTTTAAGTTAAAGTACTTCGTAGCGATTCTGTGACGTTTTTCTATAACTGTTGTTAGTTTTACTTTTCTCTTATTTCCACAAGAGCCCCGAAACTATTACTTCAGTTTTTTTGACCCGTCAGTGAGAGTAACTGTGCGGAGAATCAAGTATGTACGTCTAAAATGAAACTGTTATCGCTCTCTACTTGCCTTTGGTAAGCTGAAAGTGTAATAACACGATATCGCTATCAACGCGCCTTCGGGCAAACTGAAAGTATAATATCACGCCTTCTCCTTTATCGGAACCTGCGATAAAAACAATTTTTTAAATGGGGAGATGGATTAGGGGTTCGCTCCGTCCACTTCACGCATCGACCTGGTATTGCATTGCTTCCAGGACCGGTGCACCGCCCTGTCTGTGTGAATAATAATTTTATTAACAGATTATTAATGGTGAATGTCTATCTAGCATACCTTTTTATAAAGCGTATTATTATGATGTAAGTGCTGAAGCCATATCAAAATAAACTATATATTAAATATATTTGTTATTTGTTGATGATATTTGTGTTTAAATGTTTTAAACGGAAAGTGGAGTATCCATGTCACTGTAAAATGAATCATCCCAGTAACTGTTGAGTGAGAGTGAGACAATACACCGTCTCTTCCACATGTGAGAAAGATATTAAAATATATATTTTTTTCTTGGTGGATCCTCAGAGTAATAGTTCAGCAAGGAAAGTCAGAAGTAATGTGCAGACCGGTGTTTCACCCAAATCTGTGACCCTCAAAATCTGTGACCGCAGAGCCACATGTGGTCAGAAAATGTGACCCCACTGTACCTGTATAACAAATGAGGCAAATATGTGACAGAAAACACACAAAACTCAATTGTTAAAAAACATAAATGTATTTTGAGATGTTTTAATTTAAAGATATATGTTAGATTGTTGGTTCTGCTGCTGCTGACATGTTATCATACGCAGCTTCTAATGGAGGACACACATTTTTTACATTTGTATACATTATATACATCCCTGACTCTGATATCTAGGGACACTGACAGTAAAATTACTTAAACCCTTACATCCAAAAAAGTAAAACTACAGATTTGTCCAGTTGGAAGAAAAGATTAATTATTTGTAAGTAATTTGCATAAAGGGACAAATGTTACTTGTTGGCAGTTTAATAGCACTGATCACATCTTTGGGGACGAATGCATCAGAATTAATCATATATGCACAATTAAAATAAAATAACACCACTCAGATTTGTTGTCAATACTGGTTTTATTAGCAGAAAATTTAGACTACTAAATATTTTTTGTAAAAATAATGAAAAAGCAAACAAAATATACTGTACCTTGGAAAAATGAATCTCACATTGTTACCATTTTGCTGTGACACATTATATTTCCAGAATGCCAACCATTTAGAAAACAGCCTTATTTTAAAGGCCATTAAACATATACCTGTACATCAAAGGTATCAATATTGAGATCATGGACTCATCAATATTCATATTGATTCATATATTCAAAGGTTAGTCCCATAGTTTAGCTTGTCATTCTTCAGTTAAAACATAAGAAAACACATCATCATTTGCAGTGACAAGGTGTTTCTTATGTGGCAGTGACAATAGGCATCAGGCCTACAGTATTATTACATCATTATTACACGGGGAAACAACCTCCTGTGTCATTTGGTTTTAGTGTACAAGAGGACATGGGAGGTGGTTTTGGCATTAAAATCGGTTCAACAGATACTCTGCCATGCTGGAAATATATCTGTAGCTAAGTAACGTTAGTGAGAGTAATAGTGTACTGAGGCAAAACTGAAGCACGGTGTGATTTGTCACGTTCAGATATTTGATAAAAATCTCAGAAATACCACTTCAATGGGAGCTACACACAGATGAAAAGTATTCACAACACAATATGAAAGCAAGCAGCAATCGATTCATAAATAATGGGACTTATTATGTCGACCAAAGACCCACTAAAACAGATATTTTTTAAAATCCTGGATAACATTAGCTTAGTGGAAGTGATGTGTCAACTCACAATACAGAATATACTGAAAAATGGTGAAAATGATGCAAGATAACAGTAAAAAAAAACACTAGTCAGAGTTGTATATAGGCCATCGGAAAGTCTATGAGAGGTTGAGCTGGTTCTTATGAGGTATCTTGTGTTTTTGAGGTCTGAGGATTTGCTGGATTGTTATCCCAGCAAAAAAAACACACAACATGTTGTCTTTTGTTAGTTTTGTATAAAATTAACTTGCTTAATATCGCTTATAATGTGTAGATATGGCAATAAAAAAAATAGAAAGCTTATGAGCAAGATGCTTATTCAGATGTACTGTAACACGGGCAGTTGCTGCTCATGTATGAGTTCCCCTGTATGTCCATTAAGCTTAAAATATTTATGTTTCAGATGACGGGAAAGCAGAGGAGGACACAGTCATGGAGGAAACGGGAAGATAGGCCCTGGTAGGATTTGTTCGCACCCTCTGTGAAGTTATTTAAGTTATGGCAAAGTATGATAAAACACACACAAGAAAACTGTAGAAACCCGTAGAAACAATATGTCCGGGCTGTGTCCTCCTCCGCCTGCAGTCGCCTCAGCACTGATGTTTGCGGGGGGTCAGACCAAACCCCCCGTTGGTCTCCCTCATCTTCTCCTTGTGTCTGGCCTGGACCAGACCGAACACCACCCCCGCCAGCGTCATGCGTCCTCCCGTCCGCGCCCCCAGGCGACCGTCTGTCCCAACGTTGGCCTTCTTGCTGCGCATGGTGCTGATGAAGTAGGTGCGGACTTTCCCCTGACGCTCGCTCACCTGCAGCGACAGCGGCGGTCACACAAATGTGGTAATCCTTTCTCGATGACCCTCAAGATTTTTTATTATCAAGACCACCTCACAAATATGGTTAAGATGTATTAATATCTAGGGGAGACCAGGGATGGTACGCACACCTCTTGTTTGAGCATCAGTAACTCAGTGGTTGTTCGTGCTAGATCTCTCAAACTTTGGTACCCATATTTATTGCACGGCTTTGTTGAATACTCGATTCTGATTGGTCAATCACGGCGTTCTACGGTCTGTTATTTCTTTATTAGCAGACCGTTGCTATGTATAACAGACCGTTGCTATGGGCGCAGTTGGACTCTGGCGGATCATTTCTGTGTCAAATTATTGATTTCTTAAGTAAGTAGCCGTGCAACAAGCGGGATAATGTACAGCTAGTGGGTCATTGTTGTGACGAAAACCCCTTAAGGGCGATGAGAGACCCCTCCGCTTCGTGTCGGGTCCTTGTCGGGGTTTCTTCCGCAACAATGACCGGCTCGCTGTACATTATCCCTTACTTATCTACTAGAAATAAAACTCACTTGGACGTCTACTACACAATCACACATTATGTGAGTTAATGTCACAAGCAAAGAGTACCCAACCTACCCCACTACTGGGTGAGTTGTACTGTTACGACCATCCACACCCCAAGCAGCCGTTACATAACTAACTGTTTTAGCATGTGGGTTTGAAGTTAGCACGAATGCAAAGCATCAAATTAAACTAGAGAAACTGCTACTTTAGTCAAACCATTGTATCTACAGTACAACGAACACTAGGCAAAAAATAATTTTGATAAAAAAAAGTTACTTTCATACCTGAAAAAACGTTTTTTGTAATGATCGTAATAATGTTGCTCACAGAGACATGCCACTTCTCCTGTGAGATCAAAGAGGAAATGGGAGTGTACAATATTGATGACATCACCGCAGCATTTTTCTGATTGGTCCAACTGACAGCGTTACAACTAACCCGGTGTTAAGACACTCCCTGGTCTCCCCTTCACATTTCATGCACTAATGTCCCTCATCTTCCGTCTGGTGTTTATTTTCACCAGTAGATGTCCCCCTTGTTGTATTTGTCCTTTTGTGCTGAGTTTTCTGAGCCTGAGAGCCGGACCTTTAGCTGTGCTGTCTTTGACAACAGTTTCACTATAAAGCTTTATTCCTAATGTCACCTCTGCTACATGCCTTACCTTCATATAACATAACATTACCGAACCTGAACTGAACTTTGTGGCCGTCCAGTAAAATCTGTTTTTGGAAGGTGCTGTTAGCACCCTAATGGTCCTCTATTTCACTCTACTTATGTGTAATGATATGTAAATGAACCACCACCAGCGACGGCCACTCACCCCCTTGACAAAGATCTCTCCACGTAGCTCCAAGATAAAAACCCACTCTGTCAGGATCCTGCGCGTGGCCTCCGGTACCTGGATGCGTCCGCTCACACCTGTGGTGTCCATGCGGCTGGCCAGGTTCACTGTTGACCCCCAGATGTCGTACTGAGGCTTGGTGGCACCGATCACCCCGGCGACCACCGGCCCGTGGGCGATGCCTGTTTTCAGTGGACAAACAATGACTTAGTATCAAATCTATGACACCAGAAACGCTCGCATAAAGAGCCGTTTATATCATCCATCCACTGTTTGTACATTTGTAGGAGGTGAGCCACTTAGACACTTACCCACACGCAGCTGGAAGTTTTTGGCAGAGAACCTGTTAATCTCTTTTAAGGTCTCCTGCATTGCCAACGCAAACAGAACCAGCTCACTCAGGTGATTCCATTCATCCACAGATGCCTGAGAGAGAGAGAGAGACAGAGACAGATAGATGAATGAATGAAGCCGTCATTGCCCCTGGGCAATACGCAAAGAGCATAAAAAGCTATCAAGAGAACGTCAACAACCATATAAGACAGCACATAATATAACATAAATCATGAGCATCATAAAAACTAGGGCTGTCCTCGACCAAAGAAATTCTTAGACGACTAACACTCACGATTTTGTCCACTACTCAATGTTGATTTAATCGACAGATCTGTAAAACTGAGTTTCTCCACAAAGAATCGCACAAAAGCACCACTTTAAGTAAGTGAGTTCCTTGGAAATAAGTCATTCAGGGGGAAAAAAGCATAAAAAATGACTAAAGAAATCTTAGTCGACTAAAACCAAAACGACCGATTAGTCGACTAGTCGACTTGGAGGGGCCCCTAATAAAAACATGATAAAAAAAAAAGCATCATTTGGGAAATCAATAAAGGACATCAGGTGCAAGTAGGGCTGCACGATTGTTAAAAAATATCTAATTGTGATTATTTTGACTGATATTGCAATTGTGATATGATTTGCGATATTAGAGCGAATGATCATTTTTACATCATTATTCTCATTTCCATTGAAAAGCGTATTAAAATGATTATCGTGTGATTTGTGCAGGGATCAAGTCTGTAGAACATGATGTGTAGGACATCTCTGCAGCACAACAATATTTAGTTTAAAATGGTATTTTGACACACATCTGTGTCATCCCTCATCTTTAACAAATTTCCTCCTCATCCTGCAATTTGAAAATTGCAGCAGGCCATTTTGCGATTTCGATAAAATTAGGATTAATTGTGCCGGCCTAGGTGCAAGTTCAGAAAAGTGCAGAGTTCAGACTATGTGATCAAGGCTTGTTAAGCCGCTGAATGCTGTGTGGGGTAGTTAAATAAAGATAAAGAGAGAGAGAGAATGAAGCAAAGCAGGTGCGGATGATGGAAGGCCAAAAAAATGAGCAGAATGTGTAGAAGAAGATGTCCCACCTGTTTGTCTGGAGCTAAACCAGAAGCTGCCATGTAGCAGCTCCCAATGGTCTTGATCTTCTCCACATAGTGGAAGTACGACTCCTCCAGCAACTTATGAAATATTTAGAGATAAAAAGATCAAATCACTCATCAATTTAATAAATACAGTAGAGTTATGCACTGGGGAGCAACCCCCTCTGTCAACAACATGTCCACTACCTCTGCTTTATTTATTCTTATCAGCTGGGCAGGTGAAGACAGAATTATTCTAATAGGGAGAATACCACATAAATATACTACAGATACATCTATACATATATCTGAAAGATGAATTATAATGAATGTTTTTGTTGCTCTTATTTATAGTACCCAGATATATACTATATATCTAAACATCTATATCTACATCTACTATCTATACAATGCACACATTACCCTTCAAAAGAATATGTATATAATATATGTATAATATCAAAAACATATCGCCTTGCTTGCAATATATCACAATATATTGAATCGTAACCGTTGTATCGTGATACATATCACCAGATTCTTGTCAATATACAGCCCTATAATGTAGGCAATCATATTTTATAAAACCATCATTTTGTAGGTAAAATTTTAATCTGAAAATTAACTAACTGTTCTTGTAACTAGCTGTCAGATAAATGTAGTGGAGTGAAAAGCACATCGGCCCTCTTAAATGTAGTGAACTATAATGAAGCATAAAATGGAAATCAACATATCTCAAAATTGTACTTTGGGTCTGTTACCTTTTCATAAACTTTTCATTTCATATAAGCACATTAAAAGATATATTTTTGAATATTTTTCAATGCAACGTGCAGTAGTTGTGTTTTTTAAATGTGTACTAACTGCAGTTAGGTCTTATGACCACTGGAGACTGTCAGAGCTCCATTTGTTTTATTCAAATATAAATATATATATATATATTCACATATTATCACCCACAGAGTACTCTGTCATCACCAGTCTTTTAAGTGTTAAAATGAATGAAAAATAAACACAGGTGTATGTATACTAACGTTGTTATAACTGTTTCTCCCGTTTTGAATTCCTATTGGATTATGAGGCACCACGTGACCAGGAAGTGTTGACGAGCCACATTTTTTTTTTTACATTTGTTTCTTTAAGTTAAAATACTTTGTAGCGATTCTGTGACGTTTTTCTTTAACTGTTGTTAGTTTTACTTTACTCTTATTTCCACAACAGTCCCGAAACTCATACTTTAGTTTTTCGCCCCGTCAGTGAGAGTAACTGTGCGGAGAACCAGATCTTCACTACTAACATAAGAATGTTATCGCTTCTCGGCCTTTTGGCTAAGATCAAGTGTAGTATCTGTTCTTATCAGTTTAATATCTGATACGTCCCCTACCCGGGGACCATATATTAAATTGATTTTTGGAATAGGGAGATGGAATAGGGGCTTGCTCCGTCCACTCCGCGCATCGACCTGGTATTGCAGAACCTCCAGGACCGGTGCACCCCCCTATACATGTGAAATATAAATTTACCATCTATTCAAATGGCTTTATTGGCATGACGTAACACTGTACATATTGCCAATATGACAAGTAGTCGATGTCTGCTTAGCATACGTAATTACAAAGTCCTTTCACCCGCAGAGAACTTTGTCACGATCAGTCTTTTATATATTAACACTAATGAAAAATAAGCACAGTTAATGTATTTTAACGTTGTTATAACTATTTCTGCCGTTTTGAATTCCTATTGGATTATAAGGCACCACGTGGCCAGGAAGTGCTGACGAGCCACATTTTATTTTTTACATTTGTTTCTTTAAGTTAAAATACTTCGTAACGATTCTGTGACGTTTTTCTATAACTGTTGTTAGTTTTACTTTTCTCTTATTTCCACAACAGCCCCGAAACTATTACTTCAGTTTTTTTGACCCGTCAGTGAGAGTAGCTGTGCCGAGAATCAAGTATGTACTTCTAAAGTGAAACTGTTAAAACAATCTCTGCCTTTGGGCAATTTCATTTCCTGAAACGGAATCTGAAAAAAAACCCAATTTTTATAATGGGGAGATGGATTGGGGTTCGCTCCGTCCACTCCACGCATCGACCTGGTATTGCATTGCTTCCAGGACCGGTGCACCACCCTTTCTATGTGAAATATAACTTTCTTAACAGATGCTCAATGGTGAATGTCTGCCTAGCATACCTTTTTATAAAGCGTATTATAACGATGTAAGTGCTGAAGCCATATCAAAATAAACTATATAATATATATATTTGTTATTTGTCGATGATATTTGTGTTTAAACGTTTTTAACGGAAATTGGAGTATCCATGTCACTGTAAAATGAATCAACCCAGTAACTGTTGAGTGAGAGTGAGACAATACACTGTCTCTTCCACATGTGATATTAAAGATATTAAAATATATATTTTTTTCTTGGTAGATCCTAGGAGTAATAGTTCAGCAAGGAAAGTCAGAAGTAGTGTGCAGACCGGTGTTTCACTGAAATCTGTGACCCTCAAAATCTGTGACCGCAGAGCCACATGAGGTCAGAAAATGTGACCACACTGTACCTGTATAACAAATGAGGCAAATATGTGACAGAAAACACACAAAACTAAATTGTTAAAAAACATAAATGCATTTTGGTATTTTTTAATTTAAAGATATAATCACAAAACTCTAAACATTTTCTGACGACAGCCGTCAGAAATGGTGACCTTATATGTTGCTGGCTCTCTGCGATCACAGATTTCGGTGGTCACACGTTTCAGTGTAACACCTGGATCCCACTTGTTTTTAAAGAACGACCTATGTTTGATTTTATAACAGAGAGATTATAATCAGTTTATAGTCAAATCGAAATGGAACAAAATCAATAGTCCAGTCTGTCTCACTCAAATCTTTTCACACTTTGCATTTTTCTTTTAATTTTTGTATATCTATATGCAGTCTATATTTCATGTAGTAGTGACTGGATATGTTAGATTTTTGGTTCCGCTGCAGCTGACATGTTATCATACGGGGCTTCTGATGGAGGACACACATTTTTACATTTGTATACATTATATACATCCCTGACTCTGATATCGGGGGACACTGACAGTAAAGTTACTTAAACCCTTACATCCAAAAAAGTAAAACTACAGATACCGTCTTTGGGGATGAATGCGTCAGAATTAATCATCTATGCACAATTAAAATGAAATAACACCACTCAGATTTGTTGTCAATACTGGTTTTATTAGCAGAAAATTTAGACTACTAAATATTTTTAGTAAAAATGATGAAAAAGCAAACAAAATATACTGTACCTTGGAAAAATGAATCTCACATTGTTACCATTTCGCTGTGACACATTATATTTCCAGAATGCCAACCATTTAGAAAACAGCCTTATTTTAAAGGCCATTAAACATATACCTGTACATCCAAGGTATCAATATTGAGATCATGGACTCATCAATATTCATATTGATTCATATATTCAAAGGTTAGTCCCATAGTTTAGCTTGTCATTCTTCAGTTAAAACATAAGAAAACACATCATAATTTGCAGTGACAAGGTGTTTCTTATGTGGCAGTGACAATAGGCATCAGGCCTACAGTATTATTACATCATTATTACAAGGGGAAACAACCTCCTGTGTCATTTGGTTTTAGTGTACAAGAGGACATGGGAGGTGGTTTTGGCATTAAAACGGTTCAACAGATACTCTGCCATGCTGGAAATATATCTGTAGCTAAGTAACGTTAGTGAGAGTAATAGTGTACTGAGGCAAAACTGAAGTACGGTGTGATTTGTCACGTTCAGCTATTTGATAAAAGTCTCAGAAATACCACTTCAATGAGAGCTACACACAGATGAAAAGTATTCACAACACAATATGAACGCAAGCAGCAATCGATTCATAAATAATGGGACTTATTATGTCGACCAAAGTCCCACTAAAACAGATATTTAAAAAAAAATCCTGGATAACATTAGTTTAGTGGAAGTGATGTGTCAACTCACAATACAGAATATAGTGAACAATTGTGAAAATGATGCAAGATAACAGTAAAAAAAAAACCCTAGTCAGAGTTGTATATAGGCCATTGGAAAGTCTATGAGAGGTTGAGCTGGTTGTTATGAGGTATTTTGTGTTTTTGAGGTCTGAGGATTTGCTGGATTGTTATCCCAGCAAAAAAAAAACAACATGTTGGCTTTTGTTGGTTTTGTATAAAATGAACTTGCTTAATACCGCTTATAATGTGTAGATATGGCAATAAAAAAAATAGCTTATAAGCAAGATGCTTATTCAGATGTACTGTAACACGGGCAGTTGCTGCTCATGTATGAGTTCCCCTGTATGTCCATTAAGCTTAAAATATTTATGTTTCAGATGACGGGAAAGCAGAGGAGGACACAGTCATGGAGGAAACAGGAAGATAGGCTCTGGTAGGATTTGTTTGCACTCTCTGTGAAGTAATTTAAGTTATGGCAAAGTATGATAAAACACACACAAGAAAACTGTAAACCCGTAGAAACAATATGTCCGGGCTGTGTCCTCCTCCGCCTGCAGTCGTCTGACCCCAACAGTCTCCTCAGCACTGATGTTTGCGGGGAGTCAGACCGAACCCCCCGTTGGTCTCCCTCATCTTCTCCTTGTGTCTGGCCTGGACCAGACCGAACACCACCCCCGCCAGCGTCATGCGTCCTCCCGTCCGCGCCCCCAGGCGACCGTCTGTCCCAACGTTGGCCTTCTTGCTGCGCATGGTGCTGATGAAGTAGGTGCGGACTTTCCCCTGACGCTCGCTCACCTGCAGCGACAGCGGCGGTCACACAAATGTGGTAATCCTTTCTCGATGACCCTCAAGATTTTTTATTATCAAGACCACCTCACAAATATGGTTAAGATGTATTAATATCTAGGGGAGACCAGGGATGGTACGCACACCTCTTGTTTGAGCATCAGTAACTCAGTGGTTGTTCGTGCTAGATCTCTCAAACTTTGGTACCCATATTTATTGCACGGCTTTGTTGAATACTCGATTCTGATTGGTCAATCACGGCGTTCTACGGTCTGTTATTTCTTTATTAGCAGACCGTTGCTATGTATAACAGACCGTTGCTATGGGCGCAGTTGGACTCTGGCGGATCATTTCTGTGTCAAATTATTGATTTCTTAAGTAAGTAGCCGTGCAACAAGCGGGATAATGTACAGCTAGTGGGTCATTGTTGTGAACGAAAACCCCTTAAGGGCGATGAGAGACCCCTCCGCTTCGTGTCGGGTCCTTGTCAGGGTTTCTTCCGCAACAATGACCGGCTCGCTGTACATTATCCCTTACTTATCTACTAGAAATAAAACTCACTTGGACGTCTACTACACAATCACACATTATGTGAGTTAATGTCACATGCAAAGAGTACCCAACCTACCCCACTACTGGGTGAGTTGTACTGTTACGACCATCCACACCCCAAGCAGCCGTTACATAACTAACTGTTTTAGCATGTGGGTTTGAAGTTAGCACGAATGCAAAGCATCAAATTAAACTAGAGAAACTGCTACTTTAGTCAAACCATTGTATCTACAGTACAACGAACGCTAGGCAAAAAATAATTTTGATAAAAAAAAGTTACTTTCATACCTGAAAAAACGTTTTTTGAAATGATCGTAATAATGTTGCTCACAGAGACATGCCACTTCTCCTGTGAGCTCAAAGAGGAAATGGGAGTGTACAATATTGATGACATCACCGCAGCATTTTTCTGATTGGTCCAACTGACAGCGTTACAACTAACCCGGTGTTAAGACACTCCCTGGTCTCCCCTTCACATTTCATGCACTAATGTCCCTCATCTTCCGTCTGTTGTTTATTTTCACCAGTAGATGTCCCCCTTGTTGTATTTGTCCTTTTGTGCTGAGTTTTCTGAGCCTGAGAGCCGGACCTTTAGCTGTGCTGTCTTTGACAACAGTTTCACTATAAAGCTTTATTCCTAATGTCACCTCTGCTACATGCCTTACCTTCATATAACATAACATTACCGAACCTGAACTGAACTTTGTGGCCGTCCAGTAAAATCTGTTTTTGGAAGGTGCTGTTAGCACCCTAATGGTCCTCTATTTCACTCTACTTATGTGTAATGATATGTAAATGAACCACCACCAGCGACGGCCACTCACCCCCTTGACAAAGATCTCTCCACGTAGCTCCAAGATAAAACCCCACTCTGTCAGGATCCTGCGCGTGGCCTCCGGTACCTGGATGCGTCCGCTCACACCTGTGGTGTCCATGCGGCTGGCCAGGTTCACTGTTGACCCCCAGATGTCGTACTGAGGCTTGGTGGCACCGATCACCCCGGCGACCACCGGCCCGTGGGCGATGCCTGTTTTCAGTGGACAAACAATGACTTAGTATCAAATCTATGACACCAGAAACGCTCGCATAAAGAGCCGTTTATATCATCCATCCACTGTTTGTACATTTGTAGGAGGTGAGCCACTTAGACACTTACCCACACGCAGCTGGAAATTTTTGGCAGAGAACCTGTTAATCTCTTTTAAGGTCTCCTGCATTGCCAACGCAAACAGAACCAGCTCACTCAGGTGGTTCCATTCATCCACAGACGCCTGAGAGAGAGAGAGAGACAGAGACAGATAGATGAATGAATGAAGCCGTCATTGCCCCTGGGCAATACGCAAAGATTATAAAAAGCTATCAAGAGAACGTCAACAACCATATAAGACAGCACATAATATAACATAAATCATGAGCATCATAAAAACTAGGGCTGTCCTCGACCAAAGAAATTCTTAGACGACTAACACTCACGATTTTGTCCACTACTCAATGTTGATTTAATCGACAGATCTGTAAAACTGAGTTTCTCCACAAAGAATCGCACAAAAGCACCACTTTAAGTAAGTGAGTTCCTTGGAAATAAGTCATTCAGGGGGAAAAAAGCATAAAAAATGACTAAAGAAATCTTAGTCGACTAAAACCAAAACGACCGATTAGTCGACTAGTCGACTTGGAGGGGCCCCTAATAAAAACATGATAAAAAAAAGCATCATTTGGGAAATCAATAAAGGACATCAGGTGCAAGTAGGGCTGCACGATTGTTAAAAAATATCTAATTGTGATTATTTTGACTGATATTGCAATTGTGATATGATTTGCGATATTAGAGCGAATGATCATTTTTATATCATTATTCTCATTTCCATTGAAAAGCGTATTAAAATGATTATCGTGTGATTTGTGCAGGGATCAAGTCTGTAGAACATGATGTGTAGGACATCTCTGCAGCACAACAATATTTAGTTTAAAATGGTATTTTGACACACATCTGTGTCATCCCTCATCTTTAACAAATTTCCTCCTCATCCTGCAATTTGAAAATTGCAGCAGGCCATTTTGCGATTTCGATAAAATTAGGATTAATTGTGCCGGCCTAGGTGCAAGTTCAGAAAAGTGCAGAGTTCAGACTATGTGATCAAGGCTTGTTAAGCCGCTGAATGCTGTGTGGGGTAGTTAAATAAAGATAAAGAGAGAGAGAGAGAATGAAGCAAAGCAGGTGCGGATGATGGAAGGCCAAAAAAATGAGCAGAATGTGTAGAAGAAGATGTCCCACCTGTTTGTCTGGAGCTAAACCAGAAGCTGCCATGTAGCAGCTCCCAATGGTCTTGATCTTCTCCACATAGTGGAAGTACGACTCCTCCAGCAACTTATGAAATATTTAGAGATAAAAACATCAAATCACTCATCAATTTAATAAATACAGTAGAGTTATGCACTGGGGAGCAACCCCCTCTGTCAACAACATGTCCACTACCTCTGCTTTATTTATTCTTATCAGCTAAATGGGCAGGTGAAGACAGAATTATTCTAATAGGGAGAATACCATATAAATATACTACAGATAAATCTATACATATATCTGAAAGATGAATTATAATGAATGTTTTTGTTGCTCTTATTTATAGTACCCAAATATATACTATATATCTAAACATCTATATCTACATCTACTATCTATACAATGCACACATTACCCTTCAAAAGCAAACACCATACTATTTCACTTTATTCAGATTTTGATATAATGTCTAGAGTCAAAAAATAACCTGAATCTACTGTACAGGGCACACTTAGATTTTAAAACCCACACTCACCTCATCAAATCCAGCGATGATTTCATTGAGAAGTCGGAGGCAGTCCACTCCTTCATGTTTGATCTCTTTCTGCTCAAAGTACTGGTTGAACCCGGCGATGGAGGCGAACATGACGCCGACTTCATCGTAGGACTGGGAGTAAAGCTCCTGAAATGACAAATTGTGTCCTGAAACTGTTGTGAATAATCTGTTTCACTCCCCTGGCTCAACGTATCTGTGTGGGAAGGCTGTGAACTATCCTCCATCCTCTTTCTTATCTATGCTTCCGTCATATACCCGCTGGAGCTTTACGTGACTAGTTTTTAACATATATATTCCTGTATGTTTATTAAACGTCAGAGCATTTTGACTGAGCCCTGCTTCGTGTCTTTGTTCTCCGAGCTCGTCATTATAGATTAGAAGGATATGAACCAGAGAAATTAGGATCTGATCGTTTCACATCAACTTTCATCCTATTATCCTCTTTGTTTGACTGTCATATAGATTGATTTATTCAGTACGACATTTAGTTGTCAATGCAAGACGTCAGCTGTTTTCCCAAAGTTAAGCAGTTTGATAAATTACAATAAACTGTACAAATGTGTGAAGGCATTCAGTAAATAACAATTATAAAGTCCATTGAAACATTGTAAATGAAACTGAGGTTGCTCAACTTCCCTTCCATATAATATGCTTATATAAATCTAAAATATTTCATCTACATACACCGTCATATATTTTTGTGCTCCCCTGATAAATGGCAGTGAAGGCCGAATATTTTGAGACACAATCCTAGTGTAGGAAGAGGGAGACACAGTCAGAGATGAGGTTGTGTTTTCTGCACCTCATCATTCTTGCTCCGGTCCAGAAAGTGTCGCGCCACGTGCACAGGCAGGATGTTGTATAGTAGACACTCGTTGTGTTCCCGCAATTCCCTCATGTCCTCCACTTCCTGTTGGGCCTGCAGACGCCACAGGAAGTCCAGCCTGGCAGTGGCCTCCCACTGGGAAGTAAAAGATAGACAAAACTATCAGGTGGCAGTCGACAGATTTGATCTCAATAAAACAGGTTAGAAAAATGATGAATGGTGACTGACTAATTTCTGAAAATACTAGGAGCAAACTAAACTAAACAGCAGAGTTTCACAGTACCTGCCGTCCATTGTAGAAGACAGCAACAATAAACATGGCCATGAGCAGGATGGCGATTCCTTTTCTCCTGACATAGTGAGACCTGTGCAGAAATGAGGTGGAATATAGAGATGTAAATAATCATACTAAAAAAAAGTAGTTGTCGTGGCCGGTGTTTGTTTTTGCACCGACCTGTGCAGCATATCGTGGCGTATGAGTGTGAGGAAGGCCAGGTGGATGAGGTAGGAGTAGATGGCCATCGCCAGCAGCAACACCGCCAGCTTCAGCAGCGAGTTTAGACGCAGGAACACGGCACAAGTCACCATGGCGATTACACCACTCAATACAAAGACCTGAGGAGACAGAGCGAGCGAAGAAGAGGTTAGAGATGCTGAAGTAGAAATTATTTGGATGACTAAGTGAAGTAAAAAAAAAAAAGAAAAAAAAAGAAAAGGCAATTGGGTGAGAAAACTTGTGATAACGATGTTTTATTTAAAGTAATAATCTTGAAGATTTTTAATTTTAATAAATGTTTGCTAAGTCACTATCTATCAACGAATGAGGTAACATAGTTACTCACTGGGTGTCTGTGGCGCCGGGAAAAAAACCACAAGTGGCGCACAGTTAGCGTTGGTTGGTCTGCTAAATAGGGTAGGCTGAGGTAACGCAACAGACTCGCTCTTCAAATCACTTGCGTGTGAAGCGACAGACAGTTTTTCCCCGGTCTCTGTTGATTGGATGACTAGAATTGATGAAACTTCAAAAACAAGTGCAAATCCAAAGAAAAACTGACTAACGTCACACAGGCGATTTGGATCTCTGGGAATTGAGATACAAAACCGCACCTGCAATTACTGCTTATCGCCATAGGTGTCGCCAAAGAGAACGAAGCGGAGATCTTCGAGATTGTAACTTTAAAGGGGACATATCACCCTCATTTTCAGGTTCATACTTGTATTTTGGGTTTCTTCTAGAATATGTTTACATGCTTTAATGTTAAAAAAAACCCTTTATTTTTCTCATACGGTCTGTCTGAATATACCTGTATTCACCCTTCGTCTGAAACGCTCCGCTTTAGCGCCTGTCTCTTTAAGACCCCCTCCTGAAAAAGCCCAGTCTGCTCTGATTGGCTTGTGAGAAAAATATGGTGCACCTTTGCAAAGGTAGTTCTCAAGCTGTGGGCGGTATATATATTCTAATGAGCCTGCATGTGACATACGAATGGGAGCCAATTCTGAATGACTTCTTGAATCACATGTTTTCTGATCTAGGCAGCCCACAAAAAACTGACTGATTTCACAGTTTGTGGGTTGGTAGGCACTCCAGATACCCAAATGTATGTGCACAAGCGATGAAAAAGTGAGTTTTTCATGATATATACCCTTTAATACGAGAACAAATGTTTGTGTTGACAGATATTGTTATTATACGTTTATGTCTTTACCTCAGGGTAAGTGCAGACGGTGAGTGGACGTGAGGCTGCGTTGGTTCTGTCCATTACATCGGCCTCCCCCGTGTCTGTGAGAAAGCACCATACCTGGGCACACAGCACGAAACGTACAGATCACGTAAAAGCTTTGACACCTAACACAAGACTGAAAGAAGTAGTATCAGAATGAAGCAGATATACATTTCTTATTTAGACATTTAGGTTTTTGTATTTTTTTTTGTTATATTTGGATTCAAGTGCCAATCTGTGCCTGCCCTGGAAGTATAGTCTGCTTGTCATCTGAGGCAAATTCTCCATGTCAGCAGGGAGGCGCACCTTTATGCATATACATTTATATACAAGGGGGGGGGATCATGCAAATAGCAGGAGCATTTACTAACGTTCATGTAATTTGCTCGGTCCAGTTTTATGATGAGTACATCAATATAAAAAGGAAAGTTGTAGTAGGGAAAATAAACTTTATTCAACATGTATATAAGTCTGGCCCTGTGTTGTTTAGACTTTTACCATGTCAGTAGAGACCAAGCCAAAGTTGATGACGATGGCGGTAAGGGTGAGGAGGTTGCGGGCGCTGTTGTTTTCATGGATCCAGCAGCAGATCTGCTGCAGCAGTGAAGGAGTGCACCTGAACTCCTCAGCCAGGGCCAACAGCAGCAGCAGCATGTAGACGAGCAGGAAGACTGAAAACTGGAGGACGGCCGGGAACAGCCTGCAGAGGAAGAGGAAGAGGAATGGAGGAAAAAAGTTAAATCTGACATTGTTCAGTATCTATAAATACAGATTAGGACTTTTTAATGAAGAATTTAATTTAAAGCTACAATTCATAACTCATCTGCTAATAAACTACAGAAAACTTGACAGATCATCTTGTGTCGTATTCTTTGATTTTGTTGGTATTCGGGGAAAATGTCAACGACCTTGAACGTATAACTTCAAAACTTAACAGAGTTTAGCTTTTAATAAAAGAGCATAAATGTATGGAGTGCCATAATAAATAATAAATCTGTAAAAGAATAAGAAAACAAATGTAGAAATATAATAAGGAATAAATAAAGAATAAATAAGTAAATAAAAAAATGTGGAAATATAAAGAGACATAAATAAAAGAATTAATAAATGTGGAAATATAAAGACAAATAACAAAATACAAAAGAATAACTATAAGCATTTTTTATAAATTTACACACTTATTTGTTCATTTATTTCTGTATATATTTTTTTTCTGTATATTTGAATTTTTTAAAATGTATTCATTTTTATATAATGTAATTTATTTGTCTTTATCCTTTAATTTTTCCTTAATCTTTTCCGTATTGCTTTCACTATTCCTTGAAGGACCAAGCTATCAATCAACTGACTATAGGCGGGCCTTCCTGTCCAGGCTAGTTAAATGCACACATGAACTGACGCTTTTATTTTGAAAATATACAGAAAAAAAATGTGCAATTAGTAAGAGTAATTTATATGCAAAAAATAAATATGGATTCAAAAAATAAATAATTAAATATATAAATTAATTAATTAATAAATGCATGTGAAAATAAATTAAAATGCTTATTATTATTCTTTTATATTTTATATAAAATATAGTTTATAGTTTATTTCTTTTCTTTTTTTCTTTTTATATTTCCACATTTTTTATTTACTTATTTATTCTTTTATTCATTCCTCTTTATATTTCCTCATTTATTAGGGCCCGAGCACCGACGAAGTCGGGTCCGAGGACCCTATTGAAACTGTAGTGTTTCTTTTTCTTTTTCTTTTTCTCTCAAATGAATCGCGTTTTTGAGGCCTTTGCCATGCTGGAAAAGTTGTTAAACTTGGCACACATATCAGACGCGGTGAAAAATTTGATATTTTAAGGGTCTCAGATTCGGGTTTTGCAAAATGGCTCTCTAGCGCCCCCTAGAAAATTGGAAAAATTGATATCCGTTCTCTGGTTTTACCTACAAGTATGAAATTTGGCAGACAGATGTATCATGTGGAGACGCACAAAAAAGCCTCTTGGAGGTATGCCCAAAATTCAACAGGAAGTCAGCCATATTGGATTTAATATGTGATTTTCGCCCATTTTTTGCGTTTTATAGGCCGTGTACTTTAACGAACTCCTCCTGCAGATTACATCAGATCAACTTGAAATTTGGTCAGGACCATCTTAAGACCTTAAGGATGAAAAGTTATTCAAATGGTGAGTTTTCACTGAACGATCTGACCGTGGCGTGGCGGCGAAAAAGCGCCTTTCACCAAAAAACAGGAAGTTGTTATAACTTTGGCATACATTTTCCAATCTGCTCTAAATTTCACATGTATGATAAGGGTCCTTGCCTGATGACCGCAACATGCAAATTTTGGCTCGCAGTCATAGCGCCCCCTAGTGGTAACAGGAAATGTCATGTTGTACACGTTGATGTACTCTGCCTCAGAAATTAATCACATCTATCTCAAATTAGGTGAGAAAAGCCTTAAGACCTTGATGATGCTTCCTTTCGAAAATTGTGAGTTTTCATTGAATGGCGGCGGCATGGTGGTATGGCGAATTTCGATGAGTCGCCATGAACAAACAAACCGCTGTAACTCGACTCCAGATGGTCAGATCTTATCCAAATTAATAACATTTGATGAGCGTCCCGGCTTGAAGATATCTACAGTCTAATTTTCAATCATACTCATAGCGCCACCTAGTGGCAGCAGGACGTAACTGTTGCGATATTTTGGTGTACTACTCTTAGCAGGTTAACCAGATAAACCTCAAATTTTGTCACATTAATGGTAAGACCTTCATGATACCAGACAGCGAAGGTTTTGAATTTTCGTGAAATGCCGTTGCCGTGGCGACGTATTCTTAGCCATGAAACAGGAAGTTGCTTTTGAGGTGCTGGGATTGCTTAAAAACAAACGAAACTTGGCACACTCATTAACGGCGATAAAATATGTTAACAAATATGTTTTTTGTGCTTGTGTGTGGCAAGGGGGCTCAATAGCGCCCCCTACAAAATTTCAACAAAGCAGCCCTCGCGGTACGTTTGGCCTAGATGTTCGAGATTTGGTAGGCACATGTATCACTCGTAGACTTAAAAAAAAGTCTCTTTGTGCCGAGCTCTAAACCCAACAGGAAGTCGGCCATCTTGATTTTTGTGTGAATTTTTCGTATATTTTTGGCCATTTCCAGGCTTTGTACTTTAACGAACTGCTTCTAGAGACTTAACCCGATCAACTTCAGATTTGGTCAGTACAATCTGAAGACCTTTGTGATGAAAAGTTATTCAAATCGTGAGGTTTTTTGAAACGACGTTGACGTGGCGTGGCGGAGAATTTGCATGACTCGCCATTGAAAGACAAAATATCGTAACTCGACTGTACTTTTTCCAATCTGCCCCAAACTTGAAATACCACATAGTATTCCAGATCTGAGGACATCTACATGGCAATATTGACTCATAGTCATAGCGCCACCTACTGGCAACAGGAAGTCAGCGTTACGTGACAAACATCATCCGATTCACATGAAATTTACCATGTGTGATCTACGTCATTGTGCTCGTCAGAGTTCCGGTTTCATTGTGCCTGGCCGCGTAGGTTGGCATCCCGCGCGTACCCCAGACGCGCGTAGAGGTGCTCGGGCCCGTTCATCGCTGCTTGCAGCTTTAATTTTGTTATTCTTTTACAGATGTATTCTTTATTATGGCACTCCTGTGACTCCATATAAATGAACCATTCAAATCTGATAAATCCATAAAAATGAAATGAACTAGTGCTAACAATGTGAGCTCCGACTGGACAACGTTGGTGTCTCCCATACCTCGGTGCAGGAACGAGGGCCTGGGCGGCGATGAGGAAGAGGAGCATGATGAAGGAGCAGACCAGGTTGGAGTTGAACATTTCATCTCTCATCTGGGAGAACTGGACCAAACCAAAAGAGATCAAACATCATTTACTGTGTGGCATTAATTCATTTCCTCCTACAAAACAGCGTCTGAACCAGCGTCTGTACCTTGTCCTCGATGTGCGTGTCTTTGAACACCAGGGTGAGCGGAGTGATGTGCTCCCTGTGCATGCGCTCGCTGCTTTGAACCTCAATAGCATGTCTGATGCGTTTGTTGATCTCCTTGGAGGTGGACCGCCGTATGTTGGGCAGCGAGCCGTTCGTAAAGGAGGCCAAGATCTGTAGGAGAAGAATATGATGGTGTGAAATGAAATTAGGTGCTTTGTGCCAACAATAGAAAACTTGTTTAGAAAACACCTACACTGTTCATGTCAATGGCGCTCCCAAAGGGCAGCACTGGGTTCCAGGTTCGATTCGTTTTCTGGACTTTGGGGGGCTCAGCGTGACCGACTTTGTTCCTTTCCTCCTGAGGGCAGATGAAGAAAGTGTCGATGTTGTGTTTGAGCAGAAACTCGCTCCTGTCGCGGCCATGACCGGCTTCTGTCTTGTAGGTGCCTTCTAGACAGTCCAGAGTCGCCCGCGAGATGTGGATGCGTCTGGATGAGAGAGAATAGAAGCAAAGCATCACTAAGGTACAAAGAAAATTCTCTCCAATCATCAGAAGAGGAGGCACATATCCTCATTCAGAATGAGGATATGTGCTTAGCTTTTTACACATGTGAGAAAGCCGTAGACTTGACAAGCCTACAGTCTGCCAAGTATCATCTAATGTAGATCTAAAGTTTGGGTTTATACCAGTGGTGGGACCAAGTCAATGTTTTGCAAGTCACTAGTAAGTTTCAAGTCTTTGCACTCAAGTCTAAAACTTTGAGTTTCAAATCCTAAACGAGTCATAATGTGCTCTTCACCAAATGTAAAGCCATTTGCTTCTCTATGTGTAATGTTTGACCCGTACGTTATGCATACTGCAAATCATTTTTTGTTGACCACCGTATAGTTTTTGTACGTGGACAAAATTATCTTTGGCGTAATTTTTTTGCTACCGGCGCTCAGTCAAGTAACACTAGTTCTTCATGGTTCTGATGTCGGATTGGTTCAAACAAAGTGGATCTGGGGAATTAAGTGTCGAATTGGTGGGAATAAAAAGTGTTAATGTTAGCTGATTCAGGGAAATGAATTGATTTGTGGCACACTTTTTAAATAACACTTTTTAATCTCTGGGCATGGGGGAAGATATTTCAAATCAAAAGACTCAAGTCCAAGTGAAGTTACGAGTCATTGGTGTTAAAGTCCAAGTCGAGTTGCAAGTGTTTTTTGATTTTGTCAAGTCGAGTCTGAAGTCATCAAATTTATGACTTGAGTCCAATCATGTGACTCGAGTCCACACTTCTGGTTTATACACTATCCTAAGTATACATTTTTTTTTCTTATAGAGGGTCTGGAACTTTGCGAGGCACTTTAATGTCATTTTAGGCCATTTTTGTACATTTTTCACAACACCACGACATTGACATGGCAAAAAAAGTGAACAATCTGAGATAGGTGAATAGCAGTGGGATCTATGTGGCTTCACATAAAAATATGTGGTAACCCAGGAAGAGATCAAATGTGTTACATCAAAGGTTACATCTACTGCGGGTCGCTGGCACCAGCAGAGACCACTCACCCTGGTATGCCCCCGGCCTCCAGCATGTTGGCGATGCCCACGTCCCAGGACCAGACGTCAAACTGCCATTTCTGCAGGCCCAGCACGCCGCACAGGACAGAGCCTGAGTGGATCCCAATCCTCATGTCCATGTCAAATTTCAGCTGCTTACGCACAAACCTGGTGTTGGTGGGTAGTAAAGCAACCATGTGAGAAAAATTAGTGACGGCTATTGTTCTTTCTGCACATAAACATCCAGTAGTAAAGTAGAAATTAAACGTTTTTGCAGGAGACGGCACGATAACCCCTCGAGAACTCCAGCGAGTTAACACTGACCGTATGGTGTTGATCATGGCGAGTCCCAACTCAACACAGTGACGGGCATGGGCACGCTGCGGCTCAGGGACCCCCGACACACAGTAGTAACAGTCTCCCAGGATCTTTATCCGCAGGCAGTTGTGCTCCTGTGATGACGAAGAGTTAAGACACCAGGGAAAAGAGAAAATTAACTACTGATAGAATAGAAAATATATGTTATTGAGAAAGAAAAAAAAAGAGCTCAAATTCTCACATCTGCCAGTCGGTCAAAGCGTCCAAAGAGCTCGTTGAGGGTTCGGACCAGATCCTGGGCCGACAGGTTCATGGACAACAGAGTGAAGCCCTTGATGTCTGCGAAAAGGATGCTGCAAAGACGAGAGAAACAGTTGTAAAAGAAGTGGTGTGCTAAAAACATGCACGCTTAAATTCAATTTGAATAGAGATTCCTGTTGAAGTGTTTGGTTCCAGTTCCAATGTGTGTGTGTGTGTGTGTGTGTGTGTGTGTGAGTGTGTACCTGACGTCTTTGTACTGGTGGATGTAGATCTTGTGAAACTCATGAGGGTTGAGTTCATCTTCCAAAGAGCTCATGTCAGCGATCATCTCCAAGGCAACAAAGCGAGGCAGGATTGACAGCACCAGACGCTCCTGTGTGGCAAAATAATAAACTGTATTTGATTGTGTATGGTGTAACCAGCATAATGCTTCAGGGGTCAGAGGAGAATTTAGGATGCACAGCCAACAGTGGCCATAATACAGTATTGCTAACCTATAGCACGATGGCAGCAGTCACTGTACCTGTCTCTGGTTCTCTTGCTCGAGTTTGAGGCGACCCTCGATGCAGCGCCGCGTCTCCAGGAACACCTGCCTCTGGGCGTGGTCTGTCAGGTAGTGGATGAAAAAGCCGGCCGTGTTCATACCAAGGTACAGCAGGCCTTTGGCAAGCACCTGCATCCAAGAGAGATTATGCATTCATGCAATTCATTTTAACCCGATGCATGTGGGCTAAGAAGAGGATAAGACATAGGAAATGGGGTCTTCTTCTTCTTTTAAAGGTGCTGTTGATAACATTGATAACATTCAGCCACTAGATGTCGCATTCTCCCTCTCCCGTTCCATTGCCTTCACTTCACAACAAGTCATTGCCAGGCACTCACCGTCAATCTCAGCCATTTATCCGTTTTGTCCACACTAACTGAGAGATACAGTACCACGTGATACCAACGTCGTTTTACTATTGGCTCACAAGCCTTGTTAGAAATGGGAATCAAACGTCAGATATTGTCCACAGAGATAAACAAAACATTCATTTTGGACCCGCCAAATTTTTTTAAATGATTAATTCACAATCTTTAGAATTTTTTTCAGGAAAAGTCATACTTTTATTCGGCACCATTCTAAAGGCTCTTTGGATGTGTTATTTTGTAATAATAATATATAATGATTAATGAAAATTTCAGACATAACACTTGTTATGTCAACACTTGTCACATATTTCTTGGACGATGTTTATAAAAATATATCGAAAGCTGATTTCCTCACCTTTCTCAAAAGCACGGCGTCGTTGTAGTGGCGCGCTATCTCCACCAGGAGGTGCAGTACCGAGGTGAGGGAGCCGGCACATATGGCCCACATCAGCGGTAACGGCAGCAGCGTGTATGTGGCGAACAACGTGAACAAAACATACCACGACGGGTCTTTTTCCAGTCCATACACCAGTCCTCCCAGCACCTGCGTGGTCTGCGACAACCAGCTAGCCAGGCCGGCGCAGTGAAGCCACCGTGGGGACATGGAGTCCTTGCAGGTAAGCACCACGATGCACAGCGCTATAGCTAGCACCATGAAGATGCCCGTCAGGTAGCCGCGCAGAGCGTCCGGGTCGGCCTCGGGGGCCAGCGCCAGGTACAGAACCAACACGTGCAGCTTGGCAACCGCATCGATTACGTTGGTGATGGCGAGAGAGTTGCGTCTCTGGTGGGAGTAGTGCTGCTGGTAGAGTTTCTCCAGGTCGCGAGACTTGAAGGTGTGCCTCAGGCTGGGCATGTAGACTCCACGAATTGTGTGGCCCCAGTGCACGAAGAAGTCGGCATCGCTGGCGTACTCATTGTAAGAAGTCCTGACACTTTGCTGCGTGCTGGTGGAGCCGCGGGTCGGGTGCACTCTGAGCGAGGAGGAGCGACGTTTTGTGACCCCGCGCGACCCCTTGTTGCGGATTTGTCTGTTGATCTCCTCCATGTAGGTATCCGTCACAAAGATTTTACTTGCTGGCTCCACACCCACCTGTCAAACACCACAGAACATCAGATGTCACCGTCACAACTGTCACTTTTCCCGTTCCCGTAATTTTTGCTGAACTTCATATCAATAATAAGGTTGTAACCAGTGGGCATCCTCCGGGTCTGAAAAGTGAAGCCAGTGCTGAAGTGCCTTAAATTTCCATTCTTTCTAACAGCCAGCAGGGGGCGACTCCTGGTTGCAAAAAGAAGTCTGATTGTATAGAAGTCTATGAGAAAATGACCCTACTTCTCACTTGATTTATTACCTCAGTAAACATTGTAAACATGAGTCTATGGTCTCAATCGCTAGTTTCAAGTCTTCTTCAATACAGCATGATGTTCATTTAGTAAATTATGGTCCCATTTAGAGTCAAATAGACCATAAAGCAGGGTATGCTTTAGGGCGTGGCTACCTTGTGATTGACAGGTCGCTACCACGGTGTTGTCCGGTCTGGGAGTTGTCCGTGTTTTCATCTTACAACTTTAACCCTTTTACAGTGTGTTTTCAGTTTATGAAAGTTAATTATAACCATTTTGGTCACCTCAAAATGTTTTAATCAGCATTTGGTTGTAGTTAGCTCCAACCTTACAACCTCAAGTATCACTTCTGGTTGCAAAAAAAAACAAGATGGTGCTCAGATTTTGTGTTACATTTGATCTATCTGCTTTATTTCAGCCACCACGTCAATACAACTGAGAAAAACAGTATCATATATATTATATATACAGTATATATAATTTCAAAACACCACCAAAAAGCACCACGAATTTAATTCCATTCACCGCCATTGTATTAGAGTGACGTCAGAAATCTCAAAACACTGGATAAAATACTGTAAAACCAAGTGAGAAAGTGGGTTTTTTGAGCGAACTGGTCCTTTAAAGTATTTGTTAAGTTAAATTACTTGAATTTAACATTTTCTTTACAGCATGGGTGGTCTGGACTCATTCTGCGGTGGCAATGCAGACATTGTCAGACATTGTCAGACATTGTCAGACATTGTCAGACATTGTCAGACATCAAAAACATGAGTTTCAGTTTAGTTCAATTTTCTTTGGTTTATGTAAAATGAGGCAGTGGTTCAGAGGATACCACATCTTTTCCACAACACATCGTCGTCACAATGTTGCAGGGGAATATGTACAAAACAATAGGAGACAAAACAGTACAAACAAAAATCCATCTGGATGCCCCAAATCTACTGATGACTGATAATAAATCACCTGGGCGCTGAGCTCCTGCTGGATCATGATGTGTTTTACAGCGTTCTGCCACAGCATCTTTTTCCGCCGCAGCCCAGGGGACAGGGTCGCGGTCAGGACGGTCGGCTCACGCAGCTCCATGGGGGAGGCCTGTGTCGTCTCAGCGAAGGTCACCATGATGATGAGCTTAGCTGACCTCATCTGCTGGTCTCAGATCAGGAGGAGGCAGCAGCCTGGAGGGTGGAGAGTGTCATTGTTGGGGTGAAAAGAAGAGGAAAAGACGGTTATTAGTGAGGAGTCAGACTTGCTTTTCTCACACTATCCACAAAGTCATTCTTAAAGGGACACTCCACCAATCTTATATATTAAGTTCAGTAAACTAGTAATGTTTAGTACTACTCAGCCCTTGAAACTGCATAACATCTTCTGTGGCTCTGTCAAGAAGATACCCCTGATGATGTCACAGTGAAATGGAGGAGTTTGACTCAAAGTTGAGATATCTCGACTACTCTCGACTACTCTCGACTACTCTAGACTGTTGATTTTCTTCTCTTTTACGCTGTCTCCGGCGTGTCCCAGAACTTTATGGAAGTGCAATATTAAATTGCGGGAGTGTTAAAACTGTTGCACATTTGGTCAATTCTTAAATTTGACAAATTTTGAAACAGATTAAAACCAAAAAAAAGAGCAAAATCACATGAACATGCAACAAATTGAGCTAAATAGCATCATTTCTGGTTTTATATAAACACACTTACTTCCGTAAAGTAGGCCCTGTTAAATTCAGTTCACCTCGCAGATGTTTTTTTTTTTTTTTTTTTAACTTTATCTTGTAATGGTGTACTATCTTGGCCAGGTCTCCCTCGAAAAAGAGATTTTAATCTCAAGGGACTTCCTGGTTAAAGGGCGGGTCCATCTGCGTTATGTTCCCTTTTTGTCAAACGGAAACGGCCACTCAGCTGTTGCAAAAAGCAGTGACGTGGGTTACCAAAGTAAGCTAATCGAAGCTAATCAATAAGGTTATGATTAATGTGAACGCTAGCACTAGCTGGTTCAAAGTTAGCTGTGCTAACTTTGGAAATAACTGAAAGGGTTAGTTGGGAGTTTTTGAATTGGGGTTGTATTTTTACCCCCGCGCTCTGCGAGGTAAAATTAGGGCTTTTGTGAATGTAGTCTGGTGGCTTTGAAGAGATCGATATAATGGCTTCAGTTACTGTCGTAATGGGCTGTCTGACAGCGAGGAAATCATTGGAAAAGCTCTGAAAATTCATCTTTCTGATGAACAGTTTAAACATCTTATTTACCACTGCATCATCTCTACACTTTCCATACTGTTGCTTTCTACTGTAGTGTCTACTGATTTTGCTGAATCATGAGAATCTCTGCTATTTTAATACAATTGACTTTAAAGCCTTTGTGGCTCCTGAACTTGGGCCACACAGGACGTGTGTCCAATACATGTGCCCACATCGTCTAAAACGAATCATATCAAATCATCTTTAGTGTTTAAAAATGATGATCTATGTGGACAGAACTGGTGATGCTGCACACAAACAGCCACCACCTGGTATACGCTCCACGTGTTGACACAGTGTGTGCCAGAAGAAAGGCAGCTTTCCAACAAATTATCTGGTGGCCAGATTTAGATTAGATTTAGACCTGAGCTGGTTAATGCCAAGAGTTTAACTCCTCCATGTCCTTCTGGCTCTGTAGATGTTGTCTGCTGCTGTCCGACCCACTCTCAGTCCACTGTCAGCAGTCGGATTGTCACAGACTGGATGCGATAAAACGCTTCATGTTGGAAGAGCTGCATTTTAATCAAGTACTGTCGTTATTACGGCAGCTGAAAATATTCACCCTGTGAGTGAACGCTGTGATATGGCAGCATTTTATTTTATGGACTTGTTGATCACATCCCTGCTGTCGAAGGATCACTTGAAACTCTAATATTCAAATAAAATACAGACCTATTTATTATGTTTTAATACATGCATGCACTGTTTGAATTTAGGCTTCCTGTATGATATAGTCTCCACCTGTTCTGTGAAAACAAGAGTATAGAAGCAGGATTTCTGACACACCTATTTCCGAGGTTGCATGGAGAAGGGGAAAAGAGACCGAAGAGGTCAAAACACTTGTAGTAACAAAGAACTTCATTGTCAGACAAATACATTTTGGCTTATGGCCACAACTGACCTGTATTGTTTTACGTATTGTGTATCCTCTCCTCATGTCCAGCATTTGCCGTAGGATATACTCGTCCAGCCCCTCATAATCCAATTTTGCTGACTCCATCGCACGGGAACTGTGTGCAGATCTGAAAATTAAGGCATAATCCATGAAAGGGAAAATAAAACTTGAAATAGTCCCCAATGTGATGAAGTGTCCAGAGAAGAGTGAATGAAGATGGAGGGGGGGGATAAAGATCCAAGCCAAGATGTGTGGAGCCGTTCTGTCAGGATTGTAGGTCACCACCTGGACTGTTTTGAAATGAAGTCAACGACTGCCACGAAGCAGAGCTGCGGGAGCGAGGAGTGCAAAGAGGATTACTAAATCAGCAGCCACTCTCACTGGCCTGCGAAGCTGAGATCCTTGGCACCAAGACAACGGGAAGATAAACGCAATGCTCTCAACCTTTGGCCAAGTCGACCAAATCTTTTAAAAGCAGAGTTGACATTTTAAATTAAACAGCATTACGATCAGCGCTTTTTCATATGCTCTCTCTGTCTCTCTCTACATTTTTCTTTTTCATTACTCCCATTCTGATGTCATCATGGAAATTGAAAGCAGAGTTGAGTGCCTCCATATTGCCTTTGCGCTCTTAGTTATGTCAGTGTGCGTATGTGCAATTAGAGCCATAAGGGTGGACAGTTAAAAACATTACCTAAAAGCCCACAAACCCTGTGCAAGCAAGGACGCTGAATCATCTCCCAGCTGGTAATAGCACCCTGAGGTGACTCAACAGCAAGTGGATGCTAATGAAACTGCCTTTAGCAAGCATTTAAATTCAGGTGTTTCTATCTGACCAACATTTTGAAGGACAAAATATTTTGATTCCTTGCTGAAAAATAAACACTTTTTGTATGATTTATTGTGTTTCATATAATTGTGAGCTACTGTGTGAACTTTGGGGTATTATTAAAAAAACACTGGGACATGTTAATCTGATGAAAACCACCGACATTGATCATTTGGACCTAAAGGATAGGTTCAACATTTTTCAATCCAGACCTTATTAAAATGCTGTTTCCCATCAATTATATAAGGGCTTAAAGGGACAGTGTGTATAGGATTTGGCGACATCTAGTGGTGTGGTTGCAGATTGCAACCAACTGAGTACCCCTCCGCTCACTCCTCCATTTCCAAGACTGCGGTAACGTGAGCTGCCGAGTGCAAAGCCGTGGTAACGCCGTTCGCCTCGCTCAGAGGTCATCCTTACCATAATAACACTACTTTAGGGGCAACGGAAGTCAGGCGGCGGCTGGCGGTACCATGGTTTTGCACTCTGCGACTCGGGCTACCGCAGTTTCACAAGCGTGAAGCAGTGGCCTTCAGGTAATGTACAAATGCAAAAGACTCTCTAGAGCCAGTGTTTGGTTTGTCCATTCGGGGCTACTGTAGAAACATGGCGGCGCCACATGGCGGACTCCGTGAAGAGGACTCGCTCCCTATGTAGATTTGAAGGGCTCATTCTAAGCTAACGAAAACACAACGATTCTTAGTTTCAGTTGATTATGCACGAAAACATACTTATGAATATTATATTCTGTTTCTGCTAATAGATCCCCTGAAATGTTACACACTGGTCCTTTGACACAACTTCATCTTACTCTGTGGCTGCTCCTCAATGGGCTTCAAAGGTTTTATACCTGCTTTTTGAAGTCAGTCAGGAGGTGAAAGACATGTCTCTATGTTCCAGCGATACAAAAAGGCTTTCCGTGATGTTTTACTGATGTTATTTCTCTGTAATATATACACAATCAATCAAATAAAATTTGACTCATCAAAACGTATTTTTTATCTTCCTCTTGAACAAAATTTGTCGAGGCTGGACACTATAGATGATTGATTGATTGAATTATTTTCTCCAAAGGTCTCAGGAAGGATTCTGGTTAATGTTAATGCATCTGTTACCAATGTACAAATGGTCTTATAATTTCGTGGCATTGTTGGATATTGTTGTATTGTATTATATTGGCATTATGTGCCATATACATTGTCTTTAAATTTGATGGGTTGATTTGATTGACTGAGTTGTTGGTTCATCCTGATGTTATCCTTCAACAAATGAGATGGATTATTATTTTCAGATTCACCTGTTACAGTTAAGAATTTACCTGTTAATAGTTTGCTGCTAATCACAACATCGAGACAAATAGTACATCAGCGAGGTAACAAGAGAGGGAATTGAATTCTCAGACCAACGAAAGAAAATATCAAGAGCAACAGGTGTGTTGGAACAGACAAACACACCCTCAGTATTGAGGATGAAGAGGACCTACAGTACGGGGCTAATAGCATCAGCAGGTCTGTGGTCCCACATGGTCGTAAGCTGGTTAAAGTTTCTGAGACTGGCTTTGCTAATAATGTCCAGGACCCTAAGGCTGATCTAATGAATTACCATCTGTCCAACCGTGACTGCGTAGCTCAGACCCTTCTTGCTGATTACTGTACATCTAAAAATAACCGCCAGGTATAAGGCAATTAGTTCTACAGTACTATAACTGCTAGTACCACATCAGCTCTCTTACACTTGGCAAGCGTGCAGTAAAGAAAGCCCCTTTGAAATATGTTTAATGAGATTTCACTGTTACGAGAAACAATAAGAGTTGTCTGATGTACTGTAGCATAGCCTTTGTGTTCATTATGAGCAATAAAAGTTAACGTCTGTCTGCTGCACAAATCAGCCCGTTTCATTTAGCGACTCTATTTGGAGCCTGTGAACTTGTGTCCTATCCGAGGGAGGGGTTAGGATGAATTAGTCCGCTAAGGGGCAAAACCCCAGAAGCTAATTGGCCTAACTGCTTTGGCCGTCCACTAACCAGCTGATTCTCACACGCGCTCAAGCGGCAGAACTGACCCTTTGGCCTACGTGCTTGGCTGCCAAACGGTTCACTTGTGCTGGATGCAGGGATCTATTTGCGTCTGTTGGTGTTGTTGTATCGCAAACGCGCTGTGTAAGCAGCATGGGTTGTGTGTCGTAAGACTACAGTTGGACGGTGAATGCATGATAGCTTTTGTTGGCAGTCGCACAAAGCTCTTGAAAGTGAAGACGTGTAACAGGTCAGTAGGGTCAAAGAAGTAAAACATAGATGTTGACCAGAGCAGAGATTGTGCTAGAAATTTGGCGTTTCCCACCACACAAAACCTTTAATGTGTTACGTCAAAAAGATTTGCAAATAAACAAACAAACATGAATGGATTATGAGACAATGGACCTCCTTACGGAGGCCCCCATATGGAGGGGCCCGTATGGCATGGTGATACTAAGGAGCACTAGGCCAAAGATCTGCAGGAATAAATGCTCCCTTTGAATGTAAGTTATGACAACTTTAAAGTGAATGCTATTCCTTTAGTGTTTCAATAGGATATAAACAGAGCTGTTAGCCTGTCCAACGAGAAATATTAACAATCATATCACACAGAGGCCTTGGCTTGGGGGCACCAAGACCCTTGGGCCCCTGGGCCTCTCCCCATGTAGGCCCGTTTGGTAATCCATCCATGCAACCAAAAATACACTAGCAGTTACAAGTACATCATGTGATGACAACCCCTTCGAACCCCTTTGTTTTGAGCTGTAGCTTAGCCATCATTGGCTCATCATAAGTAAGATGGTGTTATCCAATTCTAAAAGGGTTACACACCAATAGGGGGCTGAACAGATAAAGAGGTGAGAGCAGCATAGCGGGACAAAAATACTGGCTTAGATGGCTTAAGAGACCCTGGGAAGTAAATGCATTAGAGGTCCACTGAGAAGTTTAGACTTCAAAAGGGTGGCGGATAACGTGATACCTCATGTACAACAATTATGGTATATTGTCCAGAAAAATACTTTGGTTTAGGTCACGTCATTTCAATGAATTTCAGGAAATTGCAGACTCTTTTGCTCATAACAATCTTCTATCAGATTCTCCTGACTCACTGCTGTCACCAACTGGTAGAAATAAAGACTTCCAAAAGCAGGATGTCCCATCAACAGATGCAGGCTACAGGATGCTGATTTGAAATATTTTTGATAAATTCTGCCTGATAGTCACAGTGAATTGCCTTTTTGTTTCAATAATCATTAATTTCCATTTACTCTTGCATCACTGAACACATCGGAGAACACTAGGCTATTACTATTGAAACTATAGAAAATTAAAAGTATATCACAGTGGCGGCTGGTGACTCAGAAAATTGGGGAGGACAGGAGGAAAACCAACCTACGATGTCATTTTATTTAGTCATCTGTAAATCGTTTAATCTGGAAAGCACTTTGCGTTTAAGCTTGACGACAAGTAATATATAAATTATTATTATTATTACACTAGTTGCCTGGGCTACTTCTCTCTACCTTCTTATGTAAAACGAAAAAATAGCATGGATTTTTTCCTAAGAAGAGAAAAACTACTAGAGAAACTATTTCATAAATGATACTGAGATTTGGTCATGGTTCATTTCAATTACTTTTTTTTTTTTTTTATATTTTGATTTCCCTCTCCTCTAAAAAAAATAGAGGAGGAGCAACCTCCTCTGTCTCTAAGGACCAGCCTCCACTGCTATATATATTTATATATTACTGTCAATGTGTTGTTGACTTGTACAACCATTATTGTTGTTGCTTATTTGACACATCAATAATAACATTCCCTGTAATTCAGCACAGCAATGATGTGGAGACTAGCATTACCCATTATTATTATACTTCTAAAAAAAAAAATCACAATACATTAATAATGCTGTAATATTAAAGCATTTATTTTGGTCAAACATCTGACTAAGTATTTGTATGATATCCTGTTTTATCTTTTCCAGTGTTTTATCCAGTAGAAACATGCAGGGTTGTAGTGTTACAGATCAGGTTTTACTGGGCGCATAGACTACACTTGTTCAAACATGACTGAAGAAGTGTCCAGTGGTGGGCTGTCACTATTTACCTACAGCTAGCTGTCAGCTACAGGAACAGTAGTAACGCTGTGACTAAATGTTTGGTGTCCTGGCGTAGTTGAACTTTAGAGAAGGTGGCTGACGTTTAACTGTCCGTGTGCCACACGTTTTAAGGATTTTAATTTCGCTCACTTCATGGTAAGTACGTGGGTGTTGCCACTAATTAACGTCCAGTAAAGCGCAGTCAGTCTCGTTAAGCAGGTCGAGCTAACTAGCTTAGCATACTCTGCTACTAGCACAGACCGACGAATTCCTCGCTATGAGTAATGTGAGTTAGCTTTATTAGATTTGATAACCGTGAGTTTGTGTCTAAACCTTATCGAAATGAGGGGAAAGTGTCGAAACACTTAGGTAAAGTATCCTTGGAGGGCAAAGTTAGATGGAAAACCTGTGACAGCTAGCATTGCTAACATTAGCGTTAAATTAATTTACTGCCAACTGTCATGATTTGGGATTTCTGTCCCGGTGTTATAATAATAAGATGTTACTTTACACTATTTGCTTGTCACAGGTCAGGTTGACGCTAACACCGGGTACTTGCCGTATTTCGATAGGTTCAAACATATTCAAATGTTATAGAAATATATATGAGGGCTTCGGCTGATTTTGGGGAATACTTACTTCCACAGGCCAAAGACAATCCAGCGGTTTTCCTGATTTTCGAGCCGCCGGTGGAGACTCCGTTCGGGGGCTGAAGTGCCACGCATCTCCCTGCCTCTGTGAACCTGGAAGAGCAACGCCGCCTTGTGACCAGCAGCCAACATGACAGGTGAGCATCCCCAAAACCATTTAACACCTGTTCTGTACTGTGCCTGAAGTACAGGAAAGGTGTTATTGCCCTCTAAAAGTTCAGTGTAGGACACTGCAGAGGAAGTGTACTGCTGAGGAAATTAAAAATAGTTGTATGAGCTGCCTGATCCAAATCCACAATAGGTCACAGCTGATTATGACAATGTTTTGAAGAGAGAGAAGCTTTGCATCAGTGTTACAGGTGTGTGTGTGTGGGAGTGTGTCTGTTCTTGCAGTGTGTTATGTGTGAATTTTGCACAGATATCACTCACCAGACCTTTTGCCTGTGTTGGCATCTGCTGATGGCTACATTCCTTGAAACCTCAAGCCCACTGACTGAATGGCTATCCCACGGTGCCCCTCGCTCCCTGCCTGCCTCTTCCCTTCCCTCCTCTCCCTGTCTCTCTCACCCAGAGAGAGACTTGGGGTGGATAGTGAGGTCCATTGTGTCAGTGAGATGTTTATTAATGAGCAGAGGCTGCACACAGGAGAGCAGAGCTGCTATCGAAGGACTAATCGCTAATCTCTTCGTTAATACGGTCAACCTGCCTATGTACTAACAGAAATCACTAAGGAGCCTCAAGAGAGGGACATGCGAGTTGGTGTTCAGCAGGAGGGAATTTGAGAGTTTGTGAAACTGTACACAGAAGTTTTCTGTTCAGACTTTACTGAAGGAAAGTTTGCACGTGTATGTGTCTAATATCTATTGCAGCCAAACTGTGGAGTTGTGGATGAAGTGAGTACATTTTTGCATTTAGCTTATCTATCAAGGAATTGTGAATTTGACAACATTTTTTGTGAGTAATTGGCTTACTTTTCAAGAGTTTTTTGAAAAATTATAACCGAGGAATTAGGGATTTTTTAGATTTTTAGTATTGCTTGTAGTTTTGCATGTACGTTTTGGGCCTTGGTTAGGAGGTTTTCTGCATCTATAAAAGGAGTAGTGTGTGTCTGAGTGTGTGTGTGTGTGTGTGTGTGTGTGTTTGTGGGCTGTTGTTGCCTGCCATGCCCTTGCCTGCGCCTGATGTCCCGGCCTCTCAGAGGCTGGCACTGGACTGCCGTACCCTTCTGGACCATCGCGCTGGCAAGGGTAAGTGACAACACCACCTCCTCTGTTTTCTCTCCAGCTCCTTCTCTGCCTCTCGGTCGCAGGAACAGAGAATTATTTCGCTGAAAAGTTGCATTCCTCCATATGGTTCCATGATGCTTGATATGTCCTGTCGCTAAAGGAAATTACTGTTCGGGGTTTGACATGCTCTGAGCTGCCCCCTGTCTTGTAAAATGGATTCGGCTTATTTTTTTATAGTTTGCAGAGGGTACTTGAGCGCTTGAGTGGGTCAGCATCGAAAGGAACACTGGCTGTTGGATTCATGAAATCGTAAATGCTCTCCGTTGGATAAGAGGAATGTTTGTTCTCCCATCAGAAAGAGATGCTTATAGCTCCACGGGGAATATTGCTGATCAGCAACCAGCATTTCTGGCATGCGAGAGCGTGTGGAAAACAAAGCTTGATTGTAAATGGTTATGATGATTATTCAAGCAAAGCAATATCACACAAGAACCCTGTTGTTCAACCCAAGTAAAAAAAAGAAAAAGAAAAGGAAATTCACAGCAAGTGTAGAGATGAATTTCTCCCGAAGGAGTTTATTAAAGTATCACAAATACACCTGCTCAAAGCTGCAGTGAAATGCAGCGCATGATAATATCGTACAGTATTAGGATGCAGCCTGAAGACGAACAGCTTTTATCTTTTTATTAGCTCTGCTGCCCAACTGAGAACAATTCACCATCTTTAATTCATTGAACCAGTCCGGATGTAGCCCACTCTCTTCTCCTTGTTCAATCAGTGACAGCTGAGCACTTTTGGTAATTGCAAAACCAAGCTTTAATGGATCTTTGCTTTCTCACACCGTAGAAGCCACTTCTATCTTTGATTGTTCCCAAAACCTCTTTTCAAATGCTGAAAGTCAGTCTTGAAAATGCATGCAGTGTTCTATATAAACTGATTTTTGGAATAATGAAAAAATGTGAACCAAAAAAGGTTGAGTAGGCATATATTCTAATCCAAGCACTCGTTTATGCCTTTAGAAGGACACAGCAGCATCGCCGGGTTTATGGTTTCACTGCAATTTTGTGCATTAGAGCCAATTATGTAAACATCATGTCTGGTTTTGTGTTTGTCACAGTTTTATGGCTGCGTCGTTATGTAGATAAGTTTTGCTCATGCAGTCAGTGCATTCATGTGCGGGTGAGAAGCTCTGCCATGATGAGTGAGTCAGCCGCTGAACAGTATTGTATATATTATGCACTGTGGTTTGGAAAATTAAACCTGGAAGAGAATGAGTCAATACTGACCTCTTGAAAAGGATAATATTTCACAGCTTTGCATTAAAAAAGTAGAAGTAAAATACCAGTAAACATGGTTATATAATCACACAGACATTTCGGTATTAGGCTAGAAAATGGAAGGAAATGTGGTAGAAAGTTAGGCGAGCATAGGAAGGAAAAACTGAAAGTAAATAAAGCAGGAGGAATGGTAAGATTAATGATGGGGAGGAGGGAAGGAGTGATGCTGGCAGGGGGTGGAGAGAGGGAGGAAAGGAGATTGCGTGGGTGGGAGGTCTTCTCCCTTTCCATCCCCGTGGTGCATATTTCTTTCTTATTCTCTCCCTCCATCCGCCCCCCCCCCCTTTCTCCGTTTCTTTCTCTGCAACTGAGAAAAAAATGACTAGAAGTGAGGTGGGCGTGTTTGTATGTGGCGCCTGCATGTGAAACCTGCACTACCCCCCTTCAGAAGGAGCGCTGTTGCAGAAGACGAGCAGGAAAATCCAAGGTCATCACGGCACGCTTCCCTCTGACGTTGCCTTTCAGCCCCCTTTCGTGCGCGCGTGTGTGCGTGCCTGTGTGTGTGCCTGTGTGTGTGTGTGTGTCTACACGGCAGGGAGAGCGTGTGTAATTCAGTGCATCGAGCCAGTCCTCTGCACCAATCACGGTGCGCATTTTAGCTCCAAGCACACGTGCAGGCATTTATACCAGAGTGAGCGGTGTGTGTGCTTGTGTGCGTTTTCAGTGCCTCTTGGCACGGCAGTGTGTCTGTACGAGCGACTGAAGCTGCATTAAGAAAACATAAGCGTCTGTAGTGAGAGGCTTCCAACATCACGAGCGATGTACGGTAAGGATAGCAATCACTCTTCCATTGTGTGTGTGTTTGTGAGCTGTGTAAGCATCTGAGTAATGTGAAGCATGCAGCGTTCAGCCAGTTTTCCCACATTCCACAAACACGTTTCCTCTTGGCTTTCTTGTCACAGACTGCAGCTGTTACTACAGTGTAACGTCTCCTAAAAGCGCATTATGGGAACTTGGACTCTAATGAGGATACTGCTCTATTAAATTACAGTATTGGCTTACGAGGAGACACCGCTCTGAAGATGTTTATTTTTGGTACTAGACACTTGTTCGGTCTAAACACTTCTTACTCGTATAGTTTCCTTCTGTTATATTTGAGGTGGTAACATTGTGTTCCCTGCACTTGTAACATAACTGTTATAGTTATCTGTTTGATAGACTCTGAGATGTTGTCAAGCGTATGGTGTAGATGTTTAATTTTCTTGTTATGCTTTAATGTTTTTTTTTAGGGCTGCGCAATATATCGATATTATATCGATATCGTGATATGAGACTAGATATCGCCATAGATTTTGGATATCGTAATATGGCATCAGTGTTGTCTTTTCCTGGTTTTAAAGGCTGCATTACAGTAAAGTGATGTATTTTACTGAACTTACCAGACTGTTCTAGCTGTTCTATTATTTGCCTTTATACCCACTCAGTCATTATATCCAAATTACCGATGATTATTTATCAAACATGCCGTTGTGTAAAGATTTTGTGGAAGCACCAATAGTCAATCGTTGCAATAGCAGTATTGCGGTATTTGGTCAAAAATATTGTATTTGATTTTCTCCATATGGCACAGCCCTAATGTGATTCTTCAATATTTTAGGTAGCACATAATAAATTCATGCTTCCTTGGAAATAGGAAATAGTAGTAGTAGTATATGTGCTGTTAAAAGTAAAGATTTATGGTACTAGGGCTGCAACGATGAATCAGTGAATCGATTAGTTGTCAACTATTAAATTAATCGCCAACTATTTTGATAATCTATTAATTGGTTTGAGTAATTTTTTAGAAAAAAAATAAAAATTCTCAGATTTTTCAGCTTCTTAATTGTGAATATTTTCTGGTTTCTTTACTCCCGAATGACAGTCAACTGAATATCTTTGAGTTGTTGGACAAAACGAGACATTTGAAGAAAGCATCTTGGACTTTGGGAAACACATGTTATAGATCAAACAGCTAATCTTTGAATTGAGAAAATAATCAGCAGATCAATCGACAGCCAAAAACAATCGTTACCCTATGTGGTACTTTTCTGTAAAACTTTGACATCATGAGGAAATGCTCTTCTTGGTGTTACAGCGTTTACTGTTGCTCCGGTGTTACCGAGACATGTTGATATATGGTCCATTGATTAGTACTAATTAAAAATGTAGTGAGCTTTCCTTTGAGTTTGCAGACTATTGACGGAAACAGGCTTTGCTTAGTAGTAGGCTGATGAACGCAGACACTGCATACTGGAAGAACAAGCTCAGTTTTCAGGCTTCACTGTGCAGCAGCGCTCTGGTGAGCTACTGTATGGAAATGGTGCTCTGGGCTCGAGTCTCCTCGCAGCCCCAGTTTCAGCGGCTGTTTGACTGTGATTCATAGTGTGTCGGATTGGCCTTGTGTCATGAGGATTTGTTGGCAGCTGGGTCTGTACATCAGTATGTCGGTCGCATTATACCAGCCATGTTTGCTTCTTCCACCCACACCGGATCGAATGTGTGCTTTGAACCTGCACATGGATTGATGTCTTAAAAAAAATATATATATATGCTGCACATATGCCTCTGCAGAGTGTGCGCGCAGTGTGCGCGCAGTGTCTGTAGCCTGAAGATACGTTCTCAGTGAGCTAGGGCTCGTCGTGACAGAGAGAAGGGGGGGATAGATTGATGTTGTGGTTATATTTGCAACACATTTGAATAACTGTCATCATCTGCATGCATTGGCGACAAAAATTCTTCCTCTCTTCGTCACGCTTTTCCTAATGGCATCAGCCTCTCCTCCACGATACTCACCTCCTCTCCTCCGCTAATATACTGCTCTCCCAAACTCATTGAGCGACGGCTTATGTGCATATTGGCTGGCTGTTGAATCAGCCTCGTTCATTATCCGTTATTTACTTACACTCTCCCTCGCCTCTTGTCTTGTTCTCTCTACATATTTGTAGATTCTGCTGGTGTGTGTGCTTGCATTTCACTGTGCGAATCTACTGTTTAAGGATGTTTTGCCCGTTTTTGTTTGCTGATGTAAAAATAGCAGGACTTGGTCGGTCTCTCTGTCTCCCCCCCCCCCCCCCCACCCCCCGCCTTCTTATGTAATAACACCCCTGAAGGGCAACATGCTTTGTAACTGTCATTAGAAGTGTCATGTATTATGCACAGGTACACAGCATGTATGTGGCTACAGACTGTTTGCTTCTGTATGTTTGTATATGTACTTGTATACTGAGTAAAACCAGTGCTTAAGTTTGCATGATCCCAGGTGAAGGTGAGGTCTAAATGTGTATTGACGGTTCTGTCTCTGTCTCTCTCTCTCTCATGCAGACACACGACTACACAAGCAGACACACGACTACACAAACACACACAAACACACACACACACACACACACACACACACACACACACACAGATACGAAGTGTGTTTGATATTCTCCTTGCAGGACTATATTTACTCTCTCTTGTCAGCCATGTGACTTTGGGTACAACAGCGCAGCTTCGGGACAGCAGGTGCAGATATGATACTGCAAGATGTGCCGGGCTACTTGTCACACACTACCTTCTGTGTGTGTGTGTGTGTGTGTGTGTGTGTGTGTTTTTGTAATTAGTTTGACTCTTACATTCCTCTAGATGTATTCCTTTTGTCTCAGACATTAATGCAAAAACTATTTGTTTTGTGGTGTTCTATTGTCCAGGGCTCCCTATTAACACTTAAATGTGTTTGCGTAAGTGTGTGGACATTTTTTTTTTTTATATTATCATGCACAAACATGCCTTTCATATCTATTTTTCTCACTTCAGCATGCAGTTTTTTTTCTCCCCTCTCTCTATTTCTCTCTCTCTCTCACCCTAATGTGGAAACGTTAAGCTGACGTCCTGGGGGAAATGGAGAGTGTAATCTGTTAATGTACCAGCCTATTGTTACGGGGATAAAAATAGCATTGTGATTGGCTGGCTCCTTGCTGTGATGATTTAAGGGTTAGGGGGCCCCCCCGGCCCGCACATCTGTACACACATGCACACGTAAATTCATTCTGCGTGGATGTGTAGCTTAGCATCTAATTAGTGAAACAAGTAAAGGGACATCACACAGGCCAAAGTTCCCCAAGTGTGGCGCACCAGGCTTCAGAGATGTCCGCCTTCTCTTTATTGTCTTGTACTGTCTACCAACAACCGGTAATTCATTGTTCCGTGCTCCTCCTCGGCGTGTGTGGGTTTATGAGTGTGTGTGGAGTCCAGCCCCTAAATGTGTTGTCAGCTTGCCATGCAGAGTGGGTGGATGTCGTGAGACCCCCTGTGTGTGTGTGCTTTTCACCGCCGCTGTCATCCAACTTCATGTCCACCCACCTTGCTGATCTCTCTTAGCTTTTTTCCACACCAACCCACTATTATCAACACCAGAAACACTTAACAAATCTGTTTGTTTTTCCACACAAAACTCAACACAATTCCGGAGCTAGTATTCTCTATCAGCCGGAGTCATTTCCTACAGAAACGTGGTATCATCAGCAGCACATTTTGAAGTCCTAGGCGCATTGGGAACAGAATACGCTAATGTAAAATGATTGCAGTTGCATTTTTAGAGCTGAAACAATTTATGGACAACAAATCTGACAATCGATTAAATCGTTTAAATCATTTATCAAGTAAAAAAAAAAAAAAAAATAACACTGGTTTCAGCTTCTCAAATTTGAGGAATTGCTGCTTTTCTCCTCTTTTATCAGGGTTTCCACCAGTGTATTGCAATCCTGGTGTCCAGCCGGGCCTAAGATTGCTCCCCTCCAGGCCAAAGCATAGGGGAATTATGTATTTTTAAGATGTTTTTTTCAACTAAAATGTGTTATACAAGTAGCAAACTCCTTTAAGGAATGACTCAGTGCGTGTGTGCTTAACGTTAGCGAGTGTCGGTGTTTGTGGTCAAGAGAGAGAGAGAGAGGGAGGGAGTGTGTGACGGAGTGACGGTGAGATGAAATCAGCCGTAACTAGCTGTGAGCGTAGCAGTGCAGTGTGTGTACAATTTAGGCTGCATTGGTGAATAAATGCTGCAACTCCTCGAGACACAAGCCAAGTTCCCGTTTCTTTTAGGGTTTTACCATACATGACTCAGCCCAGCAGGGCAGGGAAATTACGTGTCTATTACAACAGAGCTACCCGCTTGGGTGTGTGTAACCACGGCAGTGACTAGTGGTCAAAGGAGCGGCTGTAAAACGGTGATAAACACGTTTCGTTTCCTATATTCTTCACAGTAAAAGTCCCCTGTTATTTTGTTATTTAAAAGCTTTTATTATGAAGCGGCAAAATCAGGAAATGTTGGGTTTTCATCAGCAGCAACTTAACAGCTGAAAGCGAAACAGTAAAATAAAGCAGATATTTGAAAGTACAAACAGGGAAGCAGGAGATTCAGTTAGAAGCTACAAAAGTACTGAGAGTTGAACACACAGCGTCTCTCTATCTGGTCTCCTTCAGGCTCGCAGTGGGGAGAAGGGTGGTCGTAGTGACCAGTATGTGTTACGTGCCGCTTTGAACAACCTTAACACATCGACTGCTCTCCATCAAGCCTCTGAAAATGCAGAAAAAATCCTTTTTTTTTGCATTAAGATGAATTGGCCTTCGTCTCAAACTGTTCAGACGTATAGTTAAAATTCATATGCACGCTGCGTGCAAGTGGCCTACCAGCTGAGCTGACCTAAAAAAACAATGGCAGCAACTTTAAAAGTCACATAATAAAGTACCCATGAATAGAACTTGCTTATAACCAATTGTAATGTTAAATGCAGATGCGTGCAGTGCACCACAGGAGTGGAAATAACATGTAAATTGCTACACCCACTAAGCTGAGCTGTTAAAATGATTGTGGATGTTTGGCACTGCTGTTTTCCTGTGTAAAAAAAATATTCCCATGCCATCTCGCCAGCCTTCCCCAAGATCTCTTCTGCGGTGCCGACAGAGAGGACGGGACAGATTTGTGCTGGACAGAGAAGATGCAATAAGTAGCACTAATCTGTGACTCATTCGGCGCATCACAATCCACCTCCCCCCCCCATCACACTTCCATCTCTGTCTCTTTTTCTCTTTAGCTGCTCTGTGTCTCTGTCACTCTTTGTCCTTCACCCTTTCCCTCTCTACACTCGGGACCTGCTACGTTTTCATTAATTCATCGGCGACTCCTACACTCGGGCCCCGGGCCAATACAGCAAGGATGAGAGAAGGTGGTGGAGGGAGGGTGGTTGGGTGGGTGCAGGAGGAAGGGACAGAGGGACGGTATAGGGAGGGGTGCAGAGGCCTCATTAGTGTTTGAAGTGATGGAGGAGAGGGGAGCAGCGCCGTCTATGAATAGTCACACGGCTCTCAGAGATAAGCCTGAGCAGCAGCAGGGCTCCTGCTGCGGAGTTCAGCAGAACTTTTAGAGAGCAGACAGAGGCCTCGAAAACAGACGGGCTTTTTAAGCGGTTAAGTCACCAAAGATGCCTTTTTACTCTCTTTCAAGGACATCCTGCCTGTACTGACCGCCCTCCTCCCAGGTGTAGGTCACTGATAACATACCAGAAGGCTCGTGAATACAGGAATATATAGCCCAGAAGGGGGGAGCATTATCGGGGCGGCTGTGGCTCAGGAGGCTCCTGTCCACGTGTCGAAGTGTCCTTGGGCAACACAGTGAACCCCAAATTGCAGCGCCTTGCATGGTAGCTTGCTGCAATCGGTTAGTGGGAGTGTATGAATAGGTGAATGAGAGGCAAATGTTGCAAAGTGCTTTGGATATAAAAGCTCTAATTTAAGGCAGCCGTTTACCCTTTATTGCCTGCGGAGCCTCATTGCTTTGGTGTAAAAGATGGTCCCCACACTACAGTACCCATAGGGCTAACCAATATTGTTTTAAGGCCACATTGTCCTTCGTTTGAAATGATTACGTATGACATAGAACATGTTCTTTTAGAGCTGCAACGATTAATCAATTAGTTGCCAAGTATTAAATTAATCGGCAACTATTTTGATAATCGATTAATCGGTTTGAGTAATTTCTTTATGAAAAAGAAGTCAAAATTCTCTGATTCCAGCTTCATAAATGTGAATATTTTCTGGTTTCTTTACTCCTCTATGACAGTGAACTGAACATCTGATTGACATTTTTCACCATTTTCTGACATTTTATAGACGGCAGATTAATCGACAATGAAAATAATCGTTTTAACACTCACATTGTTGTTAATTGTATTCCTCAATATAGATTTGAAAAGTTGGGAATGAACCAAAGTATTCAACGTGTTAAGTATGCAATTCCTCGAATGGATGGACATTTAGGCAATATAATATAGAGCTGAAACGACAGGAAGCAAACCAGCAACTGTCTTGATAATTGATTAATCACTGAAGTCATTTTTCAAGCAAAATTGCCAAAAGAAAATTGCTGATTTCAGCTTTTCAAATGTGAGGATTTGTAGCTTTTATTTGTATGTGATAGTCGACTGGATATCTGTAACTTTTGGACTGTTTTTCGTACAAAACAACAAGTAACTGGAAGACACCTGAGCTCTAGGAAGTTGTGATGACTAGATGAATAGAAAATTGTCGGCAGATCAGTCACTAATGTTAGTTGCAGCCCCATTATGATATTTTGTGGGGCTTATACTTATAAAGGATCTGGAAATATTACGCGTTTGTGGTCGTTCCTCATCCTTATTATATTTCGAGTGGTCTGTGTTTGAATTTGTTTCATTTTTTCAATGTATTGCGGTTGTAGATCAAATGGAAATCAACTGATTTAGCAGGAAACTTTGCTGTTGTGTGTCTCGTGAAGTGGTGTTATACTGTAGCTGGGCTCAGCTCATGCATTAGTGAGTCAGACACGTGGCAGCTTATTGCCTCCATCATCTGTGTGAAATGTGCACAGTTGGCCCATTTCATATTCCGAAAATTAATTTTGTGATTTTTTTTTTAGGACGTGTAGCACCAGTTGACAGCTGGTTTTGGGCGATCTAATCTCTGTAAGAGGCTGGGTTTCTCACTGTGTGAACGTAGGCTTCTCACTGGCTGTGTCGGTTGGTGAAAGAGTTCTTGTGCATTTCTGTAGGTGCATTAAAAAGATGAAATGTTTCGTCTCGGTGTGACGAGTCAAGAGAGAATTTACCGTATGCTGGATTCAGCACAATGTGAGGCAGGCAGGGGGGAAGCAATTGGGCAGCTGGCGATCTTGTTAATGTCTGGTCAGTAGGCTCTCAGAATTGGGTTTTAGTGCCACATCAGCAAAAAAAAGACTTCTAACAGGAAACTAAAATAATGAATAATGAAACGTTTTTTCCTTCGGGAGAATAGAAGGAAGGAAACTCATGTTAGGAGGGAGGGAGGAAGGAAAGGAGAAAAAGGTGTTTCTTTGCAGATTGTTTTGCTTTTGTCTAACATACACTAAATTTCTGTTTCTGTCTCTATTTGTCAAACCATTCATTAAATGTGACTGCATCGCTGACAGCATAATGACCTACTTTTTGTCATTAGCATTTGTGGCTCTTAAACTCGTATATCCTTGTTTGGTGTAAGCAGGCAGATAATAGTTGTTATGCAAAGCTGCATGAAGGGTTAAATGATGCATTTGGGGTTTTTGGAGGTTATCCTTTTTTTTTTTTTTGCGTTTTCTTCGTTCTCCCAGGGTACCCTTATGACTCACCACTGCTGAATTCCTTCAACCAATCACCATCTAGCTCTCTGTTTGCTGCCTAGCTTGCCTCTCTCCTCAGTGCAAAGTCAGAGAAATCAACCCTCAGCGTGTTGCACTTTTCTCTTCAAGGCTGTCTTGATTGCACTGAGAGGAAAGAGAGACTGTGTGTGTGTGTGTGTGTGTGCGCGTGTGCGTGTGTTATCATCTGAGCCAGGATGTTGTGACCGCAATTGTCTTGTGACCACATTCTTTCCATATCTGGCTTTCCTCAAATGTCTTTCGACAGAATTACCTTCACTTAGCCAACCCTTCTGTTTACCAGAGGCTCCATAGAGATGAACACACCTTCATCCTTTTAATCTTGACCTCCGTTGTTTTGAATGATGGCATCGCGCCAGCACTGACACTGGTGATGTTAATTCATTTAATTTGGGCAACTTTGGTATTCTCGCAGCCGGGTATTTGACTGTGCAGTTTTTGTGGATACTCGCTATATTTTCTGACCCTGATGCAATGAAAGCTATTGATGGAGCTCTGTCAAGTCTGTCTTTTCTCTCCGTATTCAGCAGCTCCTCAGGAAATTCCCTGCTTCTCTGCACTTCAGCCGATCATTTTTACCTGTCGCAGCAGGCGCCTAATGAAATGAACAATGTGTACATTTATATTCAAGTGTGCCACTTAAGTGAGTCCCTGACAGTAGTACTGACGAGGCGAGGGTGTTATCAGTACTCGCTCGTTAGCTTACCCATTATTATTTTATTAGCTGCAGCTGTGTTTTCCTTACTGTCAAGTCAATTTGACAGTTGTTACAGCTACACGTGTTAAATGGTTTTCTTTACCTCTGTGGGGGAAACAGTATACAGATTAGTGTCAATAACTACCGACACCTACAGTATGTGGTGTCTCTATTCCTTTGGAACAAGTGGCTGATTTATGACGGACCTTATTACTTCGGCACCGTGTCCTTTCATTTACACACAGAGCAGACGAATAGTGCTGCTGACAGAGAAGGCACGAGAAAAGAAGACATGTTTACTTGTTGTTTTTCTTTCTCTTTGTTTTTATTGCATTTCTGCCAGTCACACTGCACAAGTCTAATTGGCCATCTCTCTCTCTCTCTCTCTCTCTCTCTTTCTTTTTCTTCCTCCTCAGGGGTTTGTGGTTGTTGCGGGGCGCTCAGGCCTCGGTACAAGAGACTGGTAGACAACATCTTCCCAGAAGACCCAGAGGTGAGAAGCTCAAGTGACATTGTTATTTCTTTAATAATGCCTTTCCGAACCCAAACAGGTATGTTTATTGTCTGAAGTCGACGACCGTTCCCCCTGTTGTCTGTATGATTGTGTGTAGAAATTACGTGGATCTTGCTGATGCATTTGGTAGGGCCGCACAGTCGATCGAATATCAATCGCGATCACGGATTTATAGATGGATAGATGCACTGTCTTTGTAAAGATCAGTAAACAGGAACAGTGGACAACAGAACACCTAAAAATGTGAGAAGAAATTGTGATAAATAATGCGCCGCACCAGATTTAGCTTGAAGCTTTCCATCCCTGGCAGGTAAATATAAACACAGTGTTATGATATTGTCTTAGATTTAGGAAGAGTGAGGCAGAGGTGATAAGACAACACTGCACAGCCTCCATACCTAACTATCTACTTCAAAGCCGTCGGTGTCAAACCGCAGACGTTATCTTCGCCGCCGTTCGAGATCTGATACAGATGAGTCATAAAGAGAATTAATTTGGGAGGAGAAGAAGGAGCCGAGGAAACTTTTCACAAGTGCCTCTTTGCTGCTGCGGTAACCCACTTTACCGATCAGATCTGCGGCCAAAACTGCAGCGCGCGCACGGGACATACTAGTACACACAGACCTCATTTCCCTATTTTGTGTGTGTGGGTGCGTGCACCTGCTCATTGTGCTCCCGAAAATGGTTTTTAAGTTTGGCTCTAAGCTGCTGTGGCTGTAACTAACGGTATCCCAGCAGCTTGGGAATAATGAGGCCGTCTGATAACGTTTACTCAAAATTGTGTCGCACCGCGTGAGCATGTGGGTGTGTTTGTTCACATCAACTATATTTCAGTGGTTTTCCCAGATAATTGGTGTTTAGGTGCTTGTTATAGTCTTTGCGTGTGTCTCCTCCACACCCAAAATTTTCCCCACAGTGTACGTTACTAGTTTAAATTGGATCGGATATGAGTTTGTCATTGGGAAGAGACTACGATCGACTCTGATGACACTCTACAGAGGCCTGCACTGTTTATCTAAAGAACTACAAAATTAAATAAATACAAAATTGACTCTAATGAACAAAAACCCCCAAATCAGCTTTTCGCAGTGGAGGGGTGCTGTTTTATAGCCAGCTGCAATATTCTGGCTGTGTGATCGGTGATGGATTTCCAGCCACAGGATGTTTTCGAGAAGCACAGGTGCGAATAATAAGGCCCTCAATTCATGTAGGTGTGCCAGGAAGCCACGGTGAGCCGGCATGCACAATAGGAATGCCCTGCCACTGTAAAATCTTAAATTTAATATTGCAGCTATCCTGTTTCCTTATGTTTCCTGCTATAACTTGTCACGCGGAAATGATAAAAATGAATGACGGCTTAATTCCATTTAACCGCTTCAGTCTCTGGTTCCTGAGTAACGTGCATGCCGGCTCACTGTAATGACTTACCGGAATACTTGAATAGATCAGAGCCATTGTTAATGTTAGTAGTAACACCCGTGCTTTTCTTACTATGAGATAAGTCAAAAATGTGTTTATTTGCTCACATTATTCCCAGCTGAGTGTTACTGTTAACTGGAATTTTTTTTTTTGCTGGGCTTTTTTTTGTAAATGATGAACGATGTTCTGCCCATGTATCGCGGTTAGTATTTTTAGAGTCACTTTGCCTTTGCAACGCACACAGGACACTTATACAGATTCTACCAGTCCTCACGTCTCCATCGCATTACAGTCTTATCTTACCAGAGTTAACAGTGTTACTTCCTGTTCTTTTTTGGTGGAGTGCTACTTCAGTGACTTGCATGTTTTGGCTTCTGCCTGTGAGTGTAAACGGGATCTCACCGGACTGTAGATGTTTATAGCTCTCTCCTCCCCCTGACCAGACTGGAAAGCAGTGAAGTAGGTCAAGGGTGGAAAGTAGGAGGTGAAACTTTGTGAACCAGTTATAGTCTCACAATTTGGGTCTTGAGGAGAAGTACACAAGACGGTATGCACGCAATTGCGTTAGCTCGGAAATGTTGATGGAATACATTAATTTGTCATGACCTATTTACCCTGATGTCAGTCAAAATGCCACTGATGTTTTTTTCAGTGGAGAAACACAGACATTTTATCAGTCTTAACCAGCTGCCTCTTTGTTTAGTGGACACACCAGCTTCATGTACATCTCCTCTGACCTTATTTTGGGTGAACTACTCCTTTAAGGCCCAGACACACCAAACTGACATCAAAAAACTAACGGAGACGAAGGCCGACAATTGCATCGCCTCGCGTCGCCTGTGTCTTGCCAATTACAGTGATTTCTTTCAACATGCTGACTCGGCCAAAAAGATGCAGACATGGGCAGACTAGTGCAAGCGGTGCGGGATACACCTCAAAAAGCTAGGCCGACAGACGCTCACCGATGGCCCGAAACTGGCCAACGGTCGGCTTGGCGTGTCGGGGCCTTTAGGATTCTAAATCATGTAAATGAGACCCTAAAACTTTCTTATTTTCTCTATCTTGTTCCCCCCCCCCCCCCCCTTTTTTTCTTCCTGTCACCCTGCTAGGATGGGCTGGTGAAGGCCAACATGGAGAAGCTGACATTCTACGCCCTGTCAGCTCCAGAGAAGCTCGACCGTATCGGAGCCTACCTGTCTGAGAGATTGTCAAGGGATGTGGCCCGACACAGATACGGGTGAGCATCACCAGTCAATCGCCGTTCACAACAAGTCTCTCGGAAAAAAAACATTTCAGCTGCCTCCGCCCTGACAAATACTGGGGTGCACATTTTGGTGCGTTATTTATTCTCTGCCACACACTCAACTTAACTGATTTAAATTCAGCACAGTTGAAGCGAATACATTAATATCCTGGTAAGAATTTTAGGTCGTCTTTGCTGTGAAGTAAGAGGAAAAGTGGTGCAGGGAATAGCCTTTCATCATAGAGATTTACACAGTCAGACAGTCCGCCGAAGAGCTTTAGATGCTTTAAAGCCCCTCATTTACAGGCCTGTCTAAAAGGATACATATCACATGTATCCCACATGCAAACTGGATAAGGAACTGGAAAATGATGCCATTGCATGAACACAAAATAGGTGTTTTACACTTTTCTGTCAGTACAATAAAAAATTATTTATTGTGCACTCAATACAAAGTGGCCAGGTAGAGGGGGGAGCTAACATGGCTCTGTAGGGTCATCAACGGCTTCTGTACACTCTGTACTTACTTTATATGCCACCGAAGTGTCTTATGACTCATAACTGGGACACACTGTGATGATCCTCGCCAATGCAAACAGCCTGTACAGATTACATTTACACTTGGCAGAGTCCAGCTCAAATCTGTTCAATATGCGAGTCTCCAGGGTTCGTCTGGCAGAGCTTATCACATTTTTATGTCTGTTGCTGTGTGCAGTTAGACATTTTAGAATATATGGACGTATTTTGTCATACGCATAAGATGTCTAGACATATTTTATCGCCTGCAGGGTTAATGGTGTCATCCAGATGTTTCTGTGTCTTCTCTCCCCTCCCTCTTCAGGTATGTGTGCATAGCCATGGAAGCCCTGGACCAGCTGCTGATGGCCTGCCACTGTCAGAGCATCAACCTGTTCGTGGAGAGTTTCCTCAAGATGGTGCGCAAGCTGCTAGAGTCAGACAAACCCAGCCTGCAGATCCTAGGAACTAACTCGGTGAGTTTACAGGAATATATTACTAAAGTCCATTAGATGTTTTATAGTTTTGCAGCTATGAAACAAATAAACAAAGAAAACCCCGAACATTATAAATCCGGTGGCTTCGTTCCTCCTTTATTATAGACATTTTACATTTCCTTTGTTTAGCTAGGACGATATTACTTTGTGGAAAAAAAAAAACTTATATTGATTTGTAAATAAAATGTAGTAGTAGTTTTTTTTATAAATACTTTTTTACTTATTTTATTTTATTTTCTAAGTACAGTGTGAAAAATATCTACAACAAATCAGGTGAAATTTCTTTCCAATCACTGTGCGATAACAAATTTTCACCTGTGCAATTGTGTTAATAGTCAGTTTATTGTCAATACTGTATATATTGTTCCTATGTTTAATATTTCCCCATGTTTATATTGTTCCTATTTTTATATTTCCTTTTATTTAAATTGTTCATATTTTATATGTCTGTCTACTTTTGTTTTGCTTTTTTTTTTACTGTGTTGTATCTTGCGTTTGTTTTTACTGATGCTTCTTGTTTCTGCACTATCCCCTTTGCTACTGTACAATGCAAATTTCCGCACTGTGGGACTAATAAAGGAATATCTCATCTTATCTTATCTTATCTTATCTTATCTTATCTTATCTTATCTTATCTTAGCTTAACTTCTCGAAAGTTAGTTGTTGCATTCAGGAGAGAGTGAATGCACTTTTCAATTTTGTTTAACTTGATGTCTGTATGATTAAATTTAAGGTACTGTAGAAGGACATACTGTACAGCTTCAGTTTACTGCAGAAGCCAAACACAGACAGTTTTGTGCTGTACACAGAATTTAGTAAGCATAAAAAATTTCCCTATCCATAAATCATTAGTCACTAGAAACATAAAACCTAAGACATGTTTATTTTTACTGACATAAATCTAGATAAAGTACCCACATCCTCGAACTGCTGGTCACTAATGCGTCTTAGTTTCTAAGCTTTTTTAAATTCTGCCCATTTTAGTGGATTTAGGGATATTATCTAATCAAAGGTTGACAGGGCGCTTTTACTTTCCTGATTGGATGGCACAAAGTAAAAAGATGTTAACCTTGAGAGGAACACTGCGTCAGTAGTTGAGGAAGATCTGAGCTCACCAAGAGAGTGGTGGGCAGAGGGAGTGGGAGTGATGAGCGTCCTCTGATGTGGGAAAACGGCCATCAGCGCTGTCGGCCGGGTCAGCAGAGGACATATAAAGGAAATCAGATTAGCTGCACACCACAAGCTCCGCAGTCATCTACACAGATTGACGAGACACGCCAGCCTCTCACTCATTAATCTTCATGCTATCAATCTCCCTTGCGCACACTCGTGGGTGTGTGTATTTAGGACAAATGCCTTACAAAGGCCATACACTGATCCATTCATATACACACACACACACCGGTGCTGAGTAATTAATTGTGCATCACAGTGCTATTTAACATGATCGATAGCAGGAGAGGGATTGTGCAGTATGTGCTAATTTAAAGCTTTGCATTCAGAGTGCCTGTTGTTGAACACTCTGCAGATATTGATTGGGATTAGTGTCGCTGTAATTGCTCGATCCATACATGCACAACCCCGAACTTCCTCACACACAGAACTATGCATATGCTGTATTTTTGTCAGTGTAAATAGTCGCCGTCTTAGTGTGTGCCCTGTGCGGCTCATCTGAAGCAGACCAGTGTCGGAGAGAGAGGTGAAAGGAGCGGATTAGAGAGTTTATCACCACAGGACTCGAGCCCGGCCAGGTTTTCTCACACTCTATTTCTCTGACCTGAAGCCTTGTGCTGCAGAGCCTCTCTCTCTAACACGAGCCAACACATCAGTACCTGAGTTAGTGTTTCTGTCAACTTGCTTTATGTGATGTGATGGAAAAAGATTTAGGGCGGGGGGATTAGTTTCTCCCGATGTAGCCTTTAGTCACAACAAAAAACGTTAATAATCTCAGCTCTCCATCGCCTACGGTTTTAGACCCTTATTCTTAAAGCTTTCAATCGGATAGAAAGTGTGTTTCAGCAGACTGCAGAGTTGATGCATTGGTACCTGGAAGCTGCCCAGTATTTCTGCCGGTAATAGCGGGCAGCTTCCGGGTATCAACTCCTGCAGCAATTTACTGCAGCAGCTGAGCACAGAAGTAGTTGCGGGTTCACTTCATTTCATTTGCTCAAGTGTACTTCATCTAATTTCAAAACCACTCCAAATGCGGATTTTGTACACAGGAAATAGATTGGGGCTCCTCTAGATGCTTATTTTCTACATCAACTCTTTTTAACCTTGCTTTTTTGGTTTACTGCACTAATCCAGCCTGTATTTTTGAATTCATGTACTTTAATTACCATCTGCTGTACTGTTACGTCGTTATATAATTTTTGCTTCAGGTAGCATCCGTTCTGTGTTGATTGTAAAGAAATCTAGTTCATAGTTTATTAATTGGAGAGTGCTGTGAAGCTAAATGTCAGCGTGTTTAAATGGTGACATTTTCTGGCCCAGCGGGAGAGCCTCCCTCTGCCCTGTGCTTTTCACTCTTAATGAGATGTTATGGCGCTGTGGTTTGACTTTAATTTAGGAGATATTCATCATAGGCTTATTTCATTAAAGAGTTTTTATCAAATTGAAAAACAAACTCTTTAACAAACTAGAGCCGTTGAGGAGCAGACTCATTACTGTAAATCTCTCGAGTTTGACACATTATTTTTTTTCCCCCCGTCTCTTCTTCCCTTCTCAGTTTGTGAAGTTCGCCAACATAGAAGAGGACACGCCGTCGTACCACCGCAGTTATGACTTCTTTGTGTCGCGCTTCAGTGAGATGTGCCACTCCAGCTACGAGGACCCTGACATCCGCACCAAGTGAGTGGACAGATGACTGATTGCGCTAGAGGCAGAATTATTAAGTAGCTGCTGTTTTTAGACTGCTTCAGGAAGTCTTATTTTAGACGGCCGCTGCCCTTGGACATTATTTTTAATATCTTCATCAAAAATGAAACCTTTCAAAGTCTTTGAACAGTTAAATATAACTCTGCTAGAATTAAAGTGTAACAGCTACAGACTTTAAAACTAGACAAAAATAAGATTTCCTAAATATAATCATCCATTTATAGATTCGGTTACCAGCCAACCGGTTTGTGATTTCTGATCTCTTCTATTTCTGTCCCCTCCAGGATCCGCATGGCAGGTATCAAGGGCCTGCAGGGCGTGGTGAGGAAGACTGTGAACGATGAGCTGCAGGCCAACATCTGGGACCCTCAACACATGGACAAGATCGTCCCCTCGCTGCTTTTCAACCTGCAGAGTGGAGAGCGCACAGAGAGGTGAGTGTTCACGAGGAAAATGCCAACTGATCGGGCTTGTTGCTGTTCATCAGGCCTGTTGTAAATATTTAATGGAATACCCTGGTGTTTTCTTTTTCATCTGTCTCTAATCCACTTACAGTATATATCCAGATAATTTAGGCATACTGCCACTTGCCCCAGTTGTGGTTTTTCAGACCACTCCATCATTTGTCTGCATTATTATTTCCCTCATATGACTGATATGATCATATTTACTATAAAAATGCAAGGTTATAATAGTTTTGAATTTTCAATTACTTTTTTATTTTCATTTTAGTTTTGACTTTCGTTTTCATTTTAGTTTAGTTTCAGTTAGTTTTCAGAGTGTGTTGGCTAGTTTTAGTTTAGTTTCAGTTATTCAGAAAGGTTTAGTTTTTAAATATTTAGTTTTACACTAGGTTTAGTTTGTGTTTGTTAGGGCCAGCTATAATGTGTCAGAAGTACGTAGCTACATATGCATACAAAAATACATGGATGGGGAACTGTGTAGGAATGGACATAATGTTTAATCTTAGCGCTACTTTAGTGTAGCAACTACGTCATAGCGCCATCTCCTGGAATGTTTAGTCCGTTCAGTTTCTGTGGTTCAATGTCACGAGAGTTGACAGAAACTAGTGCTGTTTCCTTTTTTCGGTAGTGATATGTTAGAGCTAAAAAACTAAAACTGAAATGAATTTACGGTTTTATTTTATTTGTATTCGTTTTTTTACCCAGGCTTCATCGTTTCATTTTAGTTTTAGTTTTTACTTAGTTTTCACTGCTTATTTCCGGTTTAGTTTCAGTTTTAGTTTACTGTAATAACCCTGTGATAATGTGGATTATGTAGAAAATGGGTGGAAGATTTCACCTACTAAAAGACTTGTTTTCAGTAAAAGCAGGAAAACTTAAGTGCTCAAACACCTCCTAACTGCAGTTTACGGCCGGTGAATACGGTCCTGCTGTTGCCATGTCATCCTCACACAACAGGCCAGGCTGTGTGCCCACATGTGGTGACAAAGTTAATGACCCAGAATGAGTCGGCGTTGACCCGCCATGCCTCGGTCACACAGCCCAGAGAGCCATTGCGTTGTAGCCGACTGGCGCTGTTTGTCTTACGTTAGGCCATATTTGTCCTGGCAGTCTAGTCAGCCATCACCCATGTCATTCATCATCATCGTCATCACCGAGTGAACCCACTGACAGCTCCGGGTTTGTTTGCCCACCTGCAGCATCCGAGGACAAAGACGCAGAGAGATGGGGGAGAAAAATGAAAGGAGGAAGGAGGAGAGCGTGAAAAGAGAGTGTAATGGGTGGAGAATAAAAGCATCACAATTGCATTGAGAGGTAGAGATTGCCAGTGAGAGAGAGAGAGAGAGAGAGATGCAGAGTCTGGAGCCTCCCTCTCTTGGCAGTATTCCACATACTGGAATTCACATTGACGTCAATGCCGAGATCTGGAGGTTAGGGGAGGCAAAGGGGGAGGGCGGCGGGAAGATCATTGGAAGATTGGGTGGAGGATAGATAATAGGAAATTAGATGTAAATGTGGAATGTGGTAAATGCGGAGCTTATTGAAAGAGAGAGACAGATGGACAGTCAGAGACAGACACACTCCACCAGAGAGACACATTTCCCTCTCAGCTTCCCTTCGCTCTGTCTGTGTGTGTGTCATGAATCCTGCCCCTGCTGTGCATCCTCAGTTATCACCAGCCATAAAATCCACAGCAGTCAGCGCGGTCTAATTAAACTCACAGATGGTGCATTTTTCTCTACATTAATCCCCGTGCACACGTACAAGTTCATTTAAAGATCAAATCGGGCACAGTTCTAGCAAAAAACCCTTCTGACAGATGAGACAGATTTCTGCAGAGAGTTCATTTCTGGAGATACTAAAAAATCTTTCTCCGAGCTCCGTTTTGTGTGTACAGGAACAACTACAAGCCTGATTGATTGGTTTTAATGTGGTGTGTAAGAGCCTGCAAAGGCTTTTATGTTCCCCAAGCTATTTTTCCTCCGCAGAAATGATCATCACCTTCAGACAGAAAAACAGCCTCTGTGAATTGTTTGGTGAAAGCAGATATGAGGTCAGATCGCCGTAGCCAAGTAGGCTTTGAGATGATGGTGTTGCTGATTTCTCCTCATGCTAAATGCTTGCGAGTTTCCAAATCATTAGACAAAATTGTGCAGTGAGCGGCTGTTAGGGTGACCTCAGAATGATGTCTCCCGTGGGTGTTTTAGATGCACTTTTCATATGGACAGGGGTCAATGAGAGTGGCTTTGTTGGCGTTATTAGTTACTGCTGAACAAATGCGAAACATTTCGCCAACAGCAGCTGAGAACTCACCTTAGTTTTCCACATAAGGGCTGCACAGTTAATAGAAATTTTATTGAAATCGCAATATGGCCGACTGCAATTTTCAAATCGCAGGATGAGGAGGAAATCGCAATATTTGTTAAAGGTGAAATGTGTGTCAAAATACCATTTATATTAAATATCGTTGTGCTGCAGAGATGTGCTGGCCTACACATCATATTCTACAGACTTAAGAAAACATCTTTGTTTGGCACAGATCCCTGTAAAAATCACACCATAATCTTTTAAATGAAAATGAGAATAATGATGTCAAAATGATCATTTCCTCTAATATCGCAAATCATATCACAATTGCAATATCGGTCAAAATAATCGCAATTAGATATGTTTTTTTTTACTAAATCGTGCAGCCCCAATTGGCAGCAGTACAAGAAAATGGAAACTGATAATATTAATCCCGTATTTTTCTCGCTGCAGCTGTTTTCCATTGCCCCCCTCAAATGTCAGCGTCTTTTTTGTGAATTTGAGTGAAGTCAGAGGAGCCGCTGAGAGGCAGGAAGTCACATTATCTCCACAGCAGCGGCAGCAAACAAGATGAAAGAGTGAGGGCTGTTTCATAAATAATGTCATCATTGGTGGACCACCCGAGGCTAGTCATGACTGAGATGGAGTTATAGTGAGGGTTTTAACTATGCATGAGAACAAAGACAGGCCTGAGTGCCCGCACACACTTGCACACGTATACAAACTTAGACACGGACGTGTCCCCCGTGGTGGTAACAGATGTGCAATACACAAATGCGCACACACATGACGGGCGAACGCGGCCCCTTAATTGTCACTGCAGAGGGAAAAGTCGCCTCGGGAGGGAAAGCTGCAGTGACACAGCAGTCCTGAGAGTGTTTTTGTGCAAAAAATGTTAGTGTTATTGAATGAAATTGATTTCAAACTCACTCTCTCTCTCTCTCTACCTCTCTTCCCCCTCCCGACTCGACTTCCCCTCCCCTCCCCTCCTCTTTCCCCTCCTCTCCCCTCTCTTTTTCTGCTGTCTCACCTGCATCGCTCCCCGCCAGCCGCTCCCCCTCTCCGCTGCAGGCGTCGGAGAAGGAGAAGGAAAGCCCAGTGGAGCTGACGGAGCGCTGCTTCAGGGAGCTGCTGGGACGAGCCGCCTATGGCAACATCAAGAACGCCGTCACGCCCGTGCTGATGTGAGACAAAAACACAAACTCTTCTATCCTCTTTTATGTGATTCGCTCCTTTATGTATTTGTTGTTGTTGTTTGTTTTTTTTGACGCATTGACTCAACCCGAAGGAAGGACGCATCTTAATGCTGTGTTGCGGCATTTTTTATCCGTGCGCTGATTGGCACGAGAGGGGGGGGGGGGGCGCAACAAGGTCAATGCAAGGTTAGATAGTTGTTCCAGACAAGTGCGTGATTTGCAGATTTTAAATCGGATATTGCTGCATTTATGTTGAGGTCTGCCTTGCAAGGTTGTAATTTTTATTACAGTTGTAGTTCTTTTCTGACAAGACATTGTAGATTAACTGCTTTTTCACAGCTTCATCGTGCTTCTGAGGTCATCTTCTGTGATGGTTTTATTTAACTTTGGATGTCTTTGAGGCTGGTCCTCTGCGATTAGTGTTTCCTTTTTAGTTGTCTGTCTCTCTATCCATCTTAAGCTTCCTCCGTCTCTCTCTTATTTGAAGCAGTTCAGCTCTGCTCAGATGTTGTTGTTTTTGTCTGAGCCGTTCCCTGTATCTCTTTGAGCCCTTAGACATTAACTATTCCTTTTCTTATTGAGTTGACTTTTAATGTTTTTTGTCTGTTATATATCCGCCTGTTCTTTGCCCCTCTTGGCTTCCTTCCCTGCATCTCAGCTAGTGTTTATAATCCCTCCTGCTTTACATTTCCCTGAAGTTAGTTGGTATAGTGTGAGTAGCAGGCTGATCAAGTTAAAGCTAAAATGAGTTCAGGGATCTGCCGAGGAATACTGTTGATAAAACATGTATAGTGTGCTTGCAGGAATACCGCCAGATAATACAGCTTATAATTCCACTGCCACATTTTAGTTTGGATCCAAGCCGGTATGCATAACAACACGAAAAGCCAGCAAAAATTCAATACATTCAGGGACTTGTAAGCCTATAATGCCTTTATTGATTTATTTCGTACTCCAAAATCCAACTGCAACTCCAGTTACCCTTTTCTTGTGCAGTTATATATTACATTTCTATTTCTTTTGAACACTCTTAATCTATCCATTTTCAGTTTTCTCTCAACTTCCCCTTCAATTCGTCTCACTTGTCATGTGCTGTGTGAGACCGGCTCTCGTCCATCACTGTCTCCGTTTCTGTCTGTTTCAAGCTTTAGATATTTATTCTGTGTCTATCCTCCTCTTCTCTTTCTCTGTATACATCAAGATTCGGTAGTAACGGTCATGATCGTGTTGGATGGATGTTGTGATCCTGATCGTTATCATTGATTGGGTCTTTCTTTGCATCATCCTGACTCCATTCAACAATGAAAGACACAGTTAAATGCCTCTAGATTCTTTATCATTGATTGTGCCTCCATTCATTTTTTATCACACAAGTAACTCCCCTGTCCTCCATCATCAAAAAATACATATGGAGTCTTGATGTTTGGGCTTTTTTGGGAGCTATAAATTTGCTCTCCATCCCTACCATCACTGTATTATTACATCTTCTATATCCTCCTCCCTTCTGTGTTCCCCCAGGCACTTAGATAACCACTCTCTATGGGAGGGGAAGACCTTCGCAGTGCGTTGCTTCAAAATCATCATGTACTCCATCCAGGTGAGTGATACAGTGCCTACATACTGTATTCACAAAGACCTCTTCCTCACCCCCTTTTTTTTTTCTCTCTTTCACCCCGTTGACCGTAAATCCAGGTCCAAATGGAATCCTAAAAACCTTTTGTGTGATTTAAACAGTGCCGTGTTTTTATCTCTGTAAGTGGTTTTTACACAATTTATGGACGGAAAGTAGAAACATGCTCCTGTATTCATGGAGTTTACGGCCAAACATAGCTTTGAAAAGGAGAGATGTTTGAAGAGTCCATTTAGGCATCAACCCAATTTTGGACATGAATGAAAAACGGCAGTCAGTGACGGGCTGTATCTCCAAAGCTTTTAGTTTCAGAGTCAGAATCACATTAATCGGCCAAGTACAGTATGTGTGCACATACGAGGAATTTGACTCTGTTATTTATGTATCTCTCTTGATGTACTTGCACATCAATAAAAATAACAGCTAGGAACAAGGACAAGGACTGTTATGTACTCAAGTCGTGAAAAAATAGATTTATATACAAATATTATGTAAATATATAGAAAAAGCATCAGTGACCAAGAATAAAATAAAGATAAAACATCTATATACAAGTCAAGTGTTCTGTAGGTTGTAAACAATACAAATAGTGCACAGAAATAAATACTGAATGGATGTACGTGAGCTGGATGATTATGTACAGTATGTGCACGTAAAGATGTCTATATACTCCATATTCAGTGTGTAGGATTTATATTGACAGTGACAGATAATATGTACATATTAAAAAAATCGAAAACAAACGCACTGCCTCCACAATCCTCTGCCTTCCCACACCCAGTCTATCAAATATGAACCTCCGAGCCGTCACACGCCGAGCACTCACAATATCAAATGACACTGACCACCCTCTAAACCAACACTTTACTACCATCTGGTCGGAGATACAGAACACTTAGATGGAGAAGAGCTCACTTCTGTGAGCTGGGATGAATGAGTTCATGCATGAAGATTTTGTGTGCTGTTTATATCTGATCTGTATAACTGTATGTTTTTATTAGTATATACAGTATGTATGTTGCTATGTGTTGTTATGAGTATATCTGTATGTTTCTGTGTACTGTCTGTGGAAACAAATTTCCCTCGGGGAAAAATATATTTAATCTAATCGTCTGCGTCTCCCGGTAATCCCGTAGAGAGCTGCTGCTCCTCCGACTAAAAGCTCTGCAAATCTTTCCAGTTGGATGGAAAGCAGTGAAAAAGTTGTTCAAAAAGTTTCCTCCCTGGTGAATGTAACCACAGAGGGAGAGCTGAAAACGGAATAAACAAACAAAAACAGAAAAAGCAACACAGAGGCTGCCATCCACGGCGCCATCTTGGATTATCTAGTTTGCTACCTGGTTGAATTACTTGCTGTAATATAACAGTTTTTACCACTTTTCTACCACGGATTCTTCTTGTTTTTCTTGTTTTTTTGTTTGTTTTTTGTTGTCATTTATTCATTCCTTCTCTCCTTCTCTCTTAGTCCCAGCACTCTCACTTGGTAATCCAGCAGCTTCTCGGTCACCTGGATGCTAACAGCAAGAACTCGGCCACAGTGCGAGCTGGGATAGTGGAAGTTTTGCTAGAGGCGGCCGCCATCGCAGCCAGCGGCTCTGTGGGTGAGAAGAATGACGCAGTACACGCACACACGTACAGCACAGGCTGGTATGTTGGGGGGGGGGGGGGGGGGGTGACCTAGTCTTTTGATTATTCGCTCTTTGTGTATGTAGGTCCCACAGTGTTGGAGGTGTTTAACACGCTGCTGCGGCAGCTCCGTCTGAGCGTGGACTACGAGTTGACCGGCTCCTACGACGGCAACACCAACATCGGCACCAAGATCATCAAAGCTCACGAGGAGAGGCAGCTGCAGGAGGCTGTCATCAGGACCATCGGTGAGTCTGTAGGCAGTTTGTCTGTGTTTGTGTGGGAGGCTGTGCAAGACAGGCTCCGGGACTGGATCAGTTTGTCTGTGGTTATGTGCTTATGTTTACCTCAGTTGTGTCTGTATTTACGCCCGTGTGTGTACACGTGTGGGTTTTGTACAGACTAGTGTTAATTTATTTTTTCTCTCCTTCCACACATATCTCTCTCTCTCTTTTTTTTTTTTTTTCATTTGCTCCAAATCCTCCTCTCATCCATCTGATGCTCATCTCTCTTTTGTGTGTCTTTTTTCTCTTTCAGGTTCATTCGCCAACACTCTACCGACATACCAGAGGTCAGAGGTCATGCTCTTCATCATGGGCAAGATCCCTGTCCCTGGGATTCACCCAGCTCTGCCCTCCTCAGGCTCGGGGTAAGTTACTCACAAATCTCATAAGCGCATGTTCCCAGTTTGTGCAGCATATGCCCAGGACACACATTACCTGTACAAAACTGAATGCTGTATGTGTTTATGTAATTCTCTATCTTATCTTATCTTATTCCATCCTTCAGTTTAACCGTACTTTGTAAACAAATCTGTGTAGACCTGAATGTTGGTGAATTAAAGGGTTTTAACATCTTATTTTGTTTTCGTCTCCAGACCCGAGGGTACCAGGATGATTCAGGTTATGTTGCTCAAGTCCTTGGTCCAGGTACGTTTTCAACCTTGCATTATGTAATATATTTACTGTGATAAATCATAAAATGACCATGATATGTCATCAGAGATTAAGGAAGCATGCTAAGTTGAAATACTGGCTTCTCCGACAACAATGCTACAGCCAGTATGTTCTCCTTTGAAATTCCCATTACGGTCCAGAATGTTTGTTCAGTCATCTGCAGCCATGGAAGCAAGCAAATTAACTGGAGATAACGTTAACGTTAGATTCTACCCGACCTGAAAACCCTCGGCACATCTCTCTGTCGTCCGTGTGCAGCTGGGTTATCAAGGCAGCGAGTATTTGAGACACACAGCCGGTGAAGTGATTCCGACTACTGCTAGTCCAGTGGCTAACGCCGTGATGCTAACACACACGGACGGTCTCACTGCTCCAGTGTTTTGAATTTGGACTCCAGTACCCATTTTAAACGCTATAGCTGTCAGTGCTACATTATTGCTCCTTTAATTTAAAACGTTTGAAAAATGCGGGTCTTCACAAAGCTTTGAAGCAAGAGTCGCCTCGCCGTGTTCCAGGTGCATTTGATCATTTTAAGAAAGCAGTTTATATAAGAAGTAAATTAAAGTCCAATCAGTCGGGGTGACTCTTCACTTCTCAACAGCTGTAGTCCATCAAACTTTATCTCAGCGTGCAGCACCTGGGAAAATCATTTTCCACAAACCACTGTGTGTTTTGGCAGCGCTCTCATGGTCTCAGAATTTTTTTATCCTCATCTTTCATTTCTCTGCACGGCTTCACATTTGTCTTCACGTGATTTAAGGAGTGTTTGCACAGCAACGCTACTTTTCAGGTGGTCTTTTTTTTTTTTTTTTTTTACCAAACCCTAAATATGTGCTTACGAAAGCAACCATCCATCTATCCACGTTAGACTAACAGGAGATAAACCCAATGCTCACTTCAATCCGAACCAGAAGAGTATTCCTGTCGCTCAATGTGTGATTTGTGTACATTTGAAAGTATCTTAATTCATGTGAACAAGATCAAACATAAGAATAGCTGCAACAGATTAACATCTCTCTGTCAGCGGCCTCGTCACACTTTATCTGACAGTCACATGTACCTGGTGAACCCTCTGATTATGTGTTTAGAAACGATTTGTCCCCCACTGTGTTCACATGAATCTTCTCCATGTATGAGTAAACCATAAATTGCTTATTGTGATCATCACTCTCTCAGGTGACGGTCGGTTTCCAGACCACCAACATGCTGACAGCGCTGCCCAGCTCCTTCCTGGAGCCGCTGCTGTCCTTCTCTCTAACGGAGGATCCAGAGATTCGGCTGCTGGTGCTCCAGATCCTTCTCAGTCTCATCGACAGGCACGACAACACGCCCAAGTTCTCCGACATAAGGTGTGTGTGTCTGCAGGAACGTGTGTATTGCGGGGCTTCTTTGTAGTGTTGTCGGAGCAATCCACAGTTTGTGTTAATCATCGTGGCTTCTCTCTATGCAGCATCATCTCAGACATCTCCGTGCTCAAGCTCAAAGTTGACAAGTGTTCCAGACAGGACAACTTATTCATGAAAAAGGTACAACTTCCGTTCGTTTTAAAGTCGCGTATCATTAGGATTCAATACTAATTCCAGATGAATTTGTTTCCCCTGCAGTCTACTCTGCTAATGAAAACTAAACCAGGATTAGTTAGTATAGGTAAATTAGAAATCATCACAAATCAAAAATTCATCACACATCAAACACGTCTCTGAGCTTTGAACATATAAATATTTACACTCGCGCTGTCAGAGAAACTAGCGCACTTAAACTCTAGAGTCCCCTTTCATCCTACTTGCAGCACGGCCAGCAGCTTTACCGACACATCTACTTGGGCTGTAAGGAGCAGAGCAGCGGTCGGCAGCACTACGAGTTCCTCTTCGCTCTGTTGGGTCTTCTCAGCGTGGAGCTGGCTAACGAAGAGGTGGTGGTGGACCTCATTCGCCTGGCACTCGCTTTGCAGGTACTGATGCAATGTGTTAATATTTATTTAGTCAGGAAATAATTGTGGAATTTGCCGTTACTACTCCCAGACAACGTCATCTTGCCAACGTTGTACTACAGTGATCAGTGTCGTAATATACAAATATTTTTTTTTATTTATATAGCACTTATCTGGATACAAAGCATTTCACAATGCTTTAAAACTGTGATTATGAAATATCTGGGAAAAAAAAGGACATAAAACCAGAAATACCTTTTTTATGCGAAGTTTCTTATTGAATTTGTCACAAAGACAAGGATTTTTGAAAACAACAAATACATAAATATATTAGATAATGATATAAAAATAAAATTAAAATTAAAATTAAAAAAAATAATTAAAAAAAATCCCAACATTATAAAATCCCAAAAAATAAAATAGATAAACAAATTTAAACAAAAGAAAGGTGTTTCGGGGCAATATACATTTTCCACTTCTCCCAAATTTCTTCAAATTTACTTTCCCTGAAGCCTCATAGGTCTTCTTACAATCTATCAAAGTGATACATTATATATGTGCAGGAAATTGGGGATTTGAAAGACAACCAATGAGCCTCTTCAGTGGATGCACGCACTTTATGAATTACAGCTATATTGATCTTTCTAAGAGAGCAAAGTCCCTAAAATGATTCAACCAAATACCTTTTTAAAGATGAGTGGTAAAACTAACAATAAATAAGGCCTATAAATACTATTATATAACACAGTCCAAGATTCATAAGAAATCTGGGTGCATTTTAAGAAGGTATTTATGGTGAATTGGTGGGTGTTTTCCTGTCCAGGGCTCCTTGCTGATGTCTCTTTGTTTCCCGTGCAGGACCTGGCTCTGTCCAACGACGAGGCTATGCCTGTTTATAACCGCTGTGCTGTTCATGCCCTCGCCGCCGCCTACCTCAACCTCATCTGCCAGCTCACCACCGTCCCAGCCTTCTGTCAGCACATACACGAGGTCTGCGCCTGGGCTACTCTGTGTATATATATAAATGTGTGTGTGTGTGTGAATACCAAGAAGCTCTTTTTAATAAACTGCCTTTTTCCTCTGCCCTTCAGGTAATTGAGGTGAGACAGAAAGAAAGTCCCTACCTTTTGCCTGAGGATGTCTTCATCGATAATCCCAAGTATGCACCAGACACATTCAAGTCTCCCTTCTCCCAAAACCACACCAACGTTACATTTGATAATAATAAATCACCCCTCCTTTCTTCCTAGGCTGCCTTCTGCACTGGAGAAGGTAGAAGCGGGTGTTTTGTTCCTCCAGTCGAAGATCACCGAGGTCCTCGGGGGTAGCGGTTACAACACAGATAGACTGGCTACGCCTTACGTCCCCCAGTATACTGGTAAATTAGCTCAAACAATACCTCTTTTTGTGTTATAATGTAACAATGAGTTCAAAAGGCAGCTGTGGCAAAGAAGAGGAATTCTTAAAAAAGAGATGCACTCCTCTTCTCAAGTAAATAATGACAATGTTTATCGGCCTGCCAGCGTGTTACAACTTTGTGTTTGTGCTTTATTGATTCCTGTATGGAAATACAGAGCTGAACTACTCCCCTGGAGCCAGCGGGGATTTAGTGTTTCATTGAAGGACACTTCATCAGGGCCGACCCTTTTCCAACTCTGGGGCTCGAGCCAGGATCATTAAGTTGAAGGACAAGCCTCTCTCTCTAACTCTAACAGTTAAGAGTTTTCTGTTTAAGAAAACAAAAAGTCAAATGTCTGCGCTCCCTTTCCAGATGAGGACCGTCTGTCCAAGAGGAAGAGCATCGGAGAGACCATCTCGCTGCAGGTGGAGGTGGAGTCCCGAAACAGTCCAGAGAAAGAGGAGGTAAAGGCAAAAAGCATTTAAAAAGATTTTATGGTCTAGAAGTCAAACATAGCCACTATAAGGAAGTTCATATTACCTTATTATATATTATTGCATCATACCACTTTGTTTTCGTTCTGTGTTGCAGAGGACACCAGCAGAGGAGATCACATTTGAGACCCTGAAAAATGCCATCGGTACGTCCACACACTTATCAACTTTTGTGGTTTTATATCTTATATCAACACAGTATCACCACATGTAAAATTGTCCTCCAATGTAGTTGAAACCAAAGGTGGAATGAAACTAAGTACATTTACCCCAAGTACCGTACTTAAGTACAATTTTGTTTACTTGAGTATTTCCATTGTCTCATACTTTTACTCCACTTCATATCAGAGGCAAATATTGTACTTTTTACTCCATTTATTTTAGAACTTAAGTTACTTTGCAGATTCAGATTATTAATACAAAATATAATGATCTATGATGATTATAGACTAAGCTACTCAGATTTTTTACTTCAGTAAAAGTAGCAATACAACAGTGTGTAAATGCTTTATTACAAGTAAAAGTTTTTAAAAGGTTTTACTTAAATAAAATTACAAAAGTATGGGCTTTAAAATATACTTAAATCACCAAAAGTAAAAGTACTTAGTAGAATGGCCCATTTCAGAATCATATATATGTGATATCACTGGATCATAATTATTGATGCATTAATGTGTAAAGGAAAAGATCAGAGTACTTCTTCCACCACTGGTTGAAAGAAAACAAACATGTTAGTTCAGGTAACAAAAAATAAAGAACTACATTCAGGGAAATTTCATTATTGTGATTTCCTTTTACTGCTGTAATAACAAGCACTTGAGCCACATTGACACTTTCAGCATACAATCTACTGCAGCATATAGTGCATTATTGAAATGCAAATGTTGTTTGTGTCTCCCTCTAGTGGACAGCGTGGGTATGGAGGAGCAGGAGAGGGAGCGGAGGAGACAAGTGGTGGAGAAGTTTCAGAAGGCCCCCTTCGAGGAGATAGCTGCCCACTGTGGTGCCAGGGTACAACGACAACAGTTTCCTTTTATTCATATTGTTTTTTAAACTGTTTTTTTTTTTTTACTTGTTTCAACTTTGTACTATTGTCTTACATGATGTGTTTTGTCCCATCTAGGCCACGCTACTGCAGAGCAAACTAAATCAGATCTTTGAGATTACAATCAGGTAAGAGACGGCGCTTTGGGATATTTCCAGTGAATTTGGAAAGGGCGATAGTGACATTACTGACTAAGTGGATGATGAAGATGATGCTGATTGTTTCCTCTTCCCGTTCAGACCCCCGCCCAGCCCGTCTGGAACCATCTCGTCAGGTTACGGCCAGAGCCAGAGTCGATCTGTGCCCATCTACGAGATGAAGTTTCCTGACCTCTGTGTGTACTAGACCAGAAAGGGAAGTCACAGAACTATTCAACATTCGAGGACAGGAAAAGGGATTTGGGAGGGGCAGCCGATCCTCACTGTAAAGGCGTCTTGATCGTGGAATCAAACAACCGCAAGGGGGAGGAGGAGGAGAAAAAAAAACACCGTTGTTTGAAGCCAACTCGAGAACAAGCCGCTTATTGATTTAGTTTTTGTGAAATGACAATTCTTTTGCCCTGTGATCGCAGCCAAAACAAGCCGGCTAATGTCATTAAATACAGCAGTAAAACAAACTTTTATTTTATTCCCCTCAGTAGATGTCTATAGAAACTCCACTGGTTGGATTTTCAAATTAGAAATTGCCAAGAACTGTGAGGGAAAGTTATTTCGTTGGCTTGAGGATGAATTAACTCGTTGCATGCCCTGTAACTGGACATGTTTAATAAGCACTGCAATTCTTCTGACCTGTTTGTCCCTTACAGGGTGCCATACTACCCTTGATCACCAAATTAGATTAGATCAATTTTGATATTTTATTTGTTTTTCTTGATTTTATGGCCAGGAAGAGCGTATGTAAATTAGATGCATTTTAATTTACCCGACAAGTGTATTTTTTTATTTGTGTATGTTTGATTGAGATATGGATAGATATACGCAAATACGAATTCTTCCCATCTCCCATGTTACTGATCATCTGTCTTCAGTGTTTAATGCTTTCTTTTTTGTTTTGCCTTTTTAGCGTTAGCCAAAAGTGCTTTTTTTTCTTTCATGACGGGCATTTATTTCTTGCACCTTTTTTTTTTTCTTCTTCTTCTAATTATTATTTTTATGGTTTAAATGATGAAAGATAACTGTCGATCTGTGTGCTATCCTCCCAAAGTGAGTGTGCCTTACAGGTGACTCGAAAAACAAAAACACACACACACACACACTGCGCCACAGTCACGACCACACTAAACTTCTGAAGTGTCTACTGTGATGTTTACCAGATCAAACACTAGGAGATAATTACGGATCCTTTATTTTTCTCCTTTCCATATAAATGTGTATATACAGAGAAATATATAAATCTTTAAGCTGATGTACAGAGTAGGGATGTTTTTGTGTGTGTATATATATATACTGTATATTGATCCTAATTTTAGACTGCCACTGCACTGATTGTGTCCGTAGATAAGGGAGGAAGCTACTTAAGTTAGTAGTCAGATATGTTTGTTAAAATCTCAAATAGGCAACCAGCAACACATGAAATCAAATATTGACAAGGGTCTGAACAGCCCCGCAGTAGAAACCTACATCATCTCCAGGCCAGTAGATCACACTAGTGAAGAATTAACGAACCTGAAATAACCATATCCATTATTAGCCACAGATTTTGAGAAAGTTTTAGCACCAGATTTACGACCTGTTTTGTTGCCATTACATTCTCAATCCAGCTGGACTAAATTTGCACTCCGTTTTTAACGCCATACTGCTGCTGCTGCAGCCTCCCAAGCAGTGCACCTGTCTCATTCAGCAAGATTTAAATAAGTCTAAAAGCCATTCTGTGTGCATGTGTGCACACACAGGTATGACAAAACAAAGTATAATGGCAATAATTTGCCACTAGCCTGGCTAACACAGCCCAACTGTTGGTAGCAGATCCTTTTTGTGTTTTTAAAATTGTACCTTCTGTTGTTGTTGTTGTGGTGCTGTGATGATGGTCAGTTTTGTGATGTTGTCTAAGAGACCGACCCTCCCGCTCCTGCGCTTCTGTGAACTAACGGCTTCGAGCGTGAAACGCGTTGCAGCCATCTTGTTTTAATGTGTCTGGTTGGTTCGTCCCCTGATTGTCACAGTCCAGTTGTTTGTTTTATTATTATTATTTTTTTTACAATGTAGTGTCCTCTGTAAGTATATTCATGTCCACACATGCCAGTGTATCAGATCTGTTTACCCTTTCTGTCAGTGCAGGTGTGTGAGTGAGTGCATTTGTTCACGTGTGTCTCTACGAACATTCATGCAGACGTGTGTCTTAATCGTCATTACCCAAGACCAAACTTCTTCAAAACACAGTTTACAGTCTTCGTCCAGTGACTCTTTCCACCGTGTTAACGCAGAACAAGCGATCTTAGAGCAACGTGCAGCTGTCTAAAAAAACCTTCCTTCCACCTTGTAAAATTGTCTTTTCAGCATCTTGCAACTTCGCAGTGAAAGACCTGTAAATCTACCCGTGAGCTAGTTGTCATTGCATAGCGTAATGTAATATTAACTGACGGTAATCCGATCTAACTTTTGTCATTACATGTCTGGTTAATAGGTCTGTTTACAACGTAGTGCTGTAGGTCAAATCTATTCATTCTGTGAACTTTGCACTTTAAAAACTGGATTACCTAGTGACAAAAGGCAGCTTTTACATGGAGAAAAATGCCTTATGAGTGTCATACCTGACTTTGCATGCTAGTGGTGTTGCTGTGTTGTACAATAAAATTGTCTGTAACCAGAAAATGTCTGATGTGTTCCTGATTTATTTTGTTATTGCTGATAGAGAAAGCCTGATAAAGTGGAATGGACCCCTTTTAGACCTTTTCATTGCCATTCTGTTGCTAGGGCAACATCTTTGTTCCAAGTTTACTTCCTGTCAGCTACTGCATTAACAAATATTACAACAGAAAATACAAAGAGGCCCATTTAGACTCCGATTTATGTTGTCAAGTTTGAAAAGGTCTGTAACACAGGACTTTCATCCAGGAGACGGCTGTTTGTGTCCTGTGTGAAAGCAAAAGTCAAATCATATTTGCTCCATTTCTACCAACCGCAGCTTTAAAATCTAGTACAAACCATAAGTCATCAGCCTCCCCCATCTGTCACCAGTAAAATTCTAATACATGTTTTGATTTTATGTTTTGTAATTTTGTCTTCCTATCAGCACACGGCCCATTTACTGAAAAAATGTCTAGATCTTTCATCAGCTGCATCTAGTGGCTTTCATCAGGTGATAATAATCCTTATAGTTCATGTTATAAGTCTGTGCTTCTTATGAAATCAGTCAATTACCAGTATTGTTTGCGACAAAACAGAATGATCTTTAATATTATATTAATTTACAAAAAGATACCACTCTGTAAATAAACTAAATACTTTCATTCACACCCACCTCTTGACCTGGAACGGCATTCTCTGTTCTTCAAAACATATGGATCAATAATGACAAGAAGAAAACACTCCTGAAAAGCTTTCAATTCAGACCAAGAAGGTCAAGGTCAAGTCTGCGGGTGCATTACTGTTTTTATTCAACATAAAACTGCCTTGTTTCTTATATTTAGGTAAGGTTTTAATGAGACAAACCTTTGGCCCAGAAAAGACATTCAACAACATGCTAATGATAGCGACAAGTTTCTGTATTTTAAAATTAAGACCTGTGGGTAATAACATGCAATGGCTATTAGATTCTTTCAACTACCCGGCCCTCCCTCTCTCCTCCAGCCTCCATTCAGCCCATTATCCTCTGCACATCCTTGACTATAATGTTCCTGAAGAGTTTGGCCAGCTGCCCCTGAGATCTCTTCACGCCATTACGTTTAGAGGCAGGTGGGCTCCCCCATCTGAAGTGACTCATCCGATAGGTTCCGTCTTTTCTCTCCTGCAGGCTCAACGGGACGTGTGACTTAGAGCCGACCCTCGCCCTTGGCGATCCCTGGTTTTGATTTCCACCATTCAGCTCCTCCTTCGCTTCGTCCTCGTTGCTGCTCAGCTGCCTGCGAGCTTGAGGGGGGAAACTGCCCTCAGAAGAGCCCCCTCCCTCCAGAGAAGAGGCGAAAACCTTCACAGGCCGCCGTTTACGGCCGGAGGGTTTGCCCCAGCGGAAATGCTCCATCGAGTAGGAGCGTCGCTCGTCGCTGTGGGCTCTCAGATCTGACTCTGATATCTTGTTTTCGGACACCAGGGTGGCCAGAAGGATGCTGAGTAGGAGCTCATTATCATCGTTAACATTCAGGGCCAATGCACTGAGCTGTGGGAATTCAGTCTGGATCACCGACATGCAGAGGCGAATGCAGTCCTGTGTGGAAGGAAACACCAGCAAACATTTTAAAACGTAAACGCAACCGACTGTATTTTAGCGCTTTGATACAGAGTGATTTTTTTTGCTTCCATCAGTTAAAACTATGCCTAATAACGAAGTTTCTGATCATAATTATGCTGATGATACCCAAATTTACACATCTGAATCACCAAATAAGACTAGAGCTTTTGATCATATCACAAAATGTTCCTAAGCAGATAGAGTTTGCTCTGTTGTCATGGATTTGATAGATGTTTAATTTTCCAGGGGCTTCTCGTCCATGTTTGCTTAAAAGTTGGGCATCAAAAGATTAAAATCTGAAGAAGAAATGTGATAACATTGAAAGCTCCAGAACAGCTACTAAATGGATCTCGAGCAAAGATTATCAGGTAAACTGCAGTTTCCAAAGTCAAGAATGAACTTTGAAGCTCAAAATTATATTTTTTATGCTTTTCTTTTAGTCTGTTTTTTTTTTTTGTTTTCTCTGTGTCCTATACAAGTTCATCACTTTGAATTACCCTGTGTGAAATCTCTTATAGAAATAAACTAGCCTAGTGACGGCAGTAACAGAGAGCAAATAGAAAGAAAGCAACAATGTAGATGGTCGAGAAGACAGTTGGACCTACCCTTATCTTTACCTTGTTGCTCAGGTCGTTGCAGATGGTGCTGTCCCAGCACACCGACTCAAACCCGGGGACGCACACATATGTCATCACCACCACTAACAACCAAGACAGACACACCATCTTCAGCCTGGCGTGGAGGACAGAAACACAAGTGAGGCTATGAGTTGAAAAGAAAAGCACAGCACATCACAGCAGGGGAACTCTCTTCAGAATGTAGAAGAGGCTTTAACTACATGACGGTTTAAGGCTCAAATAGTCACTTAATCAAAACCACAAGAAACTGCTACTTTTGTGAAGATATAATAATGGTCTTCTTCCGTACATAACATACATAACTTGGTGTGTCTCAACATCTTTGAGATAACAGCTATGTGTGTGTCTATGAATAATAACTGTGAGCTCAAATACCATTCATCAACATTCCTGACATCACAACAGATGGTCTTGTTGTTGTTTAGCAGTTGCATGTGAATCTGATTTAAAAGCGGTTGATAATGAAAACCCTAGAACATGTGATTTAGTTCCCAAATGAGGCTTGGTTAAGGTTTGTAACTTTTAACCCTAAGGGACTGTATGAAACTTATTGGGAGTATAGTGTTAGGAAAAAGAGGATTGCTTTGGGCGAGAAGGGCTTTATAGTTTCTTGCTCCAGATTTATATTCTATTTGATCTTTATCTTGCAAGATTTACTGTTAGGACATAATTTAAAAGATTGAATAATTACATTAAAATAGTTACGCTCACAAAATGCTTTTCGCCATATGCAGAGGACAACAATCATGTCTCTGTGTTGGGACTTTATTTTAAACTTCACAATTAAAGGTGCAATGTGTAATACCGAGCCACCTGCTCCAAAGAAATAGGGGGCAGCATTTTAGTTATATAGTTTACATTAGCCATCTGTGTGTTTACTGTGATTCTAACCGGGGGCTGTACGGTCCGCGTACTATTGAATGGGGTCCGGGGTGGCAGAGACAAGGGAACGACTCGTGTTTTTGTTTCGTCCTCCCCTCCAACGGGGGACTGCTTCGCGGGTAGGGGAGCATGCAGTGGCTCCAGGAGACGAGCTTGAGTTAGTGGCGGCTCGGATTCAGAATCAGAGTGGAAAAGAAAGTTTGCTGATCGTGCGAGGAGTCGGGGCAGCAGTCCCCTGGGATCAGAGTCCCGCTGCTGGGGTTGGCTCTGGCTGAATTAGAGCTAACTGCTATGTATTGTTGATGTATTAACGTCGTTGTTCCCAAACAACCGGCTATTGGCCAGTAGCTAGTAGCGCTAGTAGCACGACATAAACAGAATATAATGTAGTTGTGGGCTGTTTACTAACGATAGAATAGAAATAATTTTGTATTACTTTTGTAGGCGGACGTTTAACTGGCGTCATTATAGTAGGCGACTCGATTACAGTCCAGAATGGCGGAGGCGTAGGTCTGCTGCTGAGCACTGGCGTTGCAATGGAAAGTATAATTGACTTTCACTTCTTAGCAATATACGTTCTTTGCCGGGGCTAGTCAGTTAGCGTGCTAAGTCCAGTAGATATCTCTGCAATACAATACATAGACGTCTTCAGCATAACGTCAACACTGTAACCTCTTTACATCCTGTTGATCGTGTTAAACTAAAATTCTGGTAAATATCTAACACATTGCACCTTTAACTTGTAGGTAGTAGAACCATAATGTCAGTTTAATAATGTCAAAGAGACAGTACGTGGGACTTAATAGTTAGTTAATTTTTCATTTTTGGCCATCTCTGCACTGGATTCAAATTGGCTTCACACGTGTGAGGGATTCACAAGAAACGAGGCATGCATTACCTCATTGGTATCAGCCTCAATGTTTAACTGTTCACATGCTTTTCATTAATTGACTTCAGCTCGGCCTTCAATACAATAAACCCGGTCAATCTCTTCAACAGCTGCATATGCCGCTGGATCAGGAGCTTCCTGTGGAGAATGCAACAAAGGGTTAAGATGAATAGCCTTTCATCTCACCCTCTGTTACATCCTCTCGCCATGGCTATTCTCCCACAAAACATCACCATTCTTAGGGCCTCAGTGCCTTGATAACAACCTCCAGCTAAACACGTCTAAAACACAGACTCATTATAGATTTCAGGCTCAGCCCCCCCGCCCCCTCCCCAAACCCCCCACACACGTCTCAGGAGAACCCATAATCATCACTGACTCATTCAGATATCTTGGCACGCACATCAGCAGCACATCAATACAGACCACATTACCGAAGAAGCCCAGCAAAGACAGTTTTTCCAAAGACAGCTCAAAAAAAAATTCAAAGTAAAACAAAGCCTCCTCCTTCAGTTTGACACAGCCGTCATTGAGAGCACACTCACCTCTCATCAGTCAATAAATCATCCAAGATTATTGGCTCCCCCCCCACCCTCCCATCAGGTGAATCACTATATCTCAAATGCACAGCTAAAAGAGCAAAAAATAATAATATCTGACCCCTCTCACCCTGCCCACCTCCTCCTCCAGCTGATAAAAACAGTTTTTCCCCACTACAATAAGAACACTTCTCACTAACCCTGACAGATGTACTGCACTTAAATGTTTTATGTTTTGATGTGACTGACACTGTTGTATTGACCTTAGCCACCACGCTGTACCAAAATCAAATTGGCCGTGTGGTCGTTAATAAGTGATTGATTGACTCTCAGCCATATCAGAGTTGTATTAAGTTACTGCAAACTGAGCATTTTCCACTGCTGCTGTCACTCTGTCTCAGATTTTTTTTTTTTTTCTTTTACGTCCCTGTCACCAGCAACTTGTCTGCATTGCCATTCTCCATCCATCCACCAGATGCCCTCAGACTCTCCCAACTTTCCCAGTCACCTGACTCCACTTCCACCTGCTCACCTGTTTCCACTTTCCCTAATCAGCCCTGCAGTATATAACCGCCCCTCTTCTACTCATTCTCCTTCTCACCCTGTTCCTGCACTGCTTCTGTTCACCTGTAGATTTTCTGTTACTTCTGTACACTTGCTAACCGTGCTAGAAAGCTTTTGTATTTTCAGTTTTTACAAGAAATCACTGAACTCTTCTTGTCTATCTGGACTGCATTTAGGTCCTTCCCTTGTTGTACACAGCTGCACACTAAAATCATTCTATTGGTGAAACATGGTGGAGCCAACCCCCACCGCCGCCGCCTATGTTGCTCCAGGGTTAGGGTTCTGAGGGGGTTGAACCCTAGCCCCGTAAACCGCAACACACATCAGACATCACAATGGTTTTAAGACAAAAATTAAGATTTTTATTTTCAGAAATAACTGTATTTATTATAATATAAATAAACAATTGGTCCCTGATATTGTTGGCTCAAAAGTGTTTAGACAGTTGCCCTACAATTTACACTTTTATTATTACACAGCTTTGTTGAATACTCAATTCTGATTGGTCAATCACAGCGTTCTATGGTCTGTTATTTCTTTATAGCAGACCGCTGCTATGGACGCAGTTTTGAACTCAGACTCTGGAGGACCATTTTTGTGTCAATTTATTGATTTCTCAAGTAAGTAGCCATGTAATAAGCGGTCATTGTTGTGAAATAAACCCCTTCAGGGCGATGCAAGACACTGGGTCAGGGTTCAGACGCCCTGTCGGGGTTTATTTCACAACAATGACCGGCTCGCTGCACATGGACCCTTACTTATCAAATAAGTGTGGCTGGGCAGATGAAAAAGTGTGTGAGAAAGAGAGTTTCAAGGGTGAAAAGTGCATTTCTTCCTTTCTTTATTCATTTGTTCATGTGTTACGTCAATGCAGAAAATGAGGACGGGCGCCCACCGGAAAATGGCGCCTTAGGCGAGCGCCTATAGGGCCTTTGCCTTCAGCTTGCCCTGGGTGGCTTTTACTGAGAAGCAACCACAGGATGTAGTCTGTCTGCGGTTTGGACGGACGGCGACTGTTCATCAAACATGCATCTACAAAAGACATCTTCTGTGCTTTTTTTGTAATTGACTAATGAAAAAAAGCAAGCTGTTGTGCGGGACACTACTTGCACTATCAGCAGTATGAAATCAAATCACGGGTTTGTTGGCATGATCGGGAAAAAAAGAAGTCAGATTGGCCGTCTTTAAAACAACGTGAGTTTTGTTTGGCTGCATTTCTGACGAAGTAGCTGCTCAGAGACTGGAACCTTAAAGGGAAACATCGCCTAAATTTATAATTCCAGTATGTTATTTCCATGACTCAAGAAATTTCAATCAATATTTGTGAACATGAGCTACTCTCTCTCTCAAAGCCAGAAACCAGAGAAGTAAAACCCAAACTTGTGATGTCATAGAGTATAAAGTGTGGAGCTGCTCCATAGACAATGAATGGGAAAATCTTTGTTTTCTTTTTTTTATACCTAAATGAGCTTTATTCTATTGTAGTGTTGTCAGTTGTGAAACGGAAAATGCACCCATATACTCAGATCATTCCCCTGGCTGCTGTCAGTGTCACCTAGAACATCTCTCCCTATTCATTTTCTATGGAGAAGCTCCACTCTTTATACCCTATAGCATCACAAATTTGAGTTTTAGCACTCTAGTTTGTGGATTTGGGAGAGAGTTCATATTTTTTTGGCCTGTTTTAGACCATAGGAATAACATATTTAAATTTTGAAAATGGGCGTAGTTCCCCTTTAAGGATTATAACTTTAACCCATAACATGCAATTTCAAATTCAAACCCAACCTGATGGGTGAATCTGAAATAATTGGGGCCGAGTTGAGGTCAAGGGAATAGCCAAAAACAAACCACCCTGGGGAAGGTTTGGCTTTTTAAAAAGTCAAACATAAGTTTCAGCCACCGTTCCCCAGTGCAACAATTTCCTCACACTCCCTAAACTATTTTCCAATTGGCTCTGATTTTAATGTCGTAACCCTGCTGGGAATAAAAAGAACCAGGAACAAATAAACAAACAAAAAAAAGGAATGTAACAGCCCCTTTATAACTGCTCAAGGCCACGCAATAATAATATGTGGTATGGTAGTAATTTCATAATTCAATTATTTTGGTGAATAGGCTTTCATTTTCTCAGCTATATTGCCCTCATTAACATTAAAAGGGAGATCTGCAGCCAAACATTGAGAGGTCAGTGAGGTGAAATGAGTCGCTTTGTGAGATCAGTGGCCAGCAAAACGTCACCTTTTGTGCTGCTTCAAGGACGATGATCGATGCAAGGACACATATAGGTGTTGTAGGAGGAAGACGTACAAACAAATTCTTTCCCCTTAAGTTATGACGCATCTCCACCAGGCAAACGCCTCCCCTCACCTCTTAGCTGCTATTATCACTTCTTATTCTCTCTCTTAGTTTGTTAAAACATTTATTTAGAAATATAATCTTTAGGGGATTTATTTTGAAGAAGCTAGATAACAGAAAGAAAAAAAATATAAATAAAAAAATTATAATACCCTTTTGAACATTTTTCATCTTGGTGCAATGAGTTCATTATCTTTCCTTTGTTGGAAAACTGCATTTTGTGTTTTCTCCCTCCCTTCTCTCTGTTCTAAGGAGTGACTCCTTGGTGGGCCATCGTCTTCGTAACTCTGGCAGAGACTCTACACTCTTCCTACAGCATGACTCACTCAGCTGAGCTCTGCTCTCCACAGACATACTCTGATAAAAGAAAGCCCGAACGCTGTGATCAAAATAGATTAAAACCTCATGTGTTGATAACACATGGACTTATTTAAAGGGTCTGTTAACTAAGTTAGTTAGTGTTTGTGGAGGTTTATGTTAATGGAAAGCAATTTAAATGTCACCTAAGACAGCTGTCCATATTCTTCAAAAAGCTGAGGTGTAACTATGAAACATAAATACACTTCACTTACAATTTACAGAGCAAATGCAGATGTCAGAAAATCCCAAATCAGTGCTTATTCCTTCAGAAAAACAAAAGCTAACAGCAATCAGATACAATCTTGATCCATGCCAAAACAGGAATCCACAAACAAGTTGTTTTTTTTACCTTTTCCAAAAGCGTAATTTTCCTCTCTTCTTGTTTTTCTCCCTGCGTTTGTCCAAAGATCTCCCAGAGTGCCGACTCTTTAACTGTGATCCCTCTCCTCCTCTCCTGCTTTCTCTGTGCTCTGTGATGAAATGCTCAGTAGGAGAGGGTCTGCTGCTGCTTCCTCAGAGGAGGAAAGCTCTTTTTATAGACGCATGAAGTGTGAAGCTCGGAGTCTCAAGGCCTCGGGGTGTGATTGAGGTAAGGGGTCTCCTGCTCCTTTCTGGACGGGGAGGAGTGTGTGTTTGTGTGTGTGTGTGTGTGTGTGTGTGTATGGAAGGTAGGTGATATAGAAGACTATAAAGGCCACCCACACACTTTTTAATCAATGGTGCAGCAGCTCACGTCACCACAACAGGTGAAGCATTAGTGAACTTGCTTCCTCCTTCTGCTTCTTCCTCTGGTTGGGTTGCAATCTTACACATATCCTGAATGGGGGACTATTAGGATGTTCCAGCTCCCGCAGTTCTTGAGTGCCTGTTTAAGTGATCATACACTCATAAAAGCAAACAAATAGGTCCCTTGGGGGATTCCTGCCAATCCTGACACTAAACCCCTCAAAGGTCAGCACTAATCGCCGACATCTTGACGCCGAGAGCGACATCCTTTCAAAGGGGACGGAGAGTGAGGTGTTCAAATCGATTTGACTGATTGGACCGTTTTGCTGCGGTTCTTGTTTACGAGGTGTGCATGTATCCCTGTGTGGAAACTTCATTAGGAAGACCTGACTCACTTGTTCAGACGTCATGACTATACCTTGAATGGAGAGGACACAAACACACACACAGAGTGCTTTATCAAAGGCTATGCTGTTGAAAAGAAAAACACTTTCCTTTCACGGGTTGAATGCCAGGACCATACACATTTTATATATAGCCCGTTTTGCATATTTTCTAGGAATGATATACACGGACAATGCTGACAAGGATCAGCCACGCACGAGTAACTGGAGGTTGACTGGAGGACAAGTGGAGACAACACATGCCTGTTGTAACACTGATGCAAATAATAAATTGTTCATTTGTCCCTTTCATTTTGCATTTGCCTCATTATATGTTCATCCATCCTGCCTTCATTGTGTCTTTAAAAGGCCAACGTGATTAAATAATGAGTACGAGTTGAATCAAATTGTAGAAAAGTTTGTAGTTGATATAGCAACAGGTAGCTGTTTACTTCATGCAAGCGTGTAAAGTTACGAGTGCAAAGTAGCACAGTTACCATGCAAAGTATTCAAGCTATTGTCTGATTAAAATGTATGAACGGAATACTTCTGAAAATATACGTGTAAGTATTGATCGGAGTTTGCAAGTGATTGACAGCTGCCTACGTTGAATGAACAGCCAATAGGAATGCCCTCTCTCTCTGAAATGACCTGTGATTGGCCAAAGTCTCCCGTCCCGGGCTAGATTTTTTAAAGCCTGAAAACAGAGCCATGAGGAGGTACAGAAGTATAGTTATCTCTCAGAACACTTGAATTACGATATGCTGAAAGGTTATTATGGAATTTTTGCCCAATGATACCAAAAATATTCTGCCTACTGCAGGTTTAATGTACAGTATATATGTGCATATGTGATCACATTTTCTTTGTATATTTTTATGTGAGACACAAGTATGTGCAGGCTGTGAAAACAACTGTCCTCTTTGAACGATAAAGATGATCTCTGACGTGGCTTTAAAGATTACTATCATGAAAAAGAAATAAATGACCATTTATGTTTATGAAATACTTTGTTGTTGAAAAACTTGCTCCGGATCCAGGGCATTTTACTTTATTACCCGCCTGGTAGTCAAATGTGTTCTGGTCAAACTCTAACACAATAGAAAAAAAAAGCATCACAGAATCATGAGATAGCGCTGTGTCTAAAAGGTGCTCATTTTGAAATGACAACATTGTTAAGTAAGAAAATAAATGCCTTCAGGCCGGTGTTATGAAGAGACGCCTTGTTCACATTCCATCTGTTCCGTATTATAACTTAATGCAGTTCATCAAAAGGACACAAGGTCTATTCATCTGGCTTAACAACACATGACTGTTTCCAAGGCTTAAAATATATTGTTGCATTAATTTGAAGAAATGGTGTTTTCCAAAAGGGTTGGGACACTGATGAACTGCATGTATAAATACACTGTTCAGTCTCAACTGGTGTGTCATCCAAATTTAGTGTAAAGAATGTTTTAGGTTAGTATTCTCCTCTAACAAATAGTATAAACGCTTCAAATACCTCTTAAAAAGGGAGTTTACTTTCTTTAAAAACTGTTACCTCCTACTTATCACCTTGCACCTCCTCGTTCCAATAAAAATAAAACGGCCCTTCCTTATCCAACTGATATCCCGTTGATTTACCCTGCATGACAGTCCCTCACTATGTGATTTCATAGTCCACCCTCATGTTCATTTAATAAGAGGTTTGCAGGATGATTTTTACTGTTGTGATGTCATATTGTTATGCATTTTTTAAATTGTAAAATTAGTTTTCTCTGGCATTTTAATATATTCTCTTTGCATGAATAAAATGAAATGTGTGGATAGATTTAAGCTTTTATATTTACAGTTTTAAGGAGGACCTGTTATGCGGATTTCAGGTGCATACTTTTATTTTACGTTTCTACTAGAACATGTTAACATGCTTTAATGTTCAGAAAAGGCTTTATTTTTATTTTTGATTTATTATGCAAATGTGTTACTTGGTGACATCACCACGTTACGGGAAAAAAAGGCGGGACTTCAAGCAGGGCGTTTCAGGCAGTTCAGGAGCAGTGTTTCTGTGGGGGAGAGTAACTCCCTTTGGGGTGCACTTTGGGCTTTGTAATTTTGCAGACCTTTTTCATGGGGTGGCTGTGGCTCAGAGATATAGCAGGTAGTCCACTAATCGGAAGGTCGGAGGTTCAATCCCCGGCTCCTCCAGTCACACTTCGAAGTGTCCTTGAGCAAGACTTAAATCCAAGACTTAATTCACAAATTGTGTGAATGAGCATGTACATGTAGATTAGATCCTGATGGGCAGGTTGGCACCTTGCATGGCAGCAAGTGGGAGTCAACAAGTGCCTCTATAGATTTAACCCACTTAACCTCCATGTGTCCTTCCTCTGCAGGTGGTCTTTGTTCTGCTCCTGCATGTAAATTTCAGTCATTCCTGGATAGGAATGCTAAAATAAAATGAGCATGCATGCTAAGCCACCTCTTCGATGGATAAATAAAGGTAAAAAAACAACAAATTGGAGATGATGCATTCCAACAGCATGCGTAATTCATCTCCCTGTTGATGTTGCTTACTTCCACCGCTTAATAATGATAATGCAACCCCCGGACAAGGCTGCACACAGTGTGAATCACTGACTCTGCCATTTAACCAACTGCCATGTACACAAGTATTATTATCTCATCAATCTGCAGAGGTTTTAGAGACTGTGAAGGCAAAATAATGATATTTTCTCAACCAGCCTTTGAGATGGAGAAGACAAGTAAACAGTAAATGTTGATGCTCAAAACAAGGCAAATATTGAGACAGTATTTGTCTTAATATGCTACACGTCATTTAAAATGTACATTTCTTTTTCCTTTAAACAATGATGCTTAGGGTCAGGGGTAGTGGACACTGGGATTGGGCTCCACAGTCGTCTACTCTTTGGTTCCTTTAAGTGGGGTTGTGTTTACTGTGCTCACCAGAAGAAGAGTCCATATATAAGCAGCTCTTTGAATACCACTCAAGGGTTATTCACTACTTCGTCAGAGAATCTGCCAAAGACCGTGGGCGTTTCTAAGAATTCCCAACCATGACACTGAAAATGCAAAAAAAAAAACACCCAACGACAAAAAAACATACGAACAAAATAAACACACAAAGGCCTTCAACATGTTTGAAAATGTCTATTGCCTGGCAACACGCTGAACCTCTTGAACTTCAAACATATTGCGTATTCAACTTCCTATTAAAAACAGGACCTCTGAATGCAGCATGACACAGCTGTAAACTATATGTGAGTGTAACTGTCTAACACATGTTTCAATGAGAAGTTTATTTCATATTTTTCTGTCATAAATTCATTATTATCATTAAAAAATTATTAAAAAAAAAATGTAATAAATAAGATGGTTAAAAATGTGTCTAAAATGTATCACCTTAAAATAATGTTTGGTTAAAATGTAGTGCTCTTTATGTTACGTCTTATTTGATGTAGAGTGTAACGGGTCACATGACCAGAGTGTGGCATTATGGGTATAGCCATGACACTGTGGGTAAGAACCATCATGGATGAAGAGGAAAGGCATGCAGCCCCCAAAATATCCTTATTCTGCACATGGTCCAAGAAGCTTACACGCTAATTGTCTTTCATCTTGTTTTATATTTTGCATAATGTCCGTTGACGTGCCTTTACATGGACAATGTGATACATTTGAAAGAATGAATATGAACATCCAATCATATGGATATATTGGCTCATTATTTTGGCAACAATACTGACCATAATTGTGTGACATCAGCACCATTTGATATTTATAGGTTTACCAATAAGGTCAATACCGATAAGTTGATTGAGGTCACACACGAGGACATCCTCCTGCCCCTCAGACATCACAAAAGTCCTCTTGGACATTTGTAAACCTCACGTTAGTGCCCACTGTGGCTGTAAACTGTGATAACAGATACAAAAAAAGAGATAAATAAATAACAGCCATGCCTTCCCTTGTGTGAAAACATTTGATCCATTTATATGTCAGATGACGTATACATGTTTTGTTCCATTTTGGAGTTATTTGGCATTTGTGATTTACATAATAAATGAATCATGAAAATACCACGCCACCTTTTTACTGTTTAGTCATTAGCCAACCAGGCATCCTCTATTTGTGATGTCCTCTGTTCCTTTCCAAGTGCATCTCAGCTCAGCCCTAGAGAGTCCAATTATTTCCCCCCAAAGCTGCAGAGTAGGATAGACTATTTAGGCTGTTAGTCCCATAATAAGCCACCTAAGCTTGAAACAAATAGACGTACTGTACCTGTAACCTTTTACAAGCCAATTACAGACTTTATGTGAATTATTTACAGCTTTTCTCATTATCCAGAGCAATCCATCTCAAGCTCATTGTCAAGTTATGCAACTGTGCCGGCAAACATCACTTTAAAATATTGCCAGAGTGAGGAGGAATGTCCCTTTTGACAAATGTGTGTTGACTTGATTCCTCCCTTACGTCGTAGGAGGAAGAAGCCGAGGTTCAAAGACGCAATTCAAGTGAAAGGAAGTGAGAGGGGTTGTTTACAGCTGCAAAAGGTTGTAAAATGTCAGATTTTGAAAAGCTCCATTTTCCGTGTGTGAGGCAGCTGTTTTTTAAAAGTTATCACCTTGGAAGAGCATTTTAGAAAAGGTGAGTTTTTGTGGGCGGGGAAACTCTGGCTTAGTGTAGATGAAAGAACAAAACAAAGAGAGAGTTGTGTGGTTTCAAAAGTGTCCATTTACTGTGGCACAAGCTGGTTTATATCAGCAAAGCTTAACAAAACGCCTGCAAGTTTTTGAGTCTCAGGATGAACTTTTTTCACACCGCCAAAATCCCAAAACATGAGCTTCAGAGGAGAGCTGCTCTGGCTTTAAGCCAGGAAGCCTCGGGGCAAACTGATGGACGCTGCTTCATCTCACAAACACCGAGCAAAGACATTACAGGTAACACTGAGTTGTAGATGTGTATTCTAGTTTATAAAATGTATCTATCTATCTAATCCAGTGGTTCCCAGCCTTTTTTACCTTGAAGCCCTCCCTACTTCTATCTAAGAAAATCTGAGCCCCCCCCTGAAATTACAAATCCTCGAACAAAATCCTCAATTTGAATAAAGTGATTTAGTATATTTAATGAGTTAGTCTTTTTTAAATAAAGTAAATAAAGTGATGACGTCTTGACTGATTCGCCAAGCAACTGCAGATATATGATATTTTTTTTTGTACCACTTATCTAGTCAATAGTGTTAGAAAGGTGTCACATTTTTAGTGTGACAGGAAGATTATGATTTTCCTTTAAATTTGACTCATAAATGACTATTTTACTTTACTGATATTCACTAATCCTTTGTCATTTCTCTCTCTAATGATTGCTTTGAAACTAAGTTCAGCCAATTCTTTTAACACTTGTGTTTCATCTTCCTCCCTTTTTTTTCAGCTCTTCACTGCACGCAACGGGTTAAATGTTTTCTTTATTATTACTAGACTGATTACTGTATGTTGCAAGTATTTTCCGCTCTTCCGCAGTCAAGGCTGGAGGGAGCCCAGGTGCAGAAAACCCTAATAAAGTTTACATGTTGACCTAGGACCTCTCTTTGAGAAGAGACCATATGATTAGTAAAATTAATGATGCAAGACAGATCTTATTATACTACACAAATTGAAAACACATTTGCAATTGATGAGATCATATTTAAACGACCCACACACAGTGAACCTGGGAGCTTTGGGGATCCCAGGAGGTCTCAATAGAGTTTGAAAAATACACCAAATTATGAGCATGAGAAGCGTGGATATTGATTTATAGCTTTGGTCTCCAACAATATGTCATTAAGAGCTGCATGCGTCTTTAGATTTTCATTCAAACAAAACACTTAAACTACTGATGTCAGAGAGGAGACGCTAATCAGTGACATCACACTTTTAACACACAGCTATTAGTGGCATGTGTGGCCCATTTATAGGTGTATTGATGCATCAAGGAGAGCTCAGCTTGAGATATTATGTTGGGTCATTGGAATTTAGACCAACTAACCGTTTATCACAATCATGTCTGAACTGACTGAAACAACAAGCCGACCTAGGATACATCAAACTAGACGGCACACAGAAATGCGCAGACAAAACATAACTACTCCACATGAAATCCTTTTAATAAAGAGAACAGGATGCAGACTAACATCTGTTCAAGTGTGATGCTGAAGGTTTGATGTTGCAGATGGCCTTAACTCCCGGTTACCTCGGACGTGTTATTATCACACAATGAAAAAGATAAATGCAGTGAATGTCATGAGCTGTATCCTATGTGTCGCCATGGCATAATTTGTGGTTTTACTCTCAATTCTTTATCCCTTATATGTTTTTCCAGCTCAACTGTCTTTTATCATTCTTTACAGGTTTTTAGAAACAGTTTCTTAAATCAAAACAGTCTGTGCTGTCGCGTAAGGTTTATTTACACAGCTCTTCATCATAAGTATTTCTCAAGGTGGAAATACAAAGAAGGGAAGCCTAATTGGTCTGGCTTTGAGTCTTGCCAAAAGGCCCTGACACACCAAGCCGACGGTCGGTCGTCGGACAGTTTGGGGCCGTCGGTGAGCGTCTGTCCGCCTAGTTTTTGTGGTGTGTCCCGCACCGTTGGCTCTAGTTTGCCCGTGTCTGTGTTTTTTTTTTTTTTACATACAGTATCATAACAACGGCTTGTATATCCGCAGGCCTCGGTCTTCCAGTTTCCCTTTTTGAATGACAAATACAGACTACCGCCGCCTGCACACCAAACCGACATCAAAGGACTAGCGTCGATGAAGGCCGGCTGTTGTGTCGCCTCACGTCGCCTTTGTCTTGGCCGACAAGTTGCATTTGAACACACCGCAAAGACTACAGCCGACAGCCAGTTAGCACGTACGTTCTGCGCCTGCGTGAGGGAAAATAACTCTCCACACCAGCAGGCGGCGGTAGTCTGTATTCATCATTCAAAATGGGAAACCGGAAGACCGATGACTGCGGATATACAAGCTGTTGTTATGATACGTACATGAAACAAAGTGCCGTCTGTGGCGACTTTACTCGTTGGCTTGCTTTCCTCACTTCCGTTTCTCTTCTCGTGCAGTGATTCGCTTAAGCTGAACAGCCAATAAGAGTGATTTCTCTCACAGACGAGCTCCGCCGCCGATTCAATGTGCTGAATCGGCCGAAAAGCCTCCGACACAGGCAGACCAGAGCCGACGGTGCGGGACACACCGCAAAAACTAAACCGACAGATGCTCACCGGCGGCCCCAAACTGTCCGACGGCCGACCGTCGGCTCGGTGTGTCAGGACCTTTAGACCATTGGTGCAGACAGGGTTAAATTGCTAAGAAAAGTTTATCAGAAAAAAACAAACCGGATAGAAAATCAAAGACTTCCCACAGTGTGCAATAACTGACACTGCAAAATAATAGAGTGCACAATAACTTTGGCAATAACAATAAGCTAACCAAGAAAGCAAATAAAACACAATAAATGGATCTTAAGCCCTCTAGACCACTAGACTATATGTCAAATCCAACATTTAGTTTTTATGCTCTTGCTGCAGCTGCCAGTGATCCAATCATCCAAAACATTTTAATCACGCTTTATAGGATGATGCCCACTATAAATGTAGACACATACGTAAGGAAGAACCTCTTGTGCCCTATTGAGTGTCTCGAACCCACCTCGATGTCAGTGAAGCAGAACATGATGCCAACCGGGTGTAAAAGGACTGAAAGTCTCATAACAGCAATGCCAGTGTTTTAGCATCTCCCACATGATACCTCAGGAGGCACAGCCCTCTGCCTGTTTCCAAAATTCCTAAAATAGAAAATAAAAAAACATGTTGTTTCTCTTTGATCTCAGGCACAAACGCTGGTCAGAGTTGAGACCAATTGGCAACCTCCGGTGTTGAAAGAGCCTGGAGCTGAGCGCTCTTAATCTAACTGTGGAGATGACTTCCTGCGCCAGCTCAGTAAATTAAACCTGCCTCAGGAGCTGCTGATCCAGTTCTACACTGCAATAATTCAGTCTGTTCTCTGCACGTCCATCACTGTGTGGTTTGGATCAGCTACCAAACAAGACAGGAACAGACTACAACAGACAATCAGGACTGCAGATAAAAAAATCATTGGTGCCAGCCTGCTCTCCATTCAGGACTTCTACACCTCTGAAAACAGAAAACGGATAGGAAACATCACTGCAGACCCTTCACACCCTTCGAAACAACCTGTTTCAGCTTCTCCCCTCTGGGAGGCGCTACAGAACACTGTATACGCCAAAAACACCCAAGAACAGTTTCTTCCCACAGGACGTCACTCTGATGAACAGTTAAATCAACTATTCTCAACCGATTGGCCACAGAGGTACTGAATGACTTGTTGAATCACGTTTTCTGATCTACGCAGCCCACAAACAGCTGACTGGGTTGTCTTATTTCACAGTTTGTGGGTCGGTAGGTACTCAAGATACCCAGATGAGCACACTGAAAAAGTGAGTTTTTCACGACATGTCCCCTAGAATATATCGCCCCCCCATCTGAGTATCTCCAACCACGGATTGAGAACTACCTGCAAAAGGTGCATCGTATTTTTCCCAAGCCAATCAGAGCAGACTGAGCTTTTTCAGGAGGGGTTTTTAAAGAGACAGGCACTAAAACAGAGCGATTCAGACAGAGGGTGAATACAGGAATATTCAGACAGACAGTATGAGAAAAATAATGTGTTTTCTGAACATTAAAGCATTTAAACATGTTTTAGTAGAAACCCAAAATACAAGTATACTTGTATTTTGGGTTTCTACTAGAAACTAGGACTAGAAAATGAGCATGATTTGTCCCCTTTAAAGCCACAGGCTCTCTCAGTGATAGACAGTGGTGGAGCACGGCTGTGTGGTGGATGCAGAGGACTGCATGGAGTCAGAGTGCAGTATACAGAGCACATGCATCATCAAATATTGGTCTGAATTTGTTCCAAAGACTGGGTTTAAAAATAAAGTTGATCAAGCATTTGGCTCTAAGACCACATGCCTGAGAAGTTTATAAGTCTGAGCAAATACTTGCGTCTACAATTATTTTAGTATATAATTAATATATTGGTTTTTAAGTTTTTTTTATTAAAACATTTTTTTTTCATCTGGTTATACACTTTTCTGAACTTTGTAAACCCATGTTTGTAGGTACCACTTATAATTGTGGATATACTGACAAGCTGGTTTTCTTGTGCTGATTTCAGCTGCTGTAAGTTACATTTTAGCCACAAGAGGTTGCAATTTGGTCACAAATAAGGCAGGGTTATTCTGCTCGGAGTTAAATTGTTCTTCTTTGTCACTTAATGCTTTATCCTTTACACTAATCATCATGCAAATGCATACATAAACACACAAATTATGTTGGTTGTTGAGGAGCTATGTGTAATTTTCACAATGTATAAATTTGTTTTCAGTTTGTCAAGCTAAATAAGAGCTGAAGATTAACTTCAGAGGACCACAATAAGTTTCTCTTAATTGAACACCACACTCATCCCAAACAGAGGATCACTTTAATACCTGTTTAATAAACTTGTAGGGCAATCCTGTCTTTCTCACTCTCCTGTGGCACCATTAAGTGTTCCTGTGATCTCCCTGCAGGATACACGGATTAGTCATTGCTGTGGTATTTATAGAGTTTGCTTTGAAAAAGGGTATAATGAGATCACTGTGGACTCCACTCGCAAGGGCTCATAACAGCATAACAGCAAGTGGGTGGCAGTATATTGCAGCAGCATATTAAATAACATTTTTACTTAAATGAAATTACTTGTTTAAGGTGGTTTAAGGTAAAAACACAAGTATATATGACCATATATACAAAATATCAATGATAAATGATAATTTACTGTGTTATACTACTACTACCACAGGAATGAAGGCACCACTGAGGACACAGAGGTCATGATGATGGGTTGTTAAAGGTGCAGTGTGTAGGATTTGGTGGCATCTAGTGGTGAGGATGCAGATTGCAACCAACTGAAACTTCTGTGCCAAAAGTGTAGGACAACTACGGTGGCCGACACAAAAACACAAAAACGCATATGCTAAGGTAACGAAAACATTCTTATTTTCATGTGATTATTCATTAAAGAAAACGTAGGCTACTTATTAATATGTGACCTGCTCCATCATTTTGAGTCACTTTGACTCAGAAACACATTTTGAGCTTTCTGTATATATGTAAAGAGGAAAGTCTCGGCTTTATGGCAATACCAAGATTGTCTTTCTCTGCCAAATATTCTATGAGATATACTCTTCCAAAGTTTGACTGTCATCTAACGTTACTTTTGAGAAAAAGGGCATTAGAGATAATAATTCATATTCAGCCATTTTTCACATGGATTAAACTACATTTATTAAGACTCAAGTCAAAATGAACACAATATTTTTTGGTCAAAATTGACACCCAACATTTCATAACATACCTTCACGCATACACGTGCACTTGATACAGTAGATAGGCCTAGAAGCCCATGTTCAAAAGATTCCAAAATGTATGGAAGAAAATTGATAAAATATTTACAAATATACTGTACATATGATATAATATATTTCATATAATGTGTATTTAAATATAATAATATGAAGAATATATTAGCTTATATTCAAGTTCTGCCAATAGATCCCCTTAAATGCTGCACACAGGGCCCATTAAAGGCTGGTTAATGTATTTGTTGAACGGAACATATTCAAGTTTGACCAGCAAAACAAAGAAAAACTGAGTTTTTTTTAATTTGCACTGGAATGATTTTGTAATGTGGAGAAGGCTTTTAGAAATTGTAGGCACGTAGGGAGATAATATGTAGGCCTATAACATGTACCTAAACGTAGTTGGCTATTTTTTTCCTCATCCTTTCTTTTAAATTATTTTTTTCATGCACAAATGGAAAACTTTATATATATATAACATATTGCAATTGCACTGTAAATTAAGCACCGTCTGTTTTTCAATAAAACAAATCTTTACAAAAAAATTAAAAAAAATTACAAATCAGGAAATGGCATTATTTGGCAGCTCCAGGGGTTGAACAAGCAAAATATGATCCTTTTCTTGATCACATATCACATAAGATTTATTTATGTATTTATTTTGTATGTATTTCACAACCTACTATAAGATAACATTGAAGTCTATGTGTCTTGCTTGCTCTTATATCAAAATATACAATTATATTGTGTGAAATAATATCCGAATTTGCCTGCCTTCTAAGGCCTACATGTTGTAAAAATGTATAGGCTATGCAAATAAATTGACCCACCGAGGCTGTAACTCATCCCCGGCCAAAAGGCAAAAAGGGGGGACATAAATATGTGAGGGGACCTCCTTTGTTCGACGTTTAGTCACCTCTGTGGCCCCTGGAAAACCATTAAACGAGGAGGACTTCTCCCAGGAGCCCGGCATTCCTCACATTCCTCCGGTCTGATGTCACAGCGGAGGGGGCGGAGCTCCGGAGGCATCTGGACACACTGATGCCTTCACGATCCCCACCAGGGCTGGGTTTTCAAATATTTTAAATTACTTTATTGGGGAAAATCAACATGGATACATATTTTTCACTAGCCTTTTTTTTTGTAAAGTTGCTTTCTTTTGACCAATAAGCAGCATGGAGTTATGTTTTGCTAATGTGTAATAGTATAACAGTGGGGAGAAAATGATTAAATTCATGGTTTGGGTTTTCGGAAACACACTTACTCACTTGCTTGTTGAGAGTTAGATGAGAAATACCACTCTCATTCATGTCTGTATGCTAAATATGAAGTTACAGCCAGCAGCCAGTTATCCTAGCTTAGCACAAAGACTGGAAACAAGGTCAAATAGCTAGCCTGTCTCTGTCAAAGGAAACAAAATCCACGTACCACCACCTGTAAAGTCCACTAATAGATACATCATTAAACCATAGTGTAAAATGAAAGCAAATACTTCCCAAAATGTCAAACTATTACTTTAAGAATGTTGCTGTGTAATTAATTTAACCACTTTCACCATCAGCTGTTCTCCTCTTGCATATCAAATCAGACAAGTGGCTCCAACCATTTTGGCATGTGATGTTTCAAAACAAAACTAAGGTTGCACAATTTATATTGGGCCCGATAAATTATCGTCCGATAATGGGAAATTTTTATTACTAAGTATTATTCCGATAATGAAATTATAGAAGATAAATTATTGTCTGATACTACGAAGCCAAATTGCTTTCACTGACTTAACAAGTGCTGCATGTCATCCCCCCTCGCTCCTCCTTTCATGTTTATACTATCAGTGTCAAATAAAGGCAAAGGTCAAAAAAAAAATCAGTAATTCACAAGGAAGCAAAGAAAAGTCTGAAAATATGATTACATAATTTGGTGCAGCAGAAATATGTATTTTCTACTTCACTATCCTTTAATCATGTCGTGACCTCTCGGGTTTCTCTTGTGACCCTCTGTGAGGGCCCCGAACCATTGCTTTACACCTCCTTAAACTAAAAACGCGAGATTCCAATAGTTTCCTGCTGCTTCTGAACGCAGCATCTGCTCCTCTCTCCCCCCTGTCCTGAACGCCTCCATTGGACTAGAGAGGGACCACTACTATAAACACACCAGAGTCCCTGAGCTCGGGAAGAAGACCACGTCGTAGCTAAACCGCGGTCGAGTCGGACAACTTTCTGTAAATGTTTTAATGACTTTTTGCGCTCCGTGAAAAACTCGGACTAAAAAACTTCTGGAGTTGAAGCAGCGACAGGACCGACTTTTGCGACTTTTTTTTTTGGTTCTGAAAGTTGCGCTCGTATGATTCAAGAGTCTCTCGAGATTTTGTTTTCCTACATGGGAGTTTATCCAAAAGACGATATGGGGATTATGTGTTTTTTGCTGTGAGGTTCAAACGCCGTCGAGCAAAAGAAAAGAGGAGTTTTTCTCCAGCGGGGGGAGCAGAAAACGGCATGTAGCGAAGGAACAAGGGTGAGTTGTTTGGTTGCAAAAAAATCTTCAGAGGAGAGTTTTTTTGCAATGCTCCTGGTTATTTCCAACCCAAAACTCCTTTAAAGTCTCAACGAGCTGTGTTGAAATGTAGGCCAAATGGCTGGGCCACGTAGGGCAGGCAGGGGATCCCAAATATTCTCATGCTAAAAGCCCCCACCCCCGTCCTCCTCCTCCTCCTCCTCCACATAAACATACATTAAAACACAGACAATCCTCCTCTCCTCTTGGTTAAGACTACTCTTGGGTGTGGAGGACTAAATAACCTGTAGGTAACTGGGACAACAAAGTGAAGTTACACCTCTAATCACAACAGCCCCCAAACATTCAGATATTAAAGTTATTAATATACTTGGCTAAATATGGAGCCCTCTGCAGGACCCCCCCCCCCCCCCCCCCCCCTTAGGATCCAGTTTGGGCATCTTTTGGGGAGGCAAATGGGCACATGCACTTTGTTATTATACCTAGAAATGACAATTGTACACTGAAAACAAACTGCATTAACAGAGGCTTTTTGACTGTGATTTTTAGTGGACAATGCATGGAGTCATCCAGGTAGAAACAAGACACTGAGAGCTGCACATGCATCCATCTCAAAGATAGATAGATAGACGGAAAGATAGAAAGATAGATAGATAGATTGAAATATAGATAGATAGATGTACTTTATTGATCCCAAATTTGGAAATTCTTGTGTTACAGCAGCAGGTTATCCAGGCAATGCACAGGAACAGTAAATACATATCAACACTAGAGATAATATCTAAAGTATACACAATATAAAGAATATACTAGAATACACTATAAATATACCAGACTACTACAACTAGCTTAGAAAAATATAAAATATGAACATAGAATAACAATAACACACTATAAACAATAGCAAAGTGTGCAATTTTGTCTTAAAATAAACTTAAATGAGGTAGTAAACCAATGAGATTGCAGTTTTACATGATGGGTTAATAAATGAGCCTGCAGATGATGACATTATCATTATTTGTTTGCCCTGCTCACACCCTGTGTGCATGCATGTTTGTGTGAGAGTATGTAAAAAGATGTGTTTGGACATGCACCTTGGACTACCACCATTACTGTAAAAAAAAAAAAAGAAAAAGGGGAGAGTTCTGTAAAAGGCAAATATAGCATAGCTGCAGGAGGCGTAGGCCGTACACACATACACATATACACATCTGGCTGTCTTTATAAGCTCAAAGGCACGCTGTGTAAATTATATGGTGCCAGAGCAAGTGGCTTGGGAGTACACACCACTTTTAAAACACTGGTGGAGGATTTAAAGGACCAAAAAGTCAGAGTTGTAGGTACCGCCTTCGTTCGTGCTCCTCATCACCTGAACGTCGAGGCTTTTTTAAGAGTCGACACACAAGGGAGAGGGGTTAAATATCTAATGCACGTTTCCGATTACTTCCACAAACACATCGGTTGCCCTCCATGTCCTTGAAAACAATTTCTATGTGCTCCTGAAATGTTAACGCCGAGTCCCAGAGGCTTGTTTTGTTTACATTCAGCATGGTGAGGTTATAATAGGTGTTTACTGCATGACGTAAAAGTAAAAGTGGCTATTGTTTGTGTAGCCAGTGGTCATTTGAGTGTAAAGGCCATTTGATTGCTATGTGGGGCGAACATACCTGTAATTTTGGTCAAGTGCTCGCACTGTAGCACAGGACGAGAGGGAGGGAGAAAACGTTATTGTTGTTGTTGTCGTAGCAGTTTAACTGAAGGAGAAGAAATGTACAGAATTCCTTCAAAACTCAACTTGTGGTTCTCTTGTTATTCTGCAGAGAAAAAGGCCGTGACCTTCGACCTCTTTCTTAATTTGAATGCATTCCTGATAGAATAACAACATCAAGTTGTTGTGACGCAAAGTACGGCTGCCTAAATTAAGTTAAGTTTTGCAAAACATTTTTTAGTGTTATAGATAGAAACCCTAATTCTGTCCCTTTCACATGGTTTTGCACGTTAGGAGGTATGCTTTAGTCTTGAGCTGCAACGATTAATCGATTAGTTTTCAACTATTAAATTAATCGCCAACTATTTTGATGATTGATTAATCGGTTTGAGTAATTTTTTAAGAAAAAAAAGTAAAAATTCTCTTATTGCAGCTTCTTAAATGTGATTATTTTCTGGTTTCTTTGCTCCTCTATGACAGTTAAGTCAACATCTTTGAGTTGTGGACAAAACAAGACATTGGAAGACGTCATCTTTGGCTTTGGGAAACACTGATTTTTCACTATTTTCTGACATTTTATAGAGCAAACAACTAATAGATTAATCGAGAAAATAATCGATTAGTTGCAGCCCTACTTTAGTCTTGAAATGATACACGACAGAATTAATCAACAACAAATTTGACAACTAACCTTTAGAGTCATTTATCAAGCAAAAGTGCCAAAAATTTGGTGGTTCCAGCTTCTCAGATGTGAGGATTTTCCGCTTTCATCGTTGTAAATTAAATATATTTAAGTTTTTGACTGTTGGTCGGACAAAACAAGCAACTTGAAGATGTAACCTTTGGCTGTAGGAACTTGTGATGGGCCTGTATCACCGTTTTCTGACATTTTATAATCAACAAATGAATTGCTGTTGTCATAAGTTGCAGACCTAAATGCAATTATTTATCTTTCTCTTGAAACAAATAGCCATTAAAAAGCCATTCTAAATAATACGAAATAGTATAATATACAATATTGTGCGAGCTGGGTTTATGTGTGTGTCTGTGGATCAGTAACGTGTATGTGTGTGTGTGTGTGGTGAGTGTATTCAGACTTGCAGAGATGCCTTTGTCAGAGTTGTGTAGGCGCTGTGCTCTCTGGCAGCCCGGCAGACAACAACAGAGCAGAGAGCGTGCTGCGACCTGCCCAACTCTCCCACACTCCGCCACCTTCCAGGTGCTGCGGGGCAAGTTGTCAATCACAGCTGGCCCCGCCCCCGCCCCCCCCCCCCCATGGCAGGTCAGACCCCTCTCCCTCTGATCAGCAGAAAACACACATATTTACTAGGGTATTTTGTGAGGAAGTGTGTAGCCCACTTCTCTTTTCTCTCCTAACGGAGACATTTTCCATTTGATGTCAAGTTTAAAATGTGTGAATTTTCCTTTTCCTCGCAGCCATTATGTGTGCTGGTGGATACGGCCGGATGTCAGCAGCAGTAGCAAAGTGTCGCTGCTTTCATAGGCCTGTAAACTCTATTGAGGTCCCTGTTAGTGTTGGTGTGCCTCAGCTGTGAGAAAACGCTCAGTGGCTTTTTGGTGATTGAGCATGTGTGTGTTTGTGTGTGTGTGTGTGGAGCTGTGTGTTTGTGTGTGTATGGTGTGATGTGGTTCCCAGGAGGAGGGGGCATGGAAAAAGTGAACAGCACCGTGGTTTGGCTGGAGCAGACGCGGTGGCCGACGGTTGATGGTCCTGTGTGTTTCTGTTGTTGAGGTGGAGAGCCACCGCTATCAGCCTCGCTGTCCCTCCCTCCATCCTCCCCTCAGCCCCCCCCTCCCCCCCTCGTCCTGAACAACTGTACCAACATGATAAGAGCCTGAGAAACACCGGTGTCAAACCTCTTCTTCCCTTTCAGCCCCCGTTCTCCATATCCTCACTTATCTTCACACTCACACATGTGTACACTCTCTCTCTCTCTCTCTCAATCATATCTCCAAACTCTCCCGGCCTCCATGTCATCAATCCACCAGATTTCACCGCCACAGGATGAGTCGGCAGCGCTACGTCATTGTTGGTTTGGAAAACCAGTCTCTGGCCAGTGTTAGGCTGCTGTATACCTCTTTGATCCTCCCCCCTCTTCATGTTCCAGTGACAGTGTTTAGATGGCTACGCCAGCCTGAAACACTGGGCATTCCCTATCTATTACTGTCAACTGTGGCACAGGGCTGCAGCCCATCGACACACGTTTCTATTATTTTCCTGCAGTTCCTTTGGTTTTATGATATTTAGGTTTAGCTGTCAGACATTTGCTATCAATAATGTGGAGCTAGAAAATCACATTGTTTACCTTTTTTATGGAGCACAAGTGGTCCAGTCCTCCAAAATTCATAGTGTGCAGCTGATAAGCAAAAGTATTTTATGTTCTAAAAGCAGCATCTTTTTAGATTTTGGACGCCATTATGTCTCCTACTTCTCTCTACAGTCATAATAACTCAGTCCAGTAACTAGGGCTGCAACTAATGATTATTTTCATTCACTGTCTATTATTTTCTCAATTAATCGATTAATTGTTTGGTCTATAAAATGTCAGGAAATGGTGAAAAATGTCGATCAGTGTTTCCCAAAGTGCAAAGATGACGTCCACAAACGTCTTGTTTTGTCCACAACTCAAATATATTCAGTTTACTGTCTTAGAGGAGTAAAGAAACCAGAAAATATTCTCATGTAAGAAGCTGCAATCAGAGAATTTTTTCCTTAAAAATTACTCAAACCAATTGACTGATTAGCAAAATAGTTGGTGATTAATTTAATGGTTGACAACTAATCGATTAATCGTTGCGGCTCTACGTTATTTACCTTTTTATGGAGCACAAGTGGTCGAGTCCTCCAAAATTCATAGTCTGCAGCTGATAAGCAAAAGTATTCTGTTTTCTAAAAGCAGCATCTTTTTAGAGTTTGGACATTTTTAGTGATTTCGTCCTTGCACACACGTCCTCCAGTAACAGTAACTACAATGCAGTAGAAGTTGAAAAATTTGTAAGAAAGTAGCTGTGTCTGCAATATGTCCGGATGCATGACACGGACCTTGAGAGTTATTTGCAAAAATGTTTGAACTCCATCCTGCCCAACACTCAGATACCTCTTATGGCACAGGATGGTACAAGGAATTTACAACACACAAGGCATGCACAAAGCCTTGATTCAGCATTTCAGGCTAAATTATCGCCTGCAAGTGGAAGATATGGTGGATGTTTTCAGAGCAATCCTAAATGCATGCCATTTTCTAATAGGACGTGATTTTGCATTGGCTGATAGTAGCAATTCACTTTAGAATGAAATGTCCTTAAACTCGGCTGCTAAATGAACACAAAACAATGTTCTGCTCTCTGTTCAGGCTCATACATCATTCGTAGCTATACCTGTGAAATGTAATGCACTGTGATTCGTATATATATCCCACAAAATCAATTCATAGGTAATCCTTGTATACAGGAAGTGTAAAGAGCGACAAACGCAGCGTAGGGAGGAGGTCGGGGTGGATGAGTGGGTCAAAAAACACCAGACTTTCGCCCAGGAGACTGGTTCTCATACTCCGTGTGAAACTAGAGGTCAGCGTTGATTTATTTGTCCTGTAACTTCAGTACTTAAGTTACTCTACTTCCGTAGTTATTCTAACCCAAACTAGGATCTTTTCCTAAACCCAACAAAGCAGTTTTGTTGCCTAAACCAAGTTGTTTCCTGTGAAGACGGATATTTATTTTGAAAAGACTGGAGCGGAAATTGACACGTGCATCATACGAACCGTTGTCTGAGGGTACGTTGCTCCGTTAGACATACAAGTTTTAAATTTCTGAATTTTGTTAAACTTTTGAGTGAAGCTTTCATGATTTCCACCTCCAGTTGAACCCTTTGGTCTGTGCACAAGAAGTGTGTATGTGTGATGGAGATAGAGAGGGAGACGGGGAAGGAGAGAGAGTGTGTCGAGCTACAGGCGAGGCTCCTTCACCGTCTGGATGTCACCTCTGTGCGAACACTCTGCTCTGTGTGTCTGTGACCGTCGCTGTGCTCTCTCATGTAGTAGAGAGTACGTGTGCATGTGTGTGTGTGTCTTTGTCTCAGAGATGGAGCTAGAGGAAGAGAGAGAGGAAAATAAAGAGAGCTGGAAAGTGAAGAAGCAGATGCGCTTGTTAGAAACACGCTGTCTGGCCGCCTGGCTCCACCATCTGTTTGCAGCTGCTAATGTCTGTGTGTGCGACAGACTGTACGTCCGTGTGTGCAGGACTGTGTAGAAGCAATCATACAGTATATGGTGTAACCTATATTTAAGTTCATTCCTTTAAGGTGAGGAAATGTAAAGGCAAAGTCTACTGTGTATTTTTTTAAAAGCATGAAAGCACAATATGCATGGCTCAGATAGAAACACACATGGTGAGAGTGTCAGATAACAGAGGACCCTGGTGGTGTGTCCTCCTGGGAGAACAGTTACTGTTTAGTGTGCGTGCATGCTCCTTTTATTTTATGTGCTTTTTTTTTTTTTTATATGGCAAAAGATTACACAGTTTGTGTTTTTACTGCCCAGTGAATTAGGCAGTGAGGTTCAGTCAGGTCAAGCCTGATCCAGGGTCAGCTCCCAGTAGCTTTGGCTGTATGTGTCCAGGAATGTGTGCAGACTTCAGAGCTGTATTTTCCCCAAAACATCCCACTATATTGACTGAGCTTGTCTTGGCTCCATGGTGATGAGCCAGTGGGGCAAAAGAGGGTCAAAGTCCGAAGAAGAATTTTTTTTGGTAAACATCAAATCAAATCTGGTTGTTTTGGAGCAGACGTTGGTGTAATATAATAGTTCAGATTATTATGTTTTAGGTCTGCTTGGAGTAACAGAGGGTTTAGTCACCAGGTAGGACAATACAGTTTTTAGACGTGTACATGGGAGTCTTCCGTGTAACTGCAGACACTATAAGTCAATAAATTGATTAATCGACAAGAATTTTGATTGTGGATTTATCTTTAAGTCATTCATCAAGCAAAAATGCCAAACATTCTCTCGTCCCTGCCTTTTTAAATGTGAGAATTTGCATTTTTTTCTCTGATTATAATCGTTAATGTTTGGGTTTTGGACATGAAAAGAAATTTAATAATGTCATTTTCACTATTTTCCAGAATTTTAGGGACTAATAAATGTTTAATCAAGAAAGGCAATTATTTTGGTAATTGATTTTTAAAGTTAGTTTTTCAAGCAAAAAGGCCCAAAATGTACTGCTTGCAAATGTCAATATTTGCTGATTTAAGTAAATATAAATAATATAAATATTTGTAAAGTTGTAGACCGCGCAATTTGAAGACATCCTCTTGGGCTCAGGGAAATTCTGATGGACAATTTTATTTTACAAATTTTTTTTAATGACATTTTATAGAGAATGATTAAGTGTAAAAATAATCTGCAGATTAATTGATAAATAATTGTGAGTTGCAGCCCCGGCTCGATGGTTTCATCACAAAAATAGTTGAGAGATTATTCCACATACGACCGTAGCAGGAGTATCCAGAAAAGTTAAAGAATATTATTTGTTTCTATATTGTCCGAACAAGCGTCCTGAGCACACTGCCTGTAAATAATTCTTGATTTGAACTCCTGCCACGTGACCCGGGCCTGGTGTAGGCTCGTAGACCAAACTGTAAAAAGAGTCCGCTGGAGGAAGAGCAGTTACGAGCTGTGAAGCACTTAACCCCTTTGTTTTGCTACAGCGCTCATGTGTAACAGGAGGGGAGGAGGAAAGGGGGGTGGTGTTGGTATTTCAGACAGACAAGCAACAGAGATCAGATTGATTGAGTTACACACGCTACACTTGCGTCCTCGGCTCTTGGCGGCCTGCGTCTAATGGTCTTAGCAGTAGGCGACAAAGTGTTGTTTTGTTCCCGCTATTGTGTGGATGTGAATGGAGCAAAGTGACAGACGGGCTGCCGAGAGAGAGAGAGAGAGAGAGAGAGAGAGACGGAGCACCCGCAGCAGCACCCAGACCAGCAGCACCTCTGTTGCTCTGCAGATGCTCGGCAATAATTGTATTTACAACTTGTCTTTGTGTCAATAATGTAAAAGTAATTATTTAAGTAAACATTTTAGGTGATTTTCTCTGTGGTGTTTGACCTGCAGTCTGGTTGTAGTTTTAGTAGTAGTAAAGCTGCCCGGCTGGCTGTGGTGTTTGTTAACAGCTTGTTTTGGTTTGGTTATAATTCTCAGGTGGCCCCTGTGTGCTGAATCCACACCTGAGTGAGTAGAGAGCAAAACATCACACCCCGAGGGGGGGGGAAACCTGTGTCAACATTGTTTTTAAACTGATTTTATATCCGACTTTTGTCAGCTGTTAACACATAACATCAACTGACTGTGCTCCCATTAGTCACTGTTGTTACTACACCTGTCAAGCTCTCCGTTCCCGCACGGCACGGCACAGCACGGCACGGCAGTTTACATTAATAACGGGAGAAGAGTTACCAATTAAACAATGAAACAATCCTTTTATTTCAGACAGAGGTAGACAAAAGCAGGCTTCTCATTTCCAGCTGGTGATCGTATATTTTGTCATCTGAAATGATAACTGTTTTCTGGATTGGACAACTGGATTCTATAACTTCTAGCTAATTAAGTTAACATTTGCTCCATGAATTGGTTCAAAACGTCATCTCTAGCTGACTTTTCGACGTTTCCAACTGACTCGTTTTAAAACGAGAAACCTGTAAAAGGGTCTTTAATATTCATTTGATGGCTACATACATGAACGTTGTGCAACTCTGGCTGGGGTTGCTGGACTTAAAACTTCCCTTAGTCCAATAAAGAGCAGCACAGAGCTGCTAACGTCAGCGTAGCATCCAGGAGCAGCTTCCACACAAGTGGGGAAATACAACACATGTGCTTGTCATGAACAGGGGTTTTTAACTCATTTTGTTAACCAAGTTAGTTGATGATACCTTGGCTTAGGAAGTAACGCCAGGTTACTACTGTTGGTAGTGAGCTAGTCAGTTGGACATGCTAATGACTGCAGCTTATGTTGTGAGTTTTGTGAGAGTTTTTGCAAGTTTTTGCACATTTTCGCATTTGCGGGTTACCTTCTAGACATGACCAAAGAAAAGACCACCACTCAAACTCTTTAAATGCTATACGTTACTACAAAACATTGCACACCGCTTCCTGTGCATGTGCAGGAATCCAAAGTTTGACAGGCCTGCGGCTGCTGTTACAGTTGCTAAGCAATGATTGGACAATTGCTGCTTGGGGGCGGGGTTTAGCCAATGGTCAGTCAGCATGCCAGAAAGTACTGTCTCTGATGATTGACTTCTCTGAGACATTTCAGATCACCAACAACATCAATTACAACATGCTGGAAATAATCAATCAGCCATCTTTGTTGTAAATTGGTCACATTGACATTTTGTGACGCCTGGCTGACAGATCACACAACACTGTTTGCTTTTGCATATGGAAGCACACACACAACTTTATTAAAGCAGTGTTCAGGCTCCTGCACACTAAATATCTTTTATCTTGATTGATTTATAAAAACAAAACAAAACCCATCATCACACAATGCGTCTACAAACAGTGCTGAAGAAATGATATACTTGTGGTAATGTGGTTTAAGCACACACCTTATTTTCACCTTTATGCCCCTGACCACACCAGTCTGGAGGGGATAAAGAAGAAACACAACAAAAGATGGGAATGGTTTCATATATATATATATATATATATATATATATATATATATATATATATATATATATATATATATTTAGCCACAGCTTGCTGTCCTGAAAAAGAAAAACAACCCTCTTCCCTCAGTTTTCCCTCTCGTTTTCTCCATGCCACAAAATTACAATGTGCAAATTCATAAACGTATACGCTGTTTTTGCACGCTGGAAATAAACACGAAGGTCGGGAGAGAATGTCGCTGCAGCGCTGCAGCGGCGTTGAAGCAGCGTTTTTTGTGTCGAGGAGTGGGTTCGGTCCCCGGCTATTGTCTGTCTGTCTGTCTGGCTTCGCACAACCGCACACTTCCAACCACGCCACTGATTACTAGTTTAGAGTTGCACTAACTGCTGTCTGCTCCTTTGGCTAACCTCTGACGAACCTGGTGTGTGTGTGTGTGTGTGTGATCCTGTGTGTGTGTGTGTGTGTGTGTGATCCTGTGTGTTTGCGGTGTGCTGTGTTCATGCATGTCTATGTTTGTACACTACACAGTGAAAGTATGCGTCTTTATTTGCGTCTTTGTGTGTTTATCTGTAGGCTTGTTGACGGTGATTTCGCGAGGCCTGTGTGCTCGGGGAACATATCTTGAGGCGTTTTGGGGAAGTTTTACCGCCAACCTGTGATGTCACTTCCCCTAAGCCTGAGCTAGAGGGGGAGGGGTCTGTGGTTCGGGGTCAGGTGGCGGCTGGGGTCACGCATCCCAAAGGTGGTTTACTCACCCATCGTAGCCCGATTATTCACTTGCTGTGGCTTTCTCGCTCGGCGCGTGCGTGTTGGCATGAACGCCCGATGAAAAAAGGCAAGATGATGCCACTTTACAGTGAGCCGTCTCCGATTGGATTCACGAGTAAGGAATGCGTTACGGCCTCCAAAGGGGCACGGCTGTTACAAAAGACGAGGGTGATTCAGATCGCACCAAACAACACAGCAGTTTGCAGCTCTTTTCATTCAAGACTCGCTCGCTTGTGTCTTTTCTCTCCCGCTCACTCAGCCTCGTCACACACACACACACACACACACACACACACACACACACACACACACACACGCACACACACACACACACTCGCACACACACACACTCGCATGCACACACACACACACACACACACTCGCATGCACACACACACACTTTCCTTCCTTGTGGTGCATACTTGTGTCAGGTGTGCTCTGTTTTTCCAGTCAGGGTAGAGAGGAATCTGGGCCGGGGTCCAAGCTGACTATCAACAGCACATTGCCAGAGCCCGGGACAAGAAGCAACACATCCACTCCATCTTTTACTCCTCCTCCTCCTCCCTCTCTACTCCCCCCCCCCCCCCCCCCCCCTCCCCTCCTTTTTCATCCTCTCCTGATCACTGGAGCATTGTCGTGCTGTATTTTGGTCTTTTCATTCTTCCGTTTGTGTTTTTTCTTCATTTTTGATGCATTTTCCTGTTTTGTATTTCCATTTTCATGCGCTTTCCTGAAGTTTTTTTTTAACGGGTTGCCAGTTTTGTCACTGACTTTTCTCAGTGTTTTTGTTTGGAGAAGAGGTTGTTGTTTTTTTTTCCCTGCTTAGGAGGTGTGGAGATGTTTTTTTGGTTTTGTAGTTTTGTGGTGTAGTTCCTGTCTAACAAGGCTACAAAGTGGCCACCACCCTTAAAATGACACTGCTTTTAGCAATCTGAATTAATTCCCGTTGACAACATCCCGATTATCCCTCGGTGGGCTCGTGTTTTAACCTGCGGAAAAAATGTTTTTTAGGTTTAGCTCTCAGTTTTGCGTACAGTATATACGTACATTATACTACAGGTGTGACTATATAAATATAGTAAATATATTTCATGTGTTAATGTGTGCTTTACATCAAAGCTCTGTCCTCATCACAGACATGAAAGCTAAGATGACAAACCCAGAGATGTGTTCAAAGTGTTCCCCAAAGACCTGTCTGAACCTTGAAACCACAGTGTGTGTGCGTGTGTGCGTGCGTGCGTGCGTGCGTGCGTGCGTGCGTGCGTGCGTGCGTGTGTGTGTTTGCTTCCTCATAACGTTGCTCTTTTGTCGCAGTAATTAACAGTTTTACGAGTTTCTTATTGACAACGTGAATTGACATCTTCTGTTTTGTGGCAGCGTCTGTGCCACCGCCGCGCCGCATGTGTGTGATCTTACACACTACTATACTGTACGCTTCAATGTCTGGCGCTTAGCTGCTGCTGTCGGGCAGAGAGAGAGAGAGAGAGAGAGATAGAGAGAGAGGGAGAGGGGAGATAAAAAGGAAAGGAAAGGCCTCCCACACAGGCAGATATGAGACTTTTAGAAGCTCCATTAGTTCCTCAAAGCCAGCTGCCGGGTTCAGATGGATGTCTGCGCTCGGCTGTTTGATGTCCATTCATCCGTGGCCTTACATCTCTGCCTCTGTCTCCCGGCTTTGCCCGACGCTGGGCCTCATGGGGCTGGAGAGAGAGCGCAGCTGCCATAACTATAGGATAAAGCTGTCTGCTACCGTGCGATTCCTGCCTCTGCTGACACCGTAGCGCCGCTGTTACCGCTGGTGATTCCGCTAGCCTCGTCTGCTTTTTGTTTCTGCTTGTGTTGTGGGAGGCAGGCAAGTTGACGATATTGGGGAAATATAATGTAGGAAGGTTTGATAGGAAGGATGTTTGCTGATTACAGCACCATGTAGGTTTTGCATTCCTGTGGGCTCAAAAGTTTGGAAAGAATCCCCAAAACTATCGTGATTATCTTTGTCATTGACTAATCCATCTCTTTTCCATCTCTCCCCGCAGCACCCGTTCATCCTCCTCCTCCTCCTCGTCGTCGTCGTCCTCCTCCTCCTCCTCCTCTCCGGACATCTTTGGGAATGGGCCAGCGCCTTGCCAGGGTGCATCTTTCCATCCGGTGGCGTGGCTGGCGTCGTGCGAGAGTGAGGAGGGCAGCGGCCAGGTCATAGAGCCCGCCCACCCCCTCTCTCTGCGCTTGCTTGCTCCCAAGTGACTTTTGACCTTTGACTCAGCCGCGACCTCCACTCCAGCCAGCCATGCCCTTTCGGCTGAAGCTGCGGCGCACGCGGCGCTACAACGTCCTGAGCAAGAACTACTTTGTGACGCGGATCCGCCTGCTGGACAGCAACGTGATCGAATGCACTCTGTCGGTGGAGAGCACGGGACAGGAATGTTTGGAGGCGGTGGCCCAAAGGCTGGAGCTACGGGAGGTGAGGAGGAAGCTTTCATTATGTCACCACGTACATGCTCGCTAGACCGATCCCTCAGCTGATATTTGGATAGTTTCTAATTCCTAATCTAAGCAAAAGTAATCTGTACAACAGGTTGTAAATGTTGATTTTTTTTTTTCAGTTTCTGTAATGATTTCTTTATTCAAACACATAAAGGCAAAATCTCTCTAGACAATAGACTAAATTCATTTCTCACAGTGTTTATTGTCAAAGCATCCACCCCGTGGTAATCACCCATATCAATCATGCACAAAAAGAAGTAAAACATTGACTCTCACACGTTCACACAGTTATGAATGCATTGCCAGATTGTGTGTGTGTGTGTATGTCTGTGTCTGGTGGCCACGCGTCTCTCCCCACACCCTGTGTGTGTCTCCCTCCTGCAGGGTCCTTGTCTGTCTCTAACGAAGCGTGGCTACCTCTGTCCCCTTTTCTCTGCAGAAGAAAGAGATACAAGCTCATCCCCCTGTCCCACTCCCCCCCCCAACCCCCCCTTGTCCATGCTTTCTCTGCGTGTTTCCCTCTCTCATCCCTTTCTTTCTGTTCCCTAATGTTCTTTACGTTTCCTTCATCAAGGCTTAACCACCACCTTGCTCTGTGCTCTCACACAGGTATGCAGCTTTTTATGGGGGCTTACTGTGTTGTTTGTAGACGGAGTTGTTTTGCGTGTGAAAAGAGCAGTTTTGTTCACAGATCGTAAAAAGAATGTGTCCGTTTGGTTGACGACCGATCGAGTTTGATGGATACGTGTGTTCGACTGTGCGTCCGCGCCAGCCGGAGCTGCTGACAAAGTGAGAGCGAGGGGCGGTGTACTAGTGCGTACTCACATAGTGTTGTGGTATTTGCCAGGTGTCAGTGATGTTATAAATAAAGGTGGTGCGACGCCTCGGCTTCAGCCGCCGTCTGCCCCCATGCATGCACGCCAGCTCAGGACTCTGTGTGTGTGTGTGTGTGTGTGTGTGTGTCCATCTGAATTTCATCTTTATTGCTGTACCTGATAGGGCTGCACGATTACGGCCAAAATGATAATCACGATTATTTTGATCGATATTGATATCACGATTATTTATCACGATTATTCATTGACTTTAGCGACGACATATTTGACTGCACTTTCACATTAAAATAAACAGAGCACTGCTTTCACTTCCATGCTGTGCTACATTCCTGTTAATGTACAAATCAGGGCTGCACGATGTTGGAAAAAACTGACATTGCAATATCTTTTTTCTGCTATATGAGAAAATACAGGAATATTCACCCTACCCCTTTTGTTGGCTACATTTTAAAGTTAAATGCTTCAATCTGGTGCACTTTGAGAGCAAAATTAGTAACAATAAGAGGCTAGATAAAAATGTTTTGCTCTTAATTTAATCATAAACACATTGACTGTATAGATAATATCTATACCCAAAAGTGAAGCCAAGACATCTCGATCACCGGCTGGTGACTAGCTATTAGTTTAGGAAGCGCTTGATTTGATATGCTGCAGAGTTTTTTCTATGAACAGAACGCGCATTTTAAACGTAAACATCGCAGGCGATCATGTTCATTTTATTGTGGGAAGCCAAAATCGTGATCGCAGTTAATATTCGAATAATTGTGCAGCCCTAGTACCTGAGTGTGTGTCTGTTTGCATGTGAGGAAGGAGTGTTTATGTGTGTGTGTGTGTGTGTGCTCTTGCAGCTGCAGCTTTGCAACTTTCATTACAGTAGAGTCAAAGCACGCGGACTAAACAGGTGTGCTTACCTCTTCGTGATATGACACACACACCCATGAAACGTCATTGTGTTATTCTAAATTATGTGGTTAACCATTCGTAATTTGGGGGCTAAGTGTGTAAAAAGAAGAAGAAGAAGAAGAAAGGTTTGACAAACTTAGTGAGATCTTTATTTAGGAGACAAACTCTCAGGGGTCCGTTTCACAAAAGCCGTTTGTGAGCGCTGCTTACACGCAGATCACAAACGGCAGCAGTGTCATGTGTCACAAATATACTGTCTCTCCTAAGTTGCAGGTAAATTTGCGTGTCTTACAGGGTTCTGGTATGCTCATGCATGGGTTGCAAGTAAGGGCTGCACAATATGAAGAAAATATGCGATAACGTTGAATGTGAATTACTGGAAAGAAATAAACAAATATGAAAGTGTACTCAGTTCTGACTTTCTGCTTTCAGTATACTGCTAAAATACAACAAATATCGTTGAATTTTTAAAAAATGAGAAGAAATTATTTCCAACATTCTTTTATTGAACATTGAACACAAAAGGCACCGATAGAAAAATAATGATTTAACGACATTTTTAAAGTGCAGTTTTCTACGAGTCTGAGTCGAGTCAAAAAATCCCCGAGCGCGATATTATAATCTTTTGCGATGTGTTTATCGTGTAAAAAATTATATATTGTACAGCGCTATAGCAAGTATGGTGTTTGTTTTGATGAGTGAAACGTGTCAAAATGAACGTGGGAAATGATCTTGTGTTGCACATCGCAGGATGGTGAAACCGGCCCCAGATCCATAGAAACTTCAATAGAGGCTTCAATAGGATTTATGGCCTGCATCTAGAAACCTGAAATGTCATTTTTTAATTAATTAGTTTATTCTTAGCCCGAGTTGAGGTATACTTGCTGATTCTTGCAGTCTAAACTGGTTACAGCACTTCCGAGCTCATCTGCTTAACCTCTCGCTCTTGTTTGGACCGGTGTTGTAATCAACACAGCATGTTTTAGATCAATCGTTTCACTTGAAAAGGCCTGTGTTGTTATCCATGAATGTTGTTTATTCAGCTGAAGTGTGTGTTCATTTTCAAACAGCATATGAATCTCTAGATGGAATAATAAGCAAGAGACTTAGTTTTCATTTTGATTTAGTGAGATAGGATCATTGCCCGTTTCCTTTCTCCCAGGGTAATCTCACCGGCAATGGGTCCGCTCTAATATTTATGTTTAATAGAGTTACGCTGCTGACGTCAACGGTTTGATCAGATTTGAAGGAGAAATATGTGCTTGTTGTATTTCAGCTGCTTGTTAATCTCCTCTCTGCTCTGCTCAATTGTCCCCAATGTATTTCTCAACTGATTTCCCATTTCCCTCCTCAACCTATTTCTCTCCATCTCTACAAACCCCTATTTCCCATCCCAATACTTTGTTTTTCCGCTTTTTTTTTTTTTTATCTCTGTCAATCTATCTTACGCAACTCATCTTTCCTTTGCTTCCTCCACTCTCTTCTTTCCTCTCCCTCTCCCTCTTGTCCTGTTTCCTTTTCCGTCATCCCCATCTCTTGACCTTGTGCACCACACTGACCTCCTCTCCTCCCTCCGTCTCTCTCCCCCCGCCTCCAGACCCACTACTTCGGGCTGTGGTTCCAAGGAAAGACCCAGGCCCCGGCCCATCGCTGGGTGGAGCTGGAGAAACCCCTCAAGAAGCAGCTGGACAAGTTTGGCAATGAGCCACTGCTCTTCTTCGGAGTCATGTTCTACGTGCCCAGTGTTTCCCGGCTGGAGCAAGAAGCCACCAGGTAAAGAGTCTCCAAACACCGCTTAAGTTTGTTCAGCTGTCAGACACTCACATTTTGTTTTATACATTTTTATATTCAGTCACAACAGCGACAACCTTTTCCAGCAGTGTCTTCTCAATTTTGTTTGCTGTACAAACATCAAAAATAGTCAGTCATGTGCGCTCCTCTATAAACTTTAACTGTTAACAGTAGGAAATGATACAGTGAGTCTCCACGTGTAGCGGCTTTTCCCTCGGCAGAAGCGTATTATTTACTTTAATGTGTGTAAAGAATCTGCCAGTTTGAAAAAATGTGGAATAATGTAAACGAACCCTTTCATGTTCCATGTAGCCATGGCCAGTACGCCCCAACTGGAAAGGGAAGAGTTTGTTAACTTCGCTAGCTTTTTGTGCCTTTTTAAAATATTTCCTGCGCTTTTAAAAATGTAAGTTTAGAACAGAATTTTCATTTGGCTCCTAAAACACAGTCAAATATCATGTTGTGCATATTATCATTGAGCAAAGCGGTATAGCGGGGTTAGGAACGCTACTTAAAATGTAAAGGCTTTGTCAGAAATCGCATACTATGCACTACATACTCAATAGGTGTACTATAGCTCAACATACTTCTGTGTGAATAAACAGTATGTAGGAATCTTTCACTGAGCAGTAATTTATGTCGTCACTTCCTGGGAGCCTCCTTGCCAGTTGGAGACGCGTAACCGTGGTAACCTGTGCCAACCTCATATGACCAAAATGACAATTCTGAAAGTCTGAATTAATTAAAAAAAATATATTACACCTAACAAAGTGAAATCTTATACTTAAAGATAAATTGAAGCGTTATTGACGTTACAGAGCTGTCTGTCAACGTCTGTTATGAAAGTTGTCGTCACCGCCGCGTTGCATTGTGGGATATTTATGCCGCCGTAGTGTCCGGCATTTGTGTACTGTTATTTTACTGGAAATAATATGAAGTTCGCGCACTATATTGGTTTCACACGAAGGTTTCGGACGTACTAAAATATCTCACTGTCTGTTTTAGCGTACTAAATAGCATGTTAGTATGGAATTTCGGACGCAACCCATGTGTCTGAGGAGAAATGTTCAAGTAAAACAAAAAAGTGTGTCACTACCAGATAGGTTGCCATGGTAACAGTGTCATACTGACGATGATTGATGACATAGGAAGAAAATGTGATCTCTGGATACGCCTGGTCACATGTACTGTTCTTCCAGACCTCTGAATTGGTTTGTTGTGTCCACTGATTGTGTTGTTTCAGATGACCAATCAGAGCTAAGCAGGAGGGATTATGAATGGGGCTGTCATCTCCCTACTGAGCTAGCTCGCTAGTTACATTCATGACAAATAGTGACAGAAAAATGTCAATAAGCGTGGATGAGTTTGACTACCACGAGATGGATGTCAGGTCAGTCTGATTATCAGCCACAGTGTGTGTGAGTGAGAAAGAGTGTGAATTATCATGTTAGCTAGCTGTGAAAAGGGCATCCAGGGGTCAGTGTGTAGTGGACAGTCTGCCGTCTCAGATTCCTTCTCACACACACACACACACACACACACACACACACACACACACACACACACACACTCTGCAGGTCTGCCTCGCACGGAGCTGGTGAATTTGCGGCTTCTGCTTCGCTGGATGTGGGAAAGGTCGACTGCAGGTCACAGCTTGATGTTTTGACACCAGAGATAGTTTTAAGGTGTGAGTGTGTGTGTGTGTGTGTGTGTGAGTGAGTGTGTTAACCATTTACGCTGCTGAATCACCTTGTTTTTTTGAGGAGGCAGGACTGGACATGCTATTTCTGTGCTTACATAGGAAATAATGAAATCATCATGTATCAGTGACCGGCCTGATACACTCACTGTATGTGATGGAGAGAGAGAGAGTGTGTGTGTGTGTGTGTGCAGGGTCGTTATACAAAAGTCAGGATCTGGTAAAGAGATGGTATTCCAGGAAACCCCTGCAGGCTTTTATAGTGTGTGTGTGTGTGTTTGTGTGTGTGTGTGTGTGTACGGGGGTTATGGGGGTTGAAGGGGTTATGATGGGGCCTAAGGGGCAATTTAGGGAACAATGGTCGCCTCTTTTTCTCAAGCCCCCTCCTCTCTTTCTCTTACAATCCCTCTACATAGTGTCACCCCTGCTCCTTTTTTATCAAGAGCAGATCTCCACATCACTCCAATCCCACATTTTTCAATCTCTTTCTCTTCATCCCTTCGTCCTCCTTTTCTCTCTCCCTCTTTCTCTCTTTTTTTTTTTTTTGTTTGTCAGGAATGTTGGCACAGCCGTCCAGCGTAGGAGGCGGACCACACATTCCTCCCAGCAGAAGTGCTGGGGGTAAATGGGGGGGTAGGGGTGGCGGGAGGGGGGATGTCTGGTTTACAAAACACACACTCACTCACCTCGCACACCTCGCACACTCCCCCCCAAGAATCCTCTCAGAAGCCAGCTGCAGCCCTGTCAGAAGAGTTAGTCACAATACACCACATTGTAAGAACATACGCTCTCCCCGAGGCAAGCTTTCTCTATAAAGACCCGTCCCCTTTATTCTTCACATCAAGTTGAAAACAATCTTTTTTTTTGATGAAGTTCAAAACACACTTTTTTTATTACCTTAATCAAGGGTTTAAAAAGCTTTCTTTGCTCTTATGCTGTCTGTACTTTCCTTTGAGAACATAAATCAGTGTGGGAATGACAACAGTTACAACTGATGGCCCTTTTTTTTTTTTTTTAAATGTAGATAATTTATTGATGTTGATTTGGGTCACATCCAGTGAAGCAGATCTTTGTTTTTTCTACACACCTGGTCTGAGGATGAAAGGGGGGGGAAGGGCCGGATTCGGAGGAAGAATGACAAGAGGCAAAGAGGGAGACAAGTGGGGACAGAGAAAGTAAAAGTTCGGCAGCCAACACTTGACTTTGGGTTTGTACCTTGTTATTTATGTGGTTTAAGCTCGCTGCCAGCATGTGTTTCTGCTGGAACTTACACATATTTATGCGTCCGTCCGCATACTAAAGTATGTTTGTGTTTGTGTGTAAAAACAGAGTAGGAGTGAATGGATTTGTTTTTTTGGGACGCTCGTGCTTTGATTTACTGTTTCACTAAACCCTTTTTTTAGGAAAGTTACTTTTAAATCTAAAATGTTCCTGACCTTAAAATGTATGAAGTTAGAGTTACGAACTGAGCTGTAGGTCACGGGTTTAAAATGCCTTTTCTGTTCATTTTAACAGCAATTAGATTGTAAGAAAAGAACACTCGGTTTCATAAACAAATTCATCTTAACTCGTTGCCAGAAACCATGAGAGACAGAGTGTTGACTCTGCCTCCTCGGAGTAAATGAGATTTACTGAGAAAGTAATGTGAGTTTTATAATGTGGTCGAGTCTTTGAAGTTCAGTGTTTGACTGATGTGTAACCTGAAACGAGATCTCCCTCTCTTCCCGTCCATCCATTCATCTGTTTTTCCTTCGCTCTCTTCCTCTCTTCATGCAGCTGTGAAAATTAACCAAAGCAGGGGGCTAAAGTATCCGTGTGTTGTGTGTGTGTGTGTGTGTGGGGGGGCTTCCTGGCTACATATCACACCAATAATCAAATTATCAGGCAATTAAGGCAATAATGCGAGAAAGCTGGAGCCCATGTAAACACTGTTCTCCATTATGTTAATGCAGTTATGCTCATATTTGCAGTTACTGCTGCAAGATACACTATGTGGGGTTCTATTATGTAATTGTAAAAACTTAACTCACTTTGTATCTCTCATTGTATCATCATCTCCAGATATCCTCTAACATACAAACAAACTTTCTGTGCTTGAAGTGGCCTCCTTACCAAACATCTTTGTACATGCTCTACGGCAGGGGTGCCCAAACTTTTTCCCTAAAAACTGGAACTTAATGGTGGGCCACGGGCCAAAAGCAACCACCTATTGTGTTGTATTGTTAAGATGCAAAATGGTACTAGGATCCTAAGTTCCCCTAATTGAATATTCTTTACATAGTTAACCCCTTAAAACCCACCTGCTGAATACAATTGGGCTCATTTCCAGTGATACCCAATTTATGCAATTCAAAGATTGTTTAGGGACCCCAGTGTGCAGAAATATTCAAACACACCATTTTTAGAATAGGTGAAAATATCACATTTATTCTGCATTGCACTGCATGTTTTTTCCCCAAATTGCATGTGATTATCATAAGGTGGGCATGTCTGTGCAGGGGAGACTCGTGGGTGCCCATAGAACCCATTTTTATCCAGATATCTTGAGGTCAAAGGTCAAGGGACATCTTTTAAAATGACCATGCCAGTTTTTCCTCGCTAAAATTTAGCCTAAATTTGGAATTGTTATTTAGCCTCCTTCCTGACAAGCCAACATGACATGGTTGGTACCAATAGATTCCTTACATTTTTTCGTTTCATATGATGCCAGTATCTTCACTCTAGCTCCGAAAGACAGTAAAGTCGCAAAGTCGTAAAGACACACATGGGTCTTTTATTTTTAAAAGAAAATTGCTTGAGAATTTCTCGAACCTTAGGGACAACTTTGGCCCTAACTTTGTCCCCACTTTGGGCAGCCCTGCTCTACGGTGATGAAGCGAATAGAAAACAGTGCTTTAGAGCATGGTTTTATAACAATATTCACGCCAAGATGGCCACAAGGATAAACCACAGTAGTAAAAGAATGGGTTTGAAGTTGAACAGTGGAGGATGAGCTTTGACTTTGTAACTTTGTAGCCAGAATGGCGCTTTCGGCCGCCCATGTAAACATATAAATCAGAGTAATGCCTTACTCACATTACTGGTCATAACCAAATTGGTTGGACTGCTTTGGTGTGTGTGGTTGTATCATCCAGAGTTAGTTGCACCGTGTTTGAGCCCTGAACTGCTTCTTGTACTAATCCCAGACTACCTCCTATATATTACTCGCTGAACTAGAGATCCTCGTGTACCACCTCCTTTATTTTCTCTCTCTGGAAATCACCTCGTTGGATTTTACCACACACACGTAGCAGAAGGTGTGTGTGGCTGAAGCCTTCTGCTCCTTCTGTCTCACTGATATGAAGGAGGGTTAAAGTGGCCCAGAGAGAGAAAGTGAGGAACCTAAACAGAGAGCTGTTGACCGGAGCGAGGCCAGCTGGCCTCAGCAGCCCCCAAGGCTAGCAGCACCAACAGCCTTGAAATCCTAGCATTGTTCAGCTAGTTATCACCAACACACACACACACACACACACACACACACACACGCACACACAGCTGTACTCTGTTGTGCCCCTTGCTGATTCAACACATTTCAAAGTGAAATCCTCCGGCCTCCCACACAAGCCGTCTGCACCCATCCAGGGTTGAGGGGGTGGTCAGGGTCACACCACTGCAGAGGTAGGGGGGGGGGGTGGAGGAGGGGTTGAAGCATATGTACACACACATTCATGCATGCATGCACATATGCTCGCAGGCTTGTTGTCCGGGCCACTTGGACATCTGGCAGCATGTCTTGAGCGGGGCTCACATGCGTGGGCATATAAAGGGCCCTTTGTGCCTGTGTGGCTGCCTGGATTGCCAGCAGAGCGCTCTGCCACGGTGGAAGTCACAAGTAACTCTCAGTGAGGAGGAAAGCTCTACCTCATGTCTGTGTGTGTGTACGTTCACCTGTTATTACAGCATAGTGATGTCATTCTGACATGCGTGCCAGGTGTGTGCCATCATAAGGACGTCTTTGTGGACACAAACTATATGCGTAGGCTTACGAGTGATTGTCTATGTGGCCTGATTAATTTCTATTATTTTATTTACTCCTAAGGATAAATTCACCTACATTACATAAACGCACGTTTTCTCACTTATCTCCAGCGATATCTAGCCATTCAGAGAGTTTTGGTTTTATTAGCCCAGGTTTTTTAGATACGTGTTGGAGGTAGAGCTGCAAGGATTAATCGATTATTTGTCAATTTTTTTAAGAAAAAAAAAAAGTCAAAATTCTCTGATTCCAGCTTTTAAATTTTAAATTTTTTTATGGTTTCTTTACTCCTCTAGGACAGTAAACTGAATATCTTTGAGTTGTGGACAAAACAAGACATTTGGGCTTTGGGGAACACTGTCATTTTTCTCCATTTTCTGACATTTTATGGACTAAACAACTAATCGATTAATTGAAAAAAATAATCGTCAGATTAAGCGACAATGAAAATAATCGTTAGTTGCAGCCCTAGTTGGACGTTTGTGTTCCCATCCCAATACCACCAAAGGTAAATGGAATTGCAGCACTGAAAAAGGACTTAACGGCAATATGACTTTCCAGAGACGGCGTTCCCGTTACTCTGGATAATCCTCAGACATCACCATCAACAGCTCTCAGCTGAACTACTTCCTACCGAAGAAATAGTCCTGTAAAAACTGTTGAAATTGTGTTCTGTAGATCATCCAGTGTAATGGGGACACTTTGTCCGTAAAGATGTATTTCTTTTACAGTGCTTTTAGCATAGATTACAAAGACTATCAACAAGACAGTAAACCCTGTTAGCGAATAGTAGTCTTATGATCACTGTCTGCAAAGTATTAACATATTTGAGGACAGGATGGTTTTGATTTTTTCGAAATATTGAGACATGAACTTCAAGTGACAGGTTTCTCTCCAAATGGATGTATGTCTTCCTGTAATTGACTCCTTCAATATGCAGCATGTGGACTTTATATGTGGCTAGGATTATTTCTAACACAAACATTTTCCAGACGCCTGTCAATGTTGTCTTAACCCTCATGCATTACTCAAGGCATTACATTGAACTTTTATGTACTAGTGCAGGGTTATTATCAGGACCGGACAATTAACTGTCTGTTTTTAACCAGCATTATGAATCGCCTAACGATGTAAAAAAACACCCATTTACTCATATTGTAGTTATATATCTATATCTGGTTACACAATAATTAAACAGGACAAACATATCAGAAGTGATATGAGAAATATGAGAAAGGACAAAATAATTGTTTTATTTATAGTTCTCAAGATAAAGCTGATCATTTATCTTCCCAGTTAACCAGAGTTCTTGCGTTATTATACTGTGTATACTTTGGATATCTCCGGATAAATGGCAAAATAACAGAATCAAGAAGCATCACAGATGCATTTTCTCATATATTCAAGATTTTGAAACATATATAGAAAAATCTAAGTTTTTAACTTATTTACGATGAAGGGAGTTTCTCTCCAAAACTCTGTAACCTTTGAGACTATCAATCAAAACCTTGTTGTTCAAGTCATTCAGCAACTTAGAGTTTTTTTAGGTGATGCTTAAGTGCTTCATCATGTCTGATGATAATTTATCCTCATGTAGATTTTTGGTCATATTGCCCAACCCTTGTTGTGCTGCTGGTTAATTTTTTCAGACTTTCCTTTTTTTTCTACTTTTCTTGTGAATTACTGGATAATTTTACCTCTTCGGGCTTCTGAAAAGTATTCAAATGAACCAAACTGAGGAGAAAAAAATCACCCTTTGGCTGAACTAGTCCCAACCTGTAGACCTGTCCAACTTGTGTACAGGGTAAACAAGTAGACAAAGGTTTTTTAAAGGTCAAAAGTCTAAAAGGTTTGTTTTGTGATGTTTTGTGTAATTTCAGTGTCACGCTTTCACTTGTTCATAGTTATTTTAACAGTTTACCGTCCGCCTCTCCACCGCTGGCCTCACATATATATATAAACACCATCATGTTGTTACCATTGAACCTCAGAATGAGAACCAACCGCTGTCAACCTCAACATTTCCCCAGACCCCATACTGAGAGCGCTGGGAAAACATGGAGAGTTTGTAAAAACAAAGTCCACAATCATTTGAAGGGTTTTGTGTCCCGCGAAGCTCCTCCCCCCCCCCCTCCCTCCATCCACACCGCATCAGGCTCCTCCTCCCCCCGCTGCAGCCGCGGCGGTTGGGGTTGGCTAATTAGGGGGTTGCCACGGGAACGGAATGGCAGCTTAGCCAACGGGTGTAATGACAGGGTGAGGGAGGAGGGCGGGGTCAGATTATAGGCCTGGGAGTATGCTGAGTGGAGCTCAAAAAAGAAAAGAACAAGAAGGAGGAGAGAATGTGAAGAAGAATATGAACATGAAAGATGTAAAGGACATAAAGGAGGGCATGAAACTCTGAAACTATGAGGGCAAAGGAATAGTTCAGAGGGAGCTAAATGGTGGAGGATTGGTGAGAGCAACTGAGATGACAGAGGAGGAGAGAAAATGTAGGAATTGAGGAATAAACTCAAAAGTATGTGTGTGTGTGAAAGAGAGACTGAGTGAATGACTAAGCATGTATAGCTCAGCGGTTCCCACATAGACGTTTGTGTACTCAGGCATGGACTGTCTGATGTACGCTTCCACTCAGCTTCTTCAGACTGTGTGTGTGTACGTCAGAAAAGGTGTCTCACGGCCCACATTGGAAAGACCGGTGGTCACCATGGCAACAAACAGGAAACGGTGTGTGCGAGTTTTTACGCAGCCGAGCCCGGTCACCCTGACAATTCTCCCTTTCCTCCTGTGTGGCCACTCCATTCTCCAAAAGACAAACATCCAGTTGGACCGCGGGCTAAAAGTGGACAAAAGGAGCTCAGAAACTTTAAGGAGCTCGGCGTATTTCAGCCTCTGGGGGTTTTTGGGACTCTTTACCACATTATGCGAAGGCTGCAAGTGGGCTAAACAATCTGAACTGTGTCATCATATCGGCTTACACTTGGCAAATCCACCACTGCCCAAAACCACAGTGCCGAATCCCCAGTTTGCCTCAATTACAATACTCCTCTTTTGTCCAGCTTGTGTTGGCACTACTTAAGATTAAACTCAGTCCTTAGCTCCATGTAACATGCTCGCTTTTAGCCTGAAAATTTACAGACCTATAAAATCGTATTGTTTAGCCCCTACTGGTGTACATTTGGCATTCCTCTCGAGTCAAAAATGAGTCACTGGTATTTCAAATAGAGGTGATTCACTCATTCCTCACTTGGATTCTGCAACAGTCTCCTCTGGCATTGTTTTAAACGGCTAATGCTGCTGCCAATACTGTCTTGACGCATACTTTCTGTTGCACAAACCAGAAGCAGAAGAATACGTCTCTCTGTGGTGTCTCTTTGGATGTTTGCAATCCTTCAGTTGCTAATGTAGCAACGCCTTGAACACAGCTCTTCTTACTTTCTTTGGTTGAATGTGTTGAAGTGAAAGCCATCATGTTTTCCAACTCGATTTAATAGAAGTGGTGTTTCAGAGACAGTGTGGCTAGTTGGAAAAATGACATTAACCACCAACCAAATTCTGGTGAGTTTCTGAAAGCTAATAAGAGTGCCTACCACCCACCTAGTCAGATGTTTTGTGCAGTTTTACTGGTAGAAAGGCTGTGGTATGCAGTCTGAGCAAGACTAAAGCCGGGCTCAGACTAAAGGAGTTTTATCCCTGATTCACCCCTCCCGACAATCGGAGGAAAGATCTGGTCTGGGACCTTGGTCGGAACCGGTGTTCGGCCCATATTATCTGATAAAGTGAGGCGTTTACAGATCCTCTCTTAAACCTCCTGAACTGTTCACCGACTCATCGGGGCCGCCCTGATTAATTTCAAACATGTTTGATATTATATAGGAGTTAAAATCTGGATGATATATTCAGTGCCTTCCGAGCAGGACCACATGTGTGTGTGATGCGCCATTATTTTCAAATCTTGTAGTGTGTGCATGTTTGAAATTAGAAAAGCCAAAATCTCCAGCAATGCATCCAATAGTTGTTGAGATATTTCACTACGAAACAAAATGTCAACATCATGGTGGAACAAGAGGAAAAGTCAGGGAATCGTGAACGTCTGTACAAAATTTCATCACAATCCATCGAATAATTGTTAAGATATGTCAGTCTGTGTTGGACTGACCGACAGACCCTTATTGCCATTCCTAGAGCCTGCTAGCGGTCGTGTCTAGAAGGGAGCCCGCAAATCGTGAAATCTGATCCGAGATCTGCATAAACTCTCGTGAGTCTCACTGCCCGACGACCTATCATAACCTTAACTTTTAGAGGTCAATGCCTAACCTTAACAATCTTGCAAGAGTTTCCCCAGTTTGTGGGCTCCCTTGTAGCCACTACCCCTGCTAGCAGCTGGCGTGGCTAAAAACATGAATTTCTTGTCAAATTAAAACGTTTCCAACACCAGTGTCACTCTACAGCATCTCATCTGAATAACTCTTTTTTTTCCTTCCTTCCTTCTTTCTCCCTAGGTATCAGTATTACCTGCAGGTGAAGAAAGTGGTGTTGGATGGACGTCTCCACTGCACAGTAGAGCAGGGGATCAGACTAGCTGGCCTAGCAGTACAAGGTAAGACACTCACACACACACACACTCACACACACATGCATGAACAAACATCTCATGTGAATAATCTACCAGAGGGGAGACAGGCGGCACAAGAGAGAAAGAGTGAGCACAAACTCACACTTTCTCAGGTCATCTCGACTTCACTACCTAATATGGCTGCATACCACTGGGAGAGCCCAGTCCACTTGAGTTCCTATGGTATCAGTCTTAACACACACACATACACACACACACACAACCTCACTCCATCTCCTCGGTCTTGTTCCTGGGTGCTGTCTGTGTCTCGGGGGGGAATGTAAACAGACAGTTAGCTTATCGCTAGTTCCAAGGTTAGCCTTAGTAGCATCAGGAAGACGCTTATCTGAAGGAGGCGAGGATCCTCCGCTGCACCTCCTTTTGTCCGACAGACAGCAGAACAGTACTTAGGATGCACTCACATGTGTTGTGGAGATGGTGTGCTGGTGGGGACATTACTGGTGTGCTCTAGACATTTGTTTTTTGTAACACTTGACAGTAAGGTGCACAGATTTTTGAGTAGTTACAGTACAAGGAACGAGAATGGAACAAATCCACGTGTAACTAATTATTTAGCCAGTTAGCTAATTGAGCTAACCAGTAGCTTCTGGTTACTCTGAATCAAAGACTGTTAGCCAAAGTAGAAATATACTGTAATTTTTGCTTCCCTAATGTGGCAACTGTGTACATTTCTTCCCTAGAAATAGTCCAAATACTTGGAAAATAAGCCTTTAGCTACATTAAAAGAAACAAAAGTGTAGCAAAGTTTTAGCTGCAGCAATTTAACAGTCAGCAACAGTCTTGATATCAAAATATCTTACTTAGAACAAGACATATATATGTTGTGTTTAGTACTTTCTGGTGGAACACAGGGACATTTATCTGTGGAGAAAAAGAAAATAACCTTGGCATTAATTGGAAAGACTAATTATCTTGACATTATCTCGACGTTATCTTCTTATGTTAGCAACTTTGGCACACACGTATCCTTAGGAATGAATAACTATGGGGATAAAACCTTTTTAGATGAAGGCCAATTAAAACATATATGCAGTATTTATAATAACAAATGTCTGTTCGTACCATCTGGGGTGTGAATGTTACCCGACAGTTTTCACAACAAAAGACATTCCAGGTGATGTGAGTTCATACAAAAAATAGTTTTTTATCTAAAAGTTTATAAAATGTGTGTGTTTGTATTTTCTAGCTGACTTTGGAGACTTCACCCAGTTCATGTCTCAGGACTTCCTCAGGGAGTACGTGCTCTTCCCAGTGGTGAGTCCTCAAACCTTCACTGTTCAAATGTATGTGTGTGTTTTTCTGTGTGTGTGTATGTGTGGCGCCTGAAGGCACACATTCTTGTGTCACCTGTGTACCTCCTCTCTCTGCATACCTGATTGACAGGCAGCAAAAAAAAAGAGAAAGAATAAGAAGCGGAGTGAGATAAAGATCTAGTGGATACCAAATGTATTACATCAATGGAACACTTATTTTACACATGTAAATAATACACATATGATAATATTGTGTAAATAATCCAGCGCCTCTTAAATCATTTTATATATACAGGTATGATTACAGATTCTCTCTCCACCTCCCTACGCTCGTATTTTGAGTGTAATTCATTTGCAAAAAAACGAGACGAAACGCACAATGAACAAAGTCAAAGATGAATTTGACTGATAGCATCGGTATTTTTATTTTCAAATTTTCTATAGATATCACAATAATATTGTTATCGTGCATTCTTTTGGTCACAGTAATCATGTAGTGAAAATCTCATATCGTGACAGCCCTAATTCGCACGTCAATATATTTTTCCGAACTGTTGTTTTTGTCATGAATGCTTTTGCACAGAATGCACATATTTTGCAGCAAAAAACTGACGTGCTGTTTTTTTCGGAATGAGGACGATTTTTCGGAGCTTTCGCACCGCGAATAAGGCAGGTTGAGTTGCACCTGTATTTATGAAACAACAACACGGGGGGCTCCGTAGTCCGAACCAAGACGGCGAACTTATTACTCCTTTCAACCTTGATAAAGGCAGCGCATACAGGATCCACTCCTTCCGTTCTTATAATATTCGCAAGCAAGTATTTTGTATTTTTGTGTGTCTTTTATTCATCACGCCCCCGGTGTGTAAAGGCCTTTAGTCACTTTTTTCGTCTTTTCCTCCTCCATTTCTTTCTTATTTTCTGCCTGATGTTTTGCTCACATCTGTTTTTGTTCTCAGAACTGGCCTAATGGAGACGAGGTGCTGGAGGAGTGGACCCAGAAAGTCGCTGAGGAGCACAAGAGTCACTGGTACTGTCAGCTTCGTTTTATACTGTTTGTACATGTGCACATTTGAAAGAGGAAGAGAGAGAGAAAAAAGATGCAGAGACCCAGTACCAGGTACTATATCTGTCTGTACTTTCTCAGTCGAATGCAGACCGCTGAGGCAGAGCTGCTGTACATCAAGGAGGTAGAGAAACTGGACGGCTTTGGGCAGGAGAGCTTTCCTGCTAAGGTAGATAAATAACGTATCACTCACAGCCTCCTACACAGACACACAAACCTCTACAGAGTAGCCGATTTCTCTGATTTTGAGAAGACTTTGTCCTTACGATATTCACTCTTCTTCCACAGGACAACTACACCAACGATATCTTCATCGGGGTGTCCTTCATTGGGGTGTTTGTCAAACACAGAAATGGCAGATCCATCATGCTCCACAAGTAAGCCCCCAACCCTCCATCGTATTTATCTATTTTTTTTTTTAGCCTGTATGAATCTTTCTGTGATCATGAGGTAGCGGGGCTTACACAAATCTATGAATATGTAAGAAAATATTAAGAATTTTGTGTGAGAAAATTCAACCCTTATGTGCATTTGTTTGTGTTTCCGTGTGTGTGACAGGTGGAAGGACATCGGCACCATAGCGCACAACAAGTCAGCCATCACAGTGGAGATAACAAGCAGAGACGACACCATCATTTTTCACATGGTGAGTGTTGTGTCTGCGAGTGGTCTCGGTACACACACACACACACACACATGCTTTATACAAGGTTTCCTAGTGGGAAGTTAAACAAGAAAAAGGCACAAACACATTCCTAGATATCCCTGTACAGAGACAAATACAAGGTTTTGAATTTCTATAAATACAACTGCTGTGTTCATTTAAAAATATCCATGTTTTTCTCATGTGTGTTTGTATCTGCAGGAGGATATGGAAATGGCCAAGTACATCGCTCGTCTTTTCACGGCCAGACACAAATTCTACAAACAGAACAAGATCTGTGCAGAGTGAGTCTCGAGGCCACCGGAGAGGCCAGCTGAAGGCCGTTGGAACACTATATATCCTGAATTATCTGCCATTTAAAGGGATAGTTTGGGTGTTTTGAAGTGGGGCTGTATGAGGTACTTATCCATAGTCAGTGTATTACCTACAGTAGATGACGGTCAGCACGCCCCCAGTTTGGAGAAACAGACAGGAGTTACCGCTCGGAAGCAAAGCAATGTGCTGCTGTGGACGGGACCAGCAGCAAAACGTATTTTATCCTGCTAATAGAAAGGCCCACCTAAAAAAATCAATATCAGCTTAAGTGTACGCTATATTTAAAGTACTTTCACCGCTTTACCTCGCCATGAAACAGCCCTCTCTGACGGGCAACTGAAGCCGTTGTATCCATCTATGCTCTCGCCAAAGCCACCAGACTCCATTGAAAAAAACTGTAATTTTACTTCGCAGAACACGGGGGGGTTGCTGTTCTACCGCTGCCTCGATCGGTTAGTTTGTTTGTGCTATTGTGTGACTTTGGTGAATCCTAACTAATCAAAGTCACACAATAACACAAACAAACTAATCGATCGAGGCAGCGGTAGACCAGCATCTCCCGTGTTCTGCGAGGTAAAATTACTGTTTTTTTTCAATGGAGTCTGGTTGCTTCAGTTCCACGATGGAAACATAGACGGTATAGCTGTCTCACGGCAAGGTAAACCGGCGAAAATATTCTAAATATAGCGTACACTTAAACAGATATTGATTTTTTTTTTAAGTGGGCCATTCTTTTAGGTGGCTGAAATACAATTTACTGTCGGCCCCGTGCGGTAAATCCTGTCTGCTTCTCCAAGCCGGGGGCTTGCCGACCTTCATCTACTGTAGGTAATACACTGACTATGGATAAGTACCTCATACAACCTCACTTCAAAACACCCAAACTATCCCTTTAATGTTTAATATGTGTAAATGAATGTAAAATAGAGTTCACCAACCAACAAGATTATGTAAAAAAAAATACCAAAACAAATTGTATAACGTTAATCTTGAATTGGTTATACAGAGTTCACGGTTTCAGTCTGTGAATCATCTTCCATGTTTGTTTCTCTTTAGGCCCACTCACTCACCTGCACCAATCAGGAGGAGACCCACCTGGACCCACCGCCTCTCTCTGGTACCGTCAGCTTGCTTTGATGTGGTTCATTATCGCTGGTTATTGCTCAGTGGTTTGACACAGTGTGTAAATGAGACCAGAAGGCAGGGGACGGAGGGAGAATTTGGGAGGGAAGACAGAAACGGCTGTGGTGAGAGATTTGACCCCGCTCTCCCACTCAGGGCAGCGCTTTAATTGTGCCATGGAGCCTTTGGTTTTAACGTGCACTGGTGGTGTGGTGGGTGTTGTTGGAAAGTTTGCAAGGGTGTTGCTTGCTCTGATTTCCGGTGCGACAATGAAGGCAGTGATTTGTGCGTCTCCCTCCCTGCTGGCCAGACAATGGCTCGGCTAAATGTGGCACAATAGCCGTTCAGTCAGTCCACTCGAGTGCTCAAGTTGTCTGTCTGGGGAACCGCAGGCATTGGCGGTTGACAACTCCGCGGCCCTGGAGTAGATCTGAGTCGGCCACAGTCACCTGTCGTGCTGGGAAAGATTGCAATGTGACATTTTAAGGGTTTATTCAGAGGCAGATCATGACATAAGCATAACTTAATAGAGTATAAAAATGAATTGCTTCTTCTTAATTGCATTACATGTGTTTCTTCATTCAGCCGCGGCCCCAGTCCTGTAACTTCCAGTCAATGCATTCCCAGTATGGAGAGCACTACCAGGACACACAGAGCTCTCAAGGTACGTGTAAAACACACACAGACAAACACATTTTTAGAGTGATTTCAACCCCCTCCAGCTCACTGCTGTGACCACAGTGTGATTTAAGATCTCGGCCTGCCTGATGATAACCGAAGCATTTGAATGGAGCTAATTGTGTCTTTCCCGTCAGGCGTGTGACTCACAGCCCATTTGTATTTTAACAATCTCCCAGCCAATTAGAGCCCGACGTTCGGGGTGCAGAGCAGTGACCTCATTTTGTTCCCCGCTCTTTCATTGACTTGTTCACACACTCGGTCGGCCTTATAATCCGAAGAGCTCCACTGATGTCGGCTTGACAGTAAAACGGAGTGGAAAAACATTCTGGGTGTGCTACTATGCGTGGGTGTGAGATCATTCTGTAGTGTGACCTCAGGCATCACACTCCGTTTGTGTGGACGGGAGATTATGTACGTCTGCCTGCATGTGGGCTTGAGATAGTTTCACACGAGAGAATGCTCTGTTTGTTGTGTAAAGAGGAATGACATGCATACCACTGTCTCCTTCATTATGGTGGGAAGAAAATATTCCAAATCTACGCTGCTCTAAGTTGGTCAACTACTGGGAGGAAATTTTCAGAATCGTTTCAAATGTGGTCGGTGCTGCAGTGCAACCAGACCCGAACAATGATCATTTTTGCCACATCAGAAACACCTTGACGGTGACGCAGATACTGTTCATTGCTTATGGCCTTAAATCAAAACACTGGAAAACACCAGAACCATCTTCAGTACGCTCGACTTTGAAAGGATCTGGTCGGCTCTTAATGATAAACCTGACTTTTAGGAAAATTTGGTCCCAATTTGTTCTGATTTAAATTTAATTTATGTACTTTTTCTTTTGATTTTCTGTTTTTTTGTCAGCTTGAACACTCTTCACTATGTTAATATGTGTTCTTGTGGGTTCATTATGTCAAGTCAAGTCAATTTTATTTGTATCGTCCAATATCGACGAATCACAAATTTGCCTCAGGGAGCTTTACAATCTGCACAGGATACGACACCCTCTGTCCTTTACAGTGCGACCCTCTCATCGGATGAGGAAAAACATCCCCAAAAAAACCTTTTAACAGGGGAAAAAAATAGAATAAACCTCAGGAAGAGCAACAGAGGAGGGATACCTCCTTCCAGGACGGACAGATGTGCAATAGATGTTGTATTTACAGAATAACAACATAATGAAAATAAACATAGACAATCCACATGACAAAAATTTATACATATACTGATAATAATAATGTGAACATTAGGTTCTGTATTCTGTTATACTTGCTTTATTTTTATGGGAAATTGAAGCATACAACCAACCATTTGAACGCTTGGTAGAGCTGTATAAAAGTTAGGGCTGTCAATCAATTAAAATAATCAATAGCAATTAATTGCATGATTGTTCACAGTTAATCGTGATTAATCGCAAATTAATGTCACATTTTCTATCTGTTCGAAATGTACCGTAAAAGGAGATTTGTCTGTTTTATACTCTTATCAACATGGGAGTGGGCAAATATGCTTGCTTTATGCAAATGTGTGTACATATTTATTATTGGAAATCAATTAACAACACAAAACAATGACAAATATTGTCCAGAAACCCTCACAGGTACTGCATTTAGCATAAAAAAAATATGCTCAAATCATAACATTGCAAACTGCAGCCCAACAGGCAACAACAGCTGTCAGTGTGTCAGTGTGCAGACTTGACTATGACTTGCCCCAAACTGCATGTGATTATCATAAAGTGGACATGTCTGTAAAGGGGAGACTCGTGGGTACCCATAGAACCCATTTTCGTTCACATATCTTGAGGTCAGAGGTCAAGGGACCCCTTTGAAAATGGCCATGCCAGTTTTTCCTTGCCAAAATGTAGCTATTTATTTTATGATGCCAGTATCTTCACTCTAGCTTTAAAACTGAGCCCACTACAACCCTAAAAATCGCAATGCGTTAAAGAAATTAGTGGCGTTAAAACAAATATGCATATTATCGCGTTAACTTTGACCGCCCTAATAAAGATACATACAAAAAAAGCTTCCTTTTAATTCTTTCTTCCTCCCTCTTTTTGATCTTCAGACAGTATCTTCCATGAAGACCCCTACTACAAGTCAGAGACCAGTCTGGACCGCTGCCCGGGAGACTTCCCCTACCGCAACGGTACCGTGCCCAATGGAAGCATGTACAGCAGCCCCAGCCTGAGCTCCCTCAATCATTCCCAGAATTTCGTCCCGCCCTCGCCCATGTCCTCCAACCTCAGCATCCCCGGCAGCGAGCTCATGCGCCCCGACTACATCCCCAGCCACCGCCACAGCGCCATCATCGCTCCGTCCTACCGGCCCACGCCCGAGTACGACGCTGTCATGCGGCAGAAGCGGCGCATGCTCCCCGCTCACCATGACCTCCACAGCCAATCGCTGCGCAGTCTGAACATCAGCAATGCGTGTGCTTACCGCCAGCCCGAGGCTCTGGTGTACAGCCAGCCAGAGATGAGGGAGAGGGGCCCGTATCATGGCCTGGGGCCCAGCCCGGGGCCTTACGGACCACAGGTAGAGGTGGACGCTCTGAGTTTGATTCTGTTCAATTTATTGCTCTTGTCTACATCTCACACTGTTTTTCTATGAATGTTCGCCTTGCAGATCAGCTACAGTAAGCCAGTGTCCCACGGCCCTCATCAGGGAGGACCAGCCGGCAGCCAGGGCCCCTGTCATTCACCCTGCGTTAATGGAGGTGGAGGCGGCGGTGGGGGTGGAGGTGTAGGAAGCTCCATCTCTCACACCGTCAGCACACCTGAGCTGGCGAATACCAAACAACAGGGGAACAATGCGGGAAGCTACGCAGCTACGGCGAACATGCTGAGGAACCACATGTCGCGCCCTCCTCCGCCTTACCCTTCCAGCTCCTTCCGCCCGGCCACCAGCACGCCAGACCTGGCGAGCCACCGTCACCGCTGCATGGGGGGCAGCAGTCCGGAGCTGGTGACCCGCATGGTGCAGCTGTCGGTCAAGACGTTCCAGCCGGACAGCTCGGCCGTGGTGCACCAGTCCCTGCAGGAGGTTAGCGAACCGCTGACCGCGGCCGCTAAGCACCGCTCCACCCTGGGCAAGAGACACAGCATGGAGGTGATCAGCAGCATGAGAGGAGGTGGAGGCGGAGGGATGGAGGGCCTTGTGATGAAGGGCATGAACGCTCCCCTTCATCGGAGGAATACTCTCAGAGAACACGTGATGCCCCCTCAGCCTCAGTCCATTCCTCAGCCCCAACCCCCTCAGCCTCCACCTCCACCTCAGCAGCCACAGGAGTTGCCCAAGCAGATGCCTGCCCAGAAAGCACCTGAGGCTTCCGTAACGCCACCTGGAGCAGTGGCCTACCAGCATCAAAAGACTCTTTCCAATGCTACCATGCTCATACACAGTAGTGAGAGTGAAGAGGAGGAGGAGGAAGAGGAGAGGCCTGAGTTGGATGTTCAAATCCCAGGTCTTAATGAGGACATCAGCATTAACGCTCAGCTCCAGGCTGCTTTGGCCAAGCTGCCCAACAAACCCCCTCCAGAGTACCCGGGTCCCCCCAGACCTCCGAGCAATGCTCAAATCCGCACCCACAATCACAACCACACTCACCACCATAACCATAATCAAGGACCACAGAGCAACCAGGGACCAATGGACCCAAACCATGCCCAGGGCAGAGCGCACAAAGCTGGGCAGAGCCCAGGTGGCGGCGGGCCTGGAGGTGGTGGTATAGGTGGTGGTGGTGGTGGTGCAGGTGCTGGTGGGACACTGACCCGAGGGGACCAGGGTGGGGTGAATGGGGCGGTTTTAGGTCCATCCATTTCAGAACCAGACCTGACCAGTGTGAAGGAGAGGGTGAGGAAGGAGCCGGTCAAAGAGAGGCCGGTGTCGGAGATGTTCTCCTTGGAAGACAGCATAGTGGAGAGGGAAATCGCTCAGAGGGTAAGACGATCATTCAGTGATTCAGTGCCTTGACATCTTTTATTTTATGCTAGTGCCAACATATATTTAATAATATGTGCAATTTATCAGTGCTGAAATGGTAAGTTGATTAATTAATTAGTTAATTGACAGAAAATTATTTGACAGCAATAAAAATGGCAAACATCGGGGCTTCCAACTTTTCAGATTTGCTGCTTTTCTCTGTATTATATGATGTTAGATTTAATACTTTGCAGTCTGTAACGAATATGTTGGGGTTTTGGTCTGAATTTGAAGATGTCTGTTTGGGCTCAGAGACGTTGTGGTGGGCATTTTTCACAATTCTTTTTATAGACTTAACAATTGATCGTATTTATATTAAAGTAATTAAGTAATTCAATTAAGTAAAATGAACAACGGGTTGATAAAATCCATGAAAATAACCAACATAAACATGGTATTTTGCTGTCAATAACAAGCTGATACGTAAGAGTCATTCAACAGAATTTTCAATGCTGCACGTCATCCTGTACTGGACAAAAAAACACTCACCATATTGGCTCAGTTCTAAATATTTCAGCCTGTTGTTTGCTAGCTAGTTTCATAGCTCCTGATTAGCAGTAATCCGGGGTTCAGCACCTGAGAGGGTAGCACTAGGCTCTGAGTCCCCCCGGGCAGCTAAAACCCTTATAAATCCCTCAGATTATTCTTGTGTTGGGTGTTCTTGTGTAGGTCGGCTCTCTGTTAAAGCACAAACATTTGACACAGCACCGGAGTCCAGGTATAAGTTAATCGCCTCACTTAGTTGCGATAAAGCTCTCTGTTCAAGAGGGACCTGGTGTGGCCGGCCAAGTCAATGAAACTCCAAAATATTTTGCCTCGATCCAAAGCCGTTATCCCTCAGCTTCTTTATCTCATACCCAGAGGACAGCCCTGGTGACCCCCAAGCTGTTGTTTTGACTGTCCCACGGGGAATGAAGGAGGTGGAGCTGTCCTGGAGGTTTAATAGCATCGGAGATTAGGAGAGGTAATCCTTAGGAGGAAGGAGGGACCGTGCAATGTGGGTCAGAGTTTGGCTAGAGAGGAAAAAAGACATGGTGACAGAGGGAGCGTGTGTTCTGTAAAGAAAAGGAGGCCAAAATAGGTAGGTGGGAATAAACAAAGGGCTGAAAGAATGAAAAATATGTGAGAGAGGATGAAACAAGGATGAAAGAAGTTGAGGGCGAAGTGAGACGGATAAGAAGTCTACTCTTAATAGGCTTTGCATTCAGGGCTTGTTAGTTCACACCTTTGGACAGAATACAAGTGGATTGGTACAGCCAGGTTTGCCCTACAAACAGGACACACACACTCATATGCACGTCAAATTCTCCCCACCCACTTCGACACACTCGCATGTGCGCGCTCACCGATATCAGGCCAGCCTGCCAGTCAGTCTTGCAATGCTGCCGGTACCTGTAACCATGACGCCGGGGTTTTCCTCTCTCTTGAAGACGCTGGAAAGACAGAAGATGTCCGTGGACTCCATGAAGAGGCCGCTGATGATGGCCGCCCTCAACGGCCTCGTGGCCCGGATGCCCGTCCCCGAGAGTCATGTGGAAGAAGGTGCCAAGGCTGCAACCGACGAACGGGTAAGATGTTTAAAATAAAATGTTATTTTAAATATATGTGGAGTTGCTTGAGTTTTTAAGATTTCATGCCTTTAACTGTGTACCAGGAAGTATTTTGAAAGATCTAGCAAATGTCCTTTTTGTTTGTTTTTTCAGTTAGATAGTATGTGCAATTGATTGATAGATAAAGGAAAATAGGAAAACGGTGGTGTTATGGTTGAAATAATTTCACTTTTTTGTTGCTAGTACATTACAGTAGACTTTATTCTGCCCAATTCTTCTGGGATGCATTATAATGTGAAAATTATAGTAGAGCTGCGACTCCTCTATGACAGTAAACTGAATATCTTTGAGTTGTGGACAAAACAAGACATTTGAGGACAGATCATCTTGGGCTTTGGGAAACACTGATCGACATTTTTCACCATTTTCTGACATGTTATAGACCAAACAACTAATCGATTAATCGAGAAAATAATCGACAGATTAATCGATAATGAAAATATTCGTCAGTTGCAGCCCTAAATTATAGGTTTATTCTTGTCATTTTATGGTACAGTAGATACAAAACAAGCTCTTCAGAGCTCCTTTTTTACTCACAATTGCTAAAAAGGTACGTAACCAATTTTTCAAATCAAATTTAGACTGAAAATAAAATCACTCCACAATTATACAACTGCTGCTTTTCTGGATGAAGAGTCTTTTCATTCAATTAGAGAATTCTATCCTCCAAACCCAAATTTTATGATTAATGTTGGACCTTTTAACTTACAGCTTCCTCACCTGTTGGCAGTGATAAAGGAGGCTCGGCTGAAGATTATCAGACCGTCTCTGATAATCACACTATTTAATGCATCCCGTTTCCCAAATACTGTCTGTTGGCTCCCTTTTTGAGTGTGGAGGTGTGAAACGCAGCCTTTGTCCAGTCTGTTGCTAAGCTAACGGGGGCAAGCCCTAAGTGGGCTGTGGAACGCGTGGCATGGTGGTGCTTATCGCCTCTAGGCCCGTTGGTATGTTAAGAATGTGACCCGAGAGAGAGCGAGAGCGAGCCACACAGAAAGAGTGATAGAAAGAGAGAGAGAGAGAGAGAGAGAGACAGAGATGCTGCCCTCTCAAACATGACTGGCCTAATAAACATGTAGACCAATCAGGATGAATACCACCACTGCATAGTCTGCTCTTTTTGCAGCTGTGTTGATGCATTAAACATGCTTTGAGTTCTTTGATGTTGAAGTCAGTATTCAGCTGCGAGTGATGACGAGAGTTTAGAAATGTAGACGTATATTATAATGAGATTTCTGGATTCTTCTGGTCTGAATAGACTCTTCGCGATGGTGGAATGTAAACGAATAAAAGCCCCTTGGGAACTGAAAGAGAAACCTCTGAATGATGTGAATGACTAACACCCCCTCCTCCTCCTCCTCCTCCTCCTCCTCCTCCTCCTCCTCCTCCTCCTCCTCTCTTTCTTTTTCTCTCCGTCTCTCCAGTGCAAGACCTTGGAGTTGAAGCTGGAAGAGGAGCGGGTCTTCACTGAGTATGAGCAGGTGCCCAAGAAGAGGGCAGACTGTGCTCTCACCACAGCAACTCTGCCCGAAAACACGGAGCGCAACCGCTTCCGCGACGTCGTTCCGTACGAAGAGAATCGGGTCGAGCTCGTGCCAAACAAGGAGAACAACACGGGCTACATCAACGCCTCGCATGTCAAGGTGTGCTCGAGGGGTCAAGGGTAAAATGTCAACAAGTGTAAAAAAGGAATTTAAGGGGTGATTATAGCACCTACCTCTCTGTAATGCAGACTTTTATCTAATTCATGTGTTCAATCATGAAAGATGGGAGGTCCTTTGGTATATGTTATATCGTTCTATGAAAACCATGTATCTCCAAAATGCCAACTTTTCATGAGCCAAGAAAAAATGTCTTTGTGACAATACATTTTTTTAAATGGTTTATTATTTAGCTTATGTAGCTAAATCCATAAAGGAACACTTAATCATTCAGTTTACATGAAAAATTTAAGATCACCAAAATTGGAGATATGTGGTTTTCATTGGACAGCGGCAATTAAACACGATATATTAACATTAACATTCAAATGTAATACAAATTTTACCTGAATTTCCAGAAAACCGGCAAAAGAAATGCAAATTAGGGCTGGGGCGATATGGAGAAAATCAAATATCACAATATTTTTGACCGAATACCTCAATGACGATATTATTGGGTTGACCATTGGTGCCTTTACAAAATATTTACACAGAGATATTTTTGATAAATAATCATCAGTAATGTGGACATAATGACTGAGTAAAGGCAAATAATAGAACAGCTAGAACAGTCTGCTAAGTTCAGAAAATTACATCACTTTACTGTAATGCAGCCTTTAAAACCAGGAAAGGACAACACTTAGGCTGCGTTCACATTAGATCAAGCATTGCAGCGGTTCTCTGCAGGGTTGTGCAGAGGTCGGGGCGAGTCACTTTAATGGCCCATTTACCCCGACGATTAACGTCTTTTGTTCCCGTACGGCCGGTTTGTACAGCTCTGGATCACCGGTTACGTGATTGGCCACTGCAGCGTGACGTCGGATTGCGTTTTTCCAAAAGTTAATTCTGATTCTACTTTTCCGCTGCGTTTTTTTTTTCCGCAGCCGCAGCCCAAATGCACTACCCCCATTCAAAATTAATGGGATAACCTGCGTTTTTGCCGCACCTCCTGATCTGACGTGAATGCAGCCTTATGCTACGATGGCCAAAATTTAAGACGATATCTAGTCTCATATCACGATATCGATATAATTTCGATATATTGCCCTGCGGCAGCTCTAATGCAAATCGATGCACGTTTCCTTCAACTGCTGTTAATATAAACAGTTAGTTCTCGCTAATTCTCCCCTCTCTTCCTCCACACAGATCTGATTTTTTCGGCAGCTGCAATTTTTCGTCTCTTCAGCGAACGTTTAGGGTCACGTTCTTCGTGTGTGTCACGATTTATTCACCAAGTCTGTTTCCATTGCACTTTGTCACATTTTACTTTTATCGATTCACCATCTTCTAGTAGTAGTTTTGTTAAAATTTCAGTGTCAAAAAAAATCTAAAATAAACATAAAAACAAGTGGATGGAAACGCACATATAGATACATAACATCATGCAACATTGGATGTGTACTATGACGGCAGGACTTTATCATCTGTCAGTTTTCAGTGTGAACCAATATAGAGGCAAAGAAGGACACTGACTGGTAAAACAGTCCAATTAAGTGATTTATGAATATTTCACAAAGTGTTTCATAAGATTCCAATTTATGTGTTTGGCTCGACTTAATCAGTCTCAAAGTGCTTTGCAACACCCACATCATACACCGTAAATTGAAACGCAGAGCATAAACTCGACACATTCAGCTCTCTGTTGTGGTCATTCCTAAGCAGCGAATGGCTCGGAGGAACGGATGAAAGGCAGCTGTTGAAGCCTGTTTGGGCCTTTAAGCTCACAGAGCTCGTGGAATTCCCAAAGAATGTGGTCCAAACTCCAAACCCTCTTAAGTCAACCTGAGCTGCTCTCACTGGCCCTCTATTCATGCTTAGTTGCAAACAGTGCTCCGCGCACAACAAGCTTGTGTGTATGCATGAGTTTGCATTTCACCAAAGCAGCACTGAATCGCTGCCTATCACGGTGTAACCCTCTTACTTCCCCCCCCCCCCGTCATTTAAGGTAGCTGCCACAGAACAAAAGGCCTTGTTTATTCCCCATCCGTCTCTTAATACAGTGTTTACAGTCACGAGGTGGGCCTGAGGAATTAGCTGGGACATGCTCATTATGTAACGGCACTCCGAGGTCTATGTGGTTGTATTGAAGATGGGGAGTTTTTCAGTGCGGTATGTGTGGCCTTGTGATTATTAATGAGGGAAAGCAAAAGAAAGCTGAAGAAGAGGGGTTGAATTGAGAGAAAAGACTCAAACTGTGGATACAAATTGTGTTTATACTGCCCTCCAGCGGTGTATGAGGTTATTGTCAATGTGTGTAAGTAAGCTGTTAAAATATTTCTAAGTATAAATTCTGGCTTACAAGTGAGTTTTTATTTAATTGAAATGTGCTTGCAAATTAGTTTGTTTACCCAGGTGTAGGCTGATTCTTGTTTGCACAGCAGTCACTGTAATCTCCATGTGCACTAATTGATTCTTTATGTGTGTGTGTTCCCAGGTGATGATCAGAGGGGAGGAGTGGCACTACATTGCCACCCAGGGCCCACTAGCCAACACCTGTGCCGACTTCTGGCAGATGGTGTGGGAGCAGGGGGTCAACGTCATCGCCATGGTTACTGCCGAGGAGGTACACTCACACGCACACACATTATGCACACACATGGCACAAGCAGATGTGGATATTTTTCAGCGGCTGACAGCTGGCGTCTGTCTGTGTGTGAGAAATAGGATGACGGTGAGAGTGTGTGTTCCTGCGTCTTTATGTTACAGAGCTCATAATCTATTTCTCCTCATCCTCTTCTTCTCCTCTTTTTTTTTTCCATCCTCACCCTCTGTTCCATCCAGGAGGGCGGCAGGTCCAAGAGTCACCGCTACTGGCCCAAACTGGGCTCCAAACACAACTCGGCCACTCACGGCAAGTTCAAGGTGACCACCAAATTCCGCACCGACTCCGGCTGCTACGCCACCACGGGGTTAAAGGTCAAACACCTGCTGTCTGGCCAGGAGAGGACGGTCTGGCACCTGCAGTACACTGACTGGCCTGAGCAGGGCTGTCCCGAATATGTCCAGGGGTTCCTCTGTGAGTGTCGTCGTTATCATCATCAGTTTGTGTGAATTTCAAGACGTAACAGGAAGTGATGAAACAATATACTTTAATTATTTAATGTGTAATTAAAGGGATAGTTTGACAATTGTGAAATATGCTTCTTCGCTGTCTTGCAGAGAGTTAGACAAGATATCACACTCACGTCTGTGGTTAATATGAAGCTAGAGTCAGCAGGCAGTTAGCTTAGCCTAGCATAAAGACTTGATAACGTTCACCACCACCACTCACTTCCCACGTACACACACACTTGCTCTGCTCCAAATGGCTCTAGAGAGGGCCATTCACGTTTTTGGACCACAGGAGAGGCTTCAGTTGGTTGCAACTCTCCTCACTTCACTTCTAGATACTGCCAGATCCTACACACTGGGCCTTTAAGCTAAGCTAAGCTAACCTTCTCCTGGCTCTAGCTTCATATTTCCCAGACAGATATGAGAAAGTTATTTATATTTTTATCTCGGCAAGATAGTGTGTAAATGCCATTCCTTTAAAGAAGCCTGAAAAGATGTTATTATACAACAAGTGAGCAACAAAAGCAGTTCAACGAATTCACTCTTCAACCTGGCAGACACAATGCCCACATCTTACCTTTGCCTCCTTCTTCTTTCCTGCAGCTTACCTGGAGGAGATCCAGTCTGTAAGGAGACACACCAACTCCATGCTGGACACCTCAAAGAGCCTCAATCCACCTGTGGTGGTTCACTGTAGTGCCGGGGTGGGTCGCACCGGAGTGGTCATCCTCACTGAGCTCATGATCAGCTGCCTGGAGCACAACGAGGTGGGTGGACGGTGGACTTACAGGGCGGCAAAGAGTCTGATTGGGCTGATAAGTTTTAGTCAATTTTAGGATCACAGCTTTTCTTTGACAAGATAGTGTGCGATATATGTCTCAAGTGTCAATCAATCTTGATCAGCATCTTGATTGACACTTGAGGCCCCCTGAAAGCCTTAACAGCAAAATTTTGGGGGTCTCTGGAAAAATATTTGTCACTCGCAATTGTCACAAAAAATGTCTTATAAAGGCTTACTATGTCCAGCAGTATTGATCATTCAAATTGCAAAACATTTATTTACAAATATAAATACAGAACTTTTTTATTTTATTTTATTGTGTTTATTTAACAGAGACAATGGACAGTCATTGACTGTCCCAGAGTTAAACTAGATAGCTAAATTTCATCAGTAGTCCCTGGACAGGAAAATCCTCAAAAGAGTTATAGCATCAAATGTTCAAATTCAGACAGTGGTACAGAGAACAAACATTACATCATACAAAATTATTAATCACTTTACATTTGAAAACATTGCAGTGTGCAGTGTTGTGGTGTTTATTTTTTGGGATGAAAAGCATACACAGGTCTTTTATTTTGTAACTCAAGATGTTGCCTATGAGGATGCAGACTGTGTGACTTTGAAGAAGCGTTGTTTAAAAGACCGCATTTGCAAAATATTATATGCTTTCTCGTCCAAGTATGCAGACCAGGTAAGTCCAGGTATTATTATTTCACTCGGGTGACTCCTCTGTAGTGAGACAATGCAAAGGATTGTCTCTCACTTTCTTCCTTTTCTCTTTTTAGTTCTTGTTTTTCAATCACCGTATGTCGTCTGTCTCCTCTTCCCTCTCCTTCAGCCTGTGGAGGTTCCCACCATGTTGTCAGGGCTGAGGCAGCAGAGGATGCTGATGGTGCAGACCATTTCCCAGTACAAGTTTGTCTACCAGGTCCTCATCCAGTTCCTCAAGAACTCCCGCCTCATCTGAGCCCCGGGATGCTGACCTTTGACCTTACATGGCACCAGATAACGACAATGGTACTTTAAATTAGCCGACAGCAGGTTGGAAGCAGATACACAGATTCATGTTGAGTTTTCTATTTGGCAGTTTATGGAATTTCTGGCAGATTTTCATACACACTCACCTCAAGGGAGGAAAGGATTCGTGTAGGCCTGTATAGAAATTGACAACCATTTTTCTCCTAATCAGTGTATGTAGTTCTTTCTCCCCCTGGGTTTAACTCTTGGACCCGGTCCTTCTGTGTGGAGAACGCATGTTTGTGCGTTTTCCCCATGCAGGTGTCTGTCTCTGTGTTTTCTTGAGATTTCTTAACGAATATCTTGAGAAATCTCAAGTTTCAGTTGGGATAGATTGCCTGCCCGCTACATTTCTCCTTCATTATTTAGCCATTATTAGAAATGGCACTATGCTGCATGAACAGTAGGTGGCAGCAGTATTATTACTATTTTCTATACTCTGAAAGAGTTTGCCAAACAAAAGTATTCTTTAAATCACTGTTCTAAAAAAATGTACCTTTTATTTTTAACAGAGTATTGATTAATACAGCAAATATTTACTTCAACATTGTAACAAATGTTTTTATTTATTTCTATCAAGATTGTGGTCATCGCCATTTAACGGAGCATTGACAAGCATGTTGATCCCTGCCCTGTCAGTTTTTATTTTTCCATCTTTGAACTTGTCTTAATGTTTACTATATTTTTCAGAAAGCCTTCCTTATCAGTGTCAAAAGGATCGCTCCCATTTTTTCCGCGATACATTTCTATTAAGATCATCCTGTACATGCAAACACACAAGGTGCATTTTAACACTGAATCGGAGCTCCTTGTGATCAAACGTGTCTTATCGCATTTCCCACCTAAAAGCATTTCAAAAGTCTAAGTGTTATACGATGAATTGGAGGTCATTTATAAATATAATTTCACAGTTGGCAGTCAATATAGAATTGTGTCCTTATACAGCAGATACTGATACTAATCATTGTGCCTTATTGAAACATGAAACAAGGAGAAGCTGATCATTGTTTTAGGGTTCTGGATGGGTTTGCTAAACTAAACTTTTTACCTCCAAAGATTAAATCTTTAAATCGGTATTTAATAGTCTGTTTTCTTATAAGAACAACTTTAACATTTCAAATTATTTACCAAACTCTCGGGTTAGGAATTGGCAGTAGGAGAATACGGATATCTTGGTTTTTTTTTTAAGGATAATAGTTTAAAAGTGACACAACTGACTTTGGCAGCCGTTAGTATAAATCTGATCCAAACCTAATACATTACTATGTTGCCATGTTCCTGGATCCTGTTTATAAAATTTAGAATTTCCTTTTACATGTTACATTAAATATTCTTTTTTATTTTTCTGAATCGTGATGCAAAGCCAGCCGTGTCCAAAGTAACTTTGTACATAATGGGCATGTGAGAAAAAGATTTCTACAAATGTTTTATATAGTTCCTTCTTTTGACTTGGTACCCTAAAAATACCGCAACATAATAAACTATGCATGCATTTTTATATTTCAATGTATATATTCTCAAGTAAGTATAAGCTTTGTGCTCTCTTGACATATAAGTGTTTTGTTGCACTTCTGTTCTCTTTGTGACAGTATTTCCTCACACGGCATTCCACTGTTTGTTTATATTTAATTTTTTCCCTTCATTTTTTTTTTGGCTCCCAACAAAACTCCCAAATACCTTTCAAAGTATGTGTACATATGTTTTGTATATGCGTTTTCAGTGTATCAAGTCTTTTGTTTTTCTCTCCCCAGACATGTATGAAGCTGTCGTACTTGCTTATTATGCAATAAAGCCTTATTTTCTTTAAGACCGTGGCCCCAAATTCATTTTCTTTAGCTGGTAATAATGTGCGTTAGAGCTGCAACGATTAATCTATTAATTGGCAACTATTTTTATAATTGATTCATCGGTTTGTGTAATTGTTGAAGAAAAAAAAAGTCAAAATTCTCTGATTGCAGCTTCTTAAATGTGAATATTTTCTGGTTTCTTTACTCCTCTATGACAGTAAACTGAATATCTTTTGAGTCGTGGACAAAACAAGACATTTGAGGACGTCATCTTGGGTTCTGGGAAACACCGATCAACAGTTTTCACCATTTTCTGACATTTTTCACAAGCCAAAACAAGCATGAAATCATTAACAATTGGGAAAAACCTTTAAAAAAAAAAAAGCACTGTTCACAATGTCAGATTTCCACATTTGCCCATAACTGAACATTAAATTCATGCTTGGTACAAAAGTATCCTGCATTCAACAAACATGCATACATAACACTGACGTAAAAAGTCCAATATCCCAAAAATATTTTTAATGCATAAAACTTTGCATAAAAACATGAATGCTCTCTATCTTTGCTTCAGTACCAAAAAGACTACAAAGTGCCTTCAGTTCTGTGAAGCTCCTGGTCAAAGGAGTGTGTGCAGTCCCTACGGGTCGGCCGTGTTGCATCATTTCTTTACTTTCTCGTCATTTTCGTGCCATCTCTTTGCGCAACTCTGTCAAGCAGAAGTGATCCTTCCCATGTGCCACCTCCATTATGCCCATTGCCTGTGTACAAACAAACAAATATAATTTTACAGCATGCAAGGACGTACATAATTTCTAGGTCTGGTATATCGAACCTCACTACCTTTTTGATTCCAACTGAAATGTGTCTTCAGCATTTACAGCAGAATTGAAAACTGTCAAGTACTAAAAGCTGTCATCCAGTGCTTGTTTATCGTTACCTGTTCCTTGATTAGACAGTTTCCTATTTAAATTTTAGACCGAATTTTATTACCAGCTGCAACAGCGAGGCTGGTTTTGTTTTCACGTTTTGAGTCTGTGTCTCTGGACAGATTTTTGTGACCGTGATAGTGTCTCAACTGTGCAAGATGCAGTTGACATCGCGACTGGTGTGATCCCACCGCAAGACGGTCTCTAGTTGAGATGACCTTATTGAATGGCTGCTTGAGAAGACGGCTTCTTCTGTTAAATTAAAACATGGATTTTGTCGGAAAAACATCTTTATTTTTCTCTAACCAAGGTATCGGAAAAAGTTTTAGTATCGGTACCAAAACTTAATATTGTGAGATTTCAAATGATACCCAGTATTTACTGTTGTTCACTTGGTAAAAAAGTGCTTTATAGCTGCTGTATTTGAGTATGAAAGTCTGATGTAAAAAGCCAGCAGGTCAAGTTACCTTCTTGAGAGCGCTGACACCCGCTGAGTGCCTGTCTAGGCCCATGTACAGTCTGCCCAACTTCAGGTACATGGAGGACACATTCAGAGAGTAGGGTGGATACAGCTTGCTGCATTGGAAAGAGAGCATACATACCGATTACATTTAAACGGCTAAATCATCGCTTTTTCAAGACATGAACATAAGCAAAATGTCTTTCCAAGGTAATGTATTGCATTTATATCACAAGAAGACTCCTAATTTCCTTTTCTAAAATCCCATCTTCTTGTTCTGATCACTGTAATCAAGTAGAATATGAAACACAAGTTTTTAGACAAATTGATATTTTTGATTTGATTTACTTTTAAAATTGACACAAATTCTCAGTTTTTCAGAAGTTGATGGACTCCGATGACTCAGATGGCAGATCCTGACTTTTAGTTCCAGGTATGTGCAAATTCCCCAAAAACAATTCCCACAATGCAATCTACATGCGGCTGTTACTTAGTTGCATGTTGTCACGGTGAAAGGGACGCTGCGACATGGTCTGCTGCCATATTTTCAGGGTACACTGTTTCTCGTCACCTGTAATGTTTGATGATCTTCTCGCCGTATCTGATGGCTCCGTCTGGATCTTCCATGTACAGACACACCCCCATGGCCTGGTACATCATGTGGAGCATGTAGACATTGGCGTCATCGAAGACGGCTCCCATCTCCTCCAGGCTCTGTTCACACATCTCCAACAACTCACTGGCGGGTGCCACGTAGTCAAGGACTGCATCAACACAAGCTGAGGTTTAAAAGGTACTAAATGTGAGATTGGGAACATTCCTATTGCCTCCGTATGGCTCTCAACATGGCGACAGCTGAGCCGGTGTGTTCCTCACCGTGACATTCCTACCAGTAGGGCATGCTCACATGCACGAACATGCACTAAAGGCCGCGCTGCCGACCCGGCTATATCAACAAAGGATGGAGAAGCTCGGATTACAACACACACACAGAGGGAGAGAGACTTCATTCTCTGCTCAGGTAGACATTACTCCTCTATATCTTCACATAGATGTTGTTATGATAGACATTGTTGTTTGCTGCTATATTAATGCTCTGGATATCGTATAGAGCACCTTTTAAGTGAAATGCCAAAGGGCCTCTAATGATGAACTGTACAAAAGAGACGCTGTTATTTAGTGAAATTAAAGGATATTCTTTATGTGTTTGAAGGCCCGGAACTCTCCGATGGCTTTCTTGGCGTAGCGCACCATGTTGCTGATGACCTCTGGCTCTGTGGGGTCCCTCTGCTTACGTACTTTCAACTTTGCCTTGTCCTGGAGGTGAAGACGGAACACCGAGCAGGAAAGTCAACCAAACTGTGAAGTTTTGTTTCTAAATTTTACACATGAATTCCAATGGCAGTTGTATGATTGTATGATTTTGTCTTTTTTTCACTCAGCACTTCTTGTGGTGTCGAACCTTGGACTTGGTTTTACATTCCTGGCATTCACAAGTGAAATAATAGGACTCTCTCAGCCTGTTGTTGCGATCGTCTGTTGGATAGAGGACGTCTATGTAGCTGATGAGCACCTGGAGGTGGAAACAACACACGAGAATCCTTAATACAGGTAATGCACACTCCCCTTACTTGACATTTTTCCTCTTGTTTGAATGTCTCAATTCGCTGCCAGATAGATTTTAAACGGCAGGTTACAGGGTCAGTCTGACAATAACCCCGCCGGCCTCTTTAATCAGCTGCTGCATCCCTCCCTTCCAACCACACACACTCTTCCTCTACAGCGTTGTCTCGACACACTGACACGTAAGCTGTCATTGACCCGGTACTGTACACCAGCAGCAGTGATGCTCATGCCAAAGTCTTCCTTTTTGCCTTTCAATCTCACAGTCAAGTGTACAAGGCTTTTCCATTTTTAAGCTACAGTCTCATCCATAATATACTTTAATCCATAACTATCGACCTATCAAGTTTGTTTCAAGATTTAAAGGAATATTGGAAGAGGAAAAGGAAGTATTGTGTCATTTAAACATTTACTGTTCTTTACTAGTTTAAAAGTAATTTAGTGAATCGAATCGAGCTCACAAACAGACACATGTTTCACACATGGCTTCCTTCTCCACCCACCAACCCAACCCCCTCTAACGGCAGCTGTCCCCTGTCCTCACCTCATCCCCAGGCTTCATGTTCTGCACCGCCCGAACCTCCGCCGACGTCCCGTCATATGTGACTATGACGCTGGCAAGACAGCTGTGGTTTATCAGTGCCACGCTGTGGAGAGACAGACAGAAACAGATACAATGGATGAAGTTGTAGGAGCAGTGAGAAAAGTGCCAACTTATTATTATTATTAATGACATAACAGTGACATAACTTTATTCTAAGTGGTATTAACGCTATGCTACAACTGCACTTACAGAGAGGTCTCGAGTGTCCCTGAAATATGTTAGCGACCTTGCTGTTATGGCAGGCTGGAAACAGCTTAAAAAAGAGCTGAGAGGGCAAATTCTCCTTCACACAGACAGTTTTAAAACGTAACAGCCTCAGCCACAGCAGGGAACCGACTTTAACGCCAAATGACCAACTGGAGAAGAAAAGTTGTCTTGCTAGGAATTGACAATCTGGCCTCTTTGGATATCTGTTACATGTTGCTCTGAATACTGACCTTTAAAACAAATACTGCTAATTGTGGCATTCAGCATTCATGGAGTAATATGTCTTGAACAATGGGCCTCATGCAAGAACATTTTCGTATTCTCGTCTTAACTTTCTCTTACTTTTTTTTGTACCGTGGGCTCGTACGAGTGGGCCACGTCAGATTCTGTAAACACACCTAACTTCAGATAACTGTAAATGACCTGCTTAAACATGATGAATGCCACCTGTGTGTAAATGAGCGTGCATTCATGAGAATTGTTAAATACCATAACGTCCAAACGATACCATATAAGGCTACGCGTCCTGCCCCATTCTTCTGTTTCTACCAATATAACAGCCCGGTGTCTAAAGACACACTCTTCCAAGAGCCTGATGCACATCCAAAAGAAGTAAGTCAGCCATGACGCACCTGGTTCTCTTCCTGTTAACCTTATTATATACAGAGACAAATTAACCTTCAATAGTGCATCATTTAAGTCGTTTTAGAGTTTGAGATGTTCGAATTGATATTGTAGTGTTATACAATAGCATCAATGCGCAATTTAAGTTAATGATGATATTGTTAGGCTATATGAATATATTTATAATTATTTTATAATTCGAATTGCAGAGTCAAACAGGATAATGTCAACATAATTATGATGTGTAATTTATATAGGATTTAAAAAAAAAAAGGTTTTATATTTGTTATGAAATTAGTTGCACATGACTCCTACGACAGGTCTAGACCACTCGTAAATTGTGTTCATACCTAAGAGAAAATTCAGAAAAATTGAAAATTGTTGAATGCAACAAGTTCTCCTAAATCACTCATACAAGCAACTTAAAAATGTATCTGTTCGTACGAGTGGTTCTTGCATGAGGCTCAATGACTGGAGTCCAAATCAAATGACCAATGTCCCAAAATAAAAAGAGAGAGCTAACATATCCAAAGAAGCCATTGAGAAAAAAACACATAGAGAGACACAAAAGAAGCTGTGTAAGGAGAGGAGAATGTACTGTGTAATATACTGTACCTTTACATGCGTAGTTGAAACAGTACAGAATGAAAATGTGCTCGTATGCATGTGAGTTTTCCTTCTTACTCTGGGTAGACTGCAGTACCCATGTGGGACAGTTCGTCATCCTCTATAGTGAAACCATTACAGGCAACCTGTTGAATCAATGACAGGGAAGAGAAAGAAAACAATGCAAATACATGTTACCCATCTTTTGCCAATTTTACATCAAATTATATATAATTTTCTGTGTCTTCTTTTTTCTTAAAGTCTAGTAGTTGATGAGGAAATCATGGAGATCATCAAGAAAATTGTTAATATTACAGAATTTATGCTTACTTGATAAGGACAGCAAAAAAAGAGTAAGAATCTATAGATATTATTATGACCAGATATTATTATTATTATGATCATTTATACGTGTGTGTGTGTGTGTGTAGTACCTGGGAGAAGAGTGTGAGAAGGTCTTTATGGCCGGGCAACTCCAAACTTTTGGAGAAAAAACGATGCAGTCCGGCAACATCTGTCTCGTCCATCTCTCTTTTCTCATTATCTACATCCTCCAAATCTGTTACAGGAAGAGGGATAGACATTTTTCTAAACTTTGATTTTTATGCCACATACACCATATACTGTACGTTTATACATGCAATACTAAACGTCAGGAAATATTAGTTAATATACTTTTTTTATGATTTTGACTATGAATTCTCTTAATACGACGAACTCAATCAAACAACGCTTTTGACTTACAGACACACATGCAGTCAGCACTGTGTGTGTTAGTCTAAAGTGCCCCTGCTTCCCATTCAAGTTGTTACACATGTTACGCTGTCTAATGGCCATTCGACCCACATCTATAGGATATATATAGATGTAGTCATGGGTGTTTCTCTCAGTCTAATCTGAATGGGTTGTGCTTTTTTTAAGAGGGATATCTAGTGACACTTAGGACTGAAGTACAAACTCAGACTCTCTGAACACTTTATATTGAATCTGACACTTTCCAGGTGGGTTCATAAGGGTTGTCCCCAAAGAGCAATCAAAATCAAATCACAAACAAAAATAATGCATTTGTGTTAAAGGGGCAATTACTCACGTGATTGCATCTCTCCTATGAGCAACATCTTCTCAGAAACGCATCTTTCTTTCTGCGTTTTCTGTGGAAAACAGGCACGATTAACGGAAATGACCTCAATGAACCACAGTGCAGTATGTTGCAGAAAACACTCCAAAATGACGTGTTGTCTTTTATTAACTGTCCGACCTTCTTGGCGAGGATCCGGGCCACCAGGCGGGATATCTCTGACGGGCACCAGTTCTCTCCGAACGCAGTCATGGCCGAGCACTCCAGCTTGTGCATGGCCCAGTCCCCTTTCTATGCACAAACAGCACGTAAATATTACAACAGCACACAAAAGAGCAACCCTGTAGTTTGAAGCCGATTCCATTGTGAACATCTACGTTAGAACCAACAACCGTGTACAGTTTAGGTCCCACCACAACAAAAGGCCTAACATTTGGCATATATGGCCCCTGAGCTACACTACCGTCTGAAGCATTAAGCAGCATGCTGGGATGTCACTCCAGACTGTGTTGACCTAATGTTACCCTCACCCCTTCACCCCTCCACATGCAGACAGACCCATTCATTGACTGCTTGGTCAATGAATGGGACATATTGTCACCTAAAACACAAGAGTTCATCCTTTCTAGAGTGACCATTTTAGGTCATCTCAGACTCAGCTTTGCAGGCTCAGCTCTACATTATCAGACTTAGCTCAATGTTAAACAGTTAAAGCTGTACTTACAGTAGAGCTGTGGTTAGAGCTGCATGCTAGCGTTAAATTGACGGGGATTCAGTCATTTGTTTTCAGGGTATACCGTGACGAACTGTTATGGACATTAAATTTAGTCCGTTGGTTGCACAGGATATAAAGTCAGAGATAACCCAAATCCTTCAGATTCATCCTCTATTTCATGTCAATCCATCCAATAGCTGAGATATTGCAGCCCTGAGATAATTGTCAGGACCGTCCACAAGCAAATATTATCATTCCTGTTGTAAAGGAAACACACAGTAATAGTTTGGAGCTCTGAGCTACAATATAGGCTCCATTATCTTACACAGGAATCATTATATTATAGTCATTCTGTCCCTCCCCCAAATATTTCCTACCTGGCATTTCGCGTTGCAGTAGAAGGCTTTCTTGCACTTCCCACATCTTGCCAAGCCCTCTTTCCTATTAATGACAAAAAAAACAAACATAGTATATTAGCTTATGGATAGCAAACAGCATACGATTTAAAAGTTACTCAAAGATCCTCACACTTCCTTATTTAATTTACTTTCCCAGACCGGACACACAAACAAACAACACTCAAACGCCAGACGTCAGAGCTCAGTGGATATCAACCTGCATACAAAAGATTGCTCTGCAGATATGAGACTAGAAATGTTGTGAATGAATCTGCATGTGAGTATCTACTTTTATGTAGCTGCTTGAGTGTGTAAGTGCGTGCGTGGACATTTAAACATCCTGCTCCATTAGTCTGAGACAAGAAGCAGCAGTTGGTGATGGCCCTTCGTAACTGATAGCAATGAAGAGCTTTAAAACATTCTATGGTATTAATAGAGCTGACCTTATGACGGACCAGCTGTCTCTCCACCGCATTGAAAACCAAAGCAAAAGTCCACCCATTTAATTTTAAGACTTGCTGTGGGTGGTCAGGCCAAGTCCAACAAGCTGCGTAATGGGTGGGTGAGCATGACTGGCTAAAGCTGGGAAAACACTACAGTTTCACTTAACTGATACTTTAACTCCAATGACTCGTGACTTCACTCGGATTGGAGCCTTTTGGCTGGAAAATACTTGTTACCTTCCCCTAAGCCCAAAGATTACAAAGTATGTTATTTAGAAGTGTGCCTCAAATCCATTAATTTCCTTAATCAAGTAACGTTAACGCTATTCATTCCCAGCAAGTCCACACTTAAACTTGATCCGAAAACCATGAAGAATTACGTTGAAAGGTAGAAAAAATGATACCAAAGATAATTTCGTCCATGTACAAAACTATGCGGTGGTCACCAAAAAATGAATTGCAGTAAGCAAAAAGTGTGTGTCGACAATTACAGACGGAGGCGCAAATGGCATTACAATTGGTGAAGAGCGTATTATGACTTGTTTAGGACTCAAAAGTCAAAGTTTAGGACTTTGGTCTTGACTCAGGACATGAGTTGAAAGACTTGAAACTTACTTGACTTGCAAAACAATGACTTGGTGTTTTCTAATTTACAGAATATTGAACGGCTGCCCCCCAGATCTTAAAATGTCTCCTTATTCTTCCAAGATCTCTCTGAAATTGACAAAGTCAAGGTCTATTTATGCGAGACTAAGTTCATATTTTGAGGTAGGTTAGGCTGGATTGCTTCAGGTCACAACTAGAGTTTGGATTGGGGTAAAGATGAGGTCAGAGGGTTTCAGTGGATTACAATAGGGAAAAAAAAGCAAGGGATGCTTTTCAAACATCTATTTCTTGTCACCAGATAGTAACAATATAAAAAATGTCACTGCACAGAATCCAAACTGTGCACATAATTAGACTTCGGCATCTTTTCAGTTTAAAATGACTCCATTTAAAACATTATATCATTTAAGGATTCAAAGAGGACAAATTATAGTAGCTTCAATCCATAATGAACCTTACAGATTCACCCCAAATAAATAAAAAGACAGATTTCACACTATTGCATGTACTGATCGATTGAGATATTCTTTGCAACTTATTATTAATCACAACTAAAGCTAGAGTTGAAAGACATTATGTAATCCTGGTGCTACTCAGGTAACAAAATCTTTTGCTCACCATTCATATATTCCCACAGCGGGTCAGGGAGGGCACGTGGAACAGGATATGAACCAGACAACCAAAATAGATTCTATTGAGTGACATTTTCATGACAAAGAGTCTGAATGGTGCTATGTGTGTGTGTGTTTGGTGGTGGATACGGTCAAAACAGATAATCTGGTTGGTCTTATTAAACGTATGTTTTCAGATCCAATGATAAAAAAAAATCCTATGTAATAAGGTGTTGCAGGGTATGCAGCCACAGCATGCTAGGTATCATCACAAAGGTTGTGATACAGGCAAATGATAATCTTTAAGTACTATCAATAACGCTCAGAAAGAAAATGAAATACGTTGTCAAAGCATGCAGGGATAAAAGTAACCCTTCACTTACCTGGTGAAGCAGAACTCACAGTAGCAGCCCCTCTCCTTCACTGACAGCACGGATGAGTACGCCGGGCTGGAGAACAGCAGCTCTCCAACCTTAAAGGCTCTGGTAACGCGGAGACCTCGCCCTTTACCCGGACTGTCAAACCTCTCGAGTCCCGCGATGCTGCCCGTCATAATGCCTCCTGCGGGTTGTATTCCTGCGAAATGACCCTTTACTCACAGGGACCCGGGAGTTGTCGCGTAAAGGTGGTTACCCTCTGATAGGAGGTGTGCCCCTGGCCGCGGGAGCGCGCATGCATTCAGTGAAAGTGGACCTACATTACTACGCTTCGCAGTTCACCTGAGTAAACTAAATGAAAAATAGCTATATGTGGATTGTTAAATTGATCGTTTCAGTTGTTTTATCAACGACATACTATACTATGACTTTTTTCATAAAATATTCGACATACTATACCATTTTGATTCGATTAATTTTGTGGGAAAAAAAAGTCATAGTATAGTATGTCGAAAAATTTCACGAAAAAAAAGTCATAGTATAGTATGTCAAAAATTTCACGGGAAAAAGGCATAGTATAGAATGTCGAAAATTTCACGAAAAAAAGTCATAGTATAGTATGTCGATTCATTTTGTGGAAAAAAAAAGACATAATATAGTATGTCGAAAATTTTCATGAAAAAATGTCATAGTATAGTATGTCGAAAATTTTCATGAAAAAATGTCATAGTATAGTATGTCAAAAATTTTCATGAAAAAGTCATAATATAGTATGTCGAAAATTTTCATGAAAAAATGTTATAGTATAGTATGTTGAAAACTTTCATGAAAAAAGGCATAGTATAGTAAGTCAATTAATTTTTAGGAAAGAAAAGTCATTGTATAGAATGTCGAAAGTTTTCATGAAAAAAAAGTCATAGTATAGTATGTCGAAAATTTTCATGAAAAAAAAGTCATAGTATAGTATGTCGATTAATTTTGTGGAAAAAAAAGTCATTGTATAGAATGTCAAAAGTTTTCATGAAAAAAAAGTCATAGTATAGTATGTCGAAAATTTTCATGAAAAATGTCATAACATAGTATGTTGAAAATTTTCATGAAAAAATGTCATTGTATAGTATGTCGAAAATTTTCATGAAAAAATGTCATAGTATAGTATGTCGAAAATTTTAATGAAAAAAAAGTCATAGTATATTATGTCGAAAATTTTCATGAAAAAAAGTCATAGTATAGTATGTTGAAAATTTTTATGAAAAAAGTCATAGTGTAGTTTGCCGAAAATTTTCATGAAGAAATGTCAGAGTATAGTATGTCGAAAATTTTCATGAAAAAAGGCATAGTATAGTATGTCAATTAATTTTGTGGAAAAAAACTAATTGTATAGAATGTCGAAAATTTTCATGAAAAAAAAGTCATAGTATAGTATGTCGAAAATTTTCATGAAAAAAAAGTCATAGTATATTATGTCGAAAATTTTCATGAAAAAAAGTCATAGTATAGTATGTCGAAAATTTTTATGAAAAAAGTCATAGTGTAGTTTGTCGAAAATTTTCATGAAAAAATGTCATAGTATAGTATGTCGAAAATTTTCATGAAAAAAGGCATAGTATAGTATGTCAATTCATTTTGTGGAAAAAAACTAATTGTATAGAATGTCGAAAATTTTCATGAAAAAAAAGTCATAGTATAGTATGTCGAAAAATGTTCATGAAAAAAGTCATAATATAGTATGTTGATTAATTTTGTGGAAAAAAAAGTCATAGTAGAGTATGTCAAATTTTCATGAAAAAAGTCATAGTAAAGTATGTCGATTCATTTTGTGGAAAAAAAGTCATATTAGAGTATGTAAAAAATGTTCATGAAAAAAGTCATAGTATAGTATGTCGATTCATTTTGTGGAAAAAAAAAGACATAATATAGTATGTCGAAAATTTCATGAAAAAATGTCACAGTATAGTATGTCGAAAATTTTCATGAAAAAATGTCATAGTATAGTATGTCAAAAATTTTCATGAAAAAGTCATAATATAGTATGTCGAATATTTTCATGAAAAAATGTTATAGTATAGTATGTTGAAAACTTTCATGAAAAAAGGCATAGTATAGTAAGTCAATAAATTTTTATGAAAGAAAAGTCATTGTATAGAATGTCGAAAGTTTTCATGAAAAAAAAGTCATAGTATAGTGTGTCGAAAATTTTCATGAAGAAAAAGTCATAGTATAGTATGTCGATTAATTTTGTAGAAAAAAAAGTCATTGTATAGAATGTCGAAAGTTTTCATGAAAAAAAAGTCATAGTATAGTATGTCGAAAATTTTCATGAAAAAAGTCATAATATAGTATGTTGATTAATTTTCTGGAAAAAAAAGCCATAGTAGAGTATGTCAAAAATTTTCATGAAAAAAGTCATAGTATAGTATGTCGATTCATTTTGTGGAAAAAAAGTAATATTAGAGTATGTCGAAAATTTCACGAAAAAAAGTCATAGTATAGTATGTCGATTCATTTTCTGGAAAAAAAAAGACATAATATAGTATGTCGAAAATTTTCATGAAAAAATGTCATAGTATAGTATGTCAAATTTTCATGAAAAAATGTCATAGTATAGTAAGTCAAAAATTTTCATGAAAAAGTCATAATATAGTATGTCGAAAATTTTCATGAAAAAATGTTACAGTATAGTATGTTGAAAACTTTCATGAAAAAAGGCATAGTATAGTAAGTCAATTAATTTTTAGGAAAGAAAAGTCATTGTATAGAATGTCGAAAGTTTTCATGAAAAAAAAGTCATAGTATAGTATGTTGAAAAATGTTCATGAAAAAAGTCATAATATAGTATGTTGATTAATTTTGTGGAAAAAAAAGTCATAGTAGAGTATGTCAAAAATTTTCATGAAAAAAGTCATAGTATAGTATGTCGATTCATTTTGTGGAAAAAAAGTCATATTAGAGTATGTAAAAAATGTTCATGAAAAAAGTCATAGTATAGTATGTCGATTCATTTTGTGGAAAAAAAAAGACATAATATAGTATGTCGAAAATGTTCATGAAAAAAGTCATAGTATAGTATGTCGATTCATTTTGTGGAAAAAAAAAGACATAATATAGTATGTCGAAAATTTCATGAAAAAATGTCACAGTATAGTATGTCGAAAATTTTCATGAAAAAATGTCATAGTATAGTATGTCAAAAATTTTCATGAAAAAGTCATAGTATAGTATGTTGAAAATTTTTATGAAAAAAGTCATAGTGTAGTTTGCCGAAAATTTCATGAAAAAAAGTCATAGTGTAGTTTGCCGAAAATTTTCATGAAAAAATGTCAGAGTATAGTATGTCGAAAATTTTCATGAAAAAAAAGTCATAGTATATTATGTCGAAAATTTTCATGAAAAAAAGTCATAGTATAGTATGTTGAAAATTTTTATGAAAAAAGTCATAGTGTAGTTTGCCGAAAATTTTCATGAAAAAATGTCAGAGTATAGTATGTCGAAAATTTTCATGAAAAAAAAGTCATAGTATATTATGTCGAAAATTTTCATGAAAAAAAGTCATAGTATAGTATGTTGAAAATTTTTATGAAAAAATTCATAGTGTAGTTTGCCGAAAATTTTCATGAAAAAATGTCAGAGTATAGTATGTCGAAAATTTTCATGAAAAAAGGCATAGTATAGTATGTCAATTAATTTTATGGAAAAAAACTAATTGTATAGTATGTCGAAAATTTTCATGAAAAAAGTCATAATATAGTATGTTGATTAATTTTGTGGAAAAAAAAGCCATAGTAGAGTATGTCAAAAATTTTCATGAAAAAAGTCATAGTATAGTATGTCGATTCATTTTGTGGAAAAAAAGTAATATTAGAGTATGTCGAAAATTTCACGAAAAAAAGTCATAGTATAGTATGTCGATTCATTTTGTGGAAAAAAAAAGACATAATATAGTATGTCGAAAATTTTCATGAAAAAATGTCATAGTATAGTATGTCAAATTTTCATGAAAAAATGTCATAGTATAGTAAGTCAAAAATTTTCATGAAAAAGTCATAATATAGTATGTCGAAAATTTTCATGAAAAAATGTTACAGTATAGTATGTTGAAAACTTTCATGAAAAAAGGCATAGTATAGTAAGTCAATTAATTTTTAGGAAAGAAAAGTCATTGTATAGAATGTCGAAAGTTTTCATGAAAAAAAAGTCATAGTATAGTATGTCGAAAATTTTCATGAAAAAAAAGTCATAGTATAGTATGTCGATTAATTTTGTGGAAAAAAAAGTCATTGTATAGAATGTCAAAAGTTTTCATGAAAAAAAAGTCATAGTATAGTATGTTGAAAATTTTCATGAAAAATGTCATAATATAGTATGTTGAAAATTTTCATGAAAAAATGTCATTGTATAGTATGTCGAAACTTTTCATGAAAAAATGTCATAGTATAGTATGTCGAAAATTTTCATGAAAAAAAAGTCATAGTATATTATGTCGAAAATTTTCATGAAAAAAAGTCATAGTATAGTATGTTGAACATTTTTATGAAAAACGTCAGTGTAGTTTGTCGAAAATTTTCATGAAAAAAAAGTCATAGTATAGTATGTCGAAAAATGTTCATGAAAAAAGTCATAATATAGTATGTTGATTAATTTTGTGGAAAAAAAAGTCATAGTAGAGTATGTCAAATTTTCATGAAAAAAGTCATAGTATAGTATGTCGATTCATTTTGTGGAAAAAAAGTCATATTAGAGTATGTAAAAAATGTTCATGAAAAAAGTCATAGTATAGTATGTCGATTCATTTTGTGGAAAAAAAAAGACATAATATAGTATGTCGAAAATTTCATGAAAAGATGTCACAGTATAGTATGTCGAAAATTTTCATGAAAAAATGTCATAGTATAGTATGTCAAAAATTTTCATGAAAAAGTCATAGTATAGTATGTTGAAAATTTTTATGAAAAAAGTCATAGTGTAGTTTGCCGAAAATTTTCATGAAAAAATGTCAGAGTATAGTATGTCGAAAATTTTCATGAAAAAAGGCATAGTATAGTATGTCGAAAATTTTAATGAAAAAAAAGTCATAGTATATTATGTCGAAAATTTTCATGAAAAAAAGTCATAGTATAGTATGTTGAAAATTTTTATGAAAAAAGTCATAGTGTAGTTTGCCGAAAATTTTCATGAAAAAATGTCAGAGTATAGTATGTCGAAAATTTTCATGAAAAAAGGCATAGTATAGTATGTCAATTAATTTTGTGGAAAAAAACTAATTGTATAGTATGTCGAAAATTTTCATGAAAAAAGTCATAATATAGTATGTTGATTAATTTTGTGGAAAAAAAAGCCATAGTAGAGTATGTCAAAAATTTTCATGAAAAAAGTCATAGTATAGTATGTCGATTCATTTTGTGGAAGAAAAGTAATATTAGAGTATGTCGAAAATTTCACGAAAAAAAGTCATAGTATAGTATGTCGATTCATTTTGTGGAAAAAAAAAGACATAATATAGTATGTCGAAAATTTTCATGAAAAAATGTCATAGTATAGTATGTCAAATTTTCATGAAAAAATGTCATAGTATAGTAAGTCAAAAATTTTCATGAAAAAGTCATAATATAGTATGTCGAAAATTTTCATGAAAAAATGTTACAGTATAGTATGTTGAAAACTTTCATGAAAAAAGGCATAGTATAGTAAGTCAATTAATTTTTAGGAAAGAAAAGTCATTGTATAGAATGTCGAAAGTTTTCATGAAAAAAAAGTCATAGTATAGTATGTCGAAAATTTTCATGAAAAAAAAGTCATAGTATAGTATGTCGATTAATTTTGTGGAAAAAAAAGTCATTGTATAGAATGTCAAAAGTTTTCATGAAAAAAAAGTCATAGTATAGTATGTTGAAAATTTTCATGAAAAATGTCATAATATAGTATGTTGAAAATTTTCATGAAAAAATGTCATTGTATAGTATGTCGAAACTTTTCATGAAAAAATGTCATAGTATAGTATGTCGAAAATTTTCATGAAAAAAAAGTCATAGTATATTATGTCGAAAATTTTCATGAAAAAAAGTCATAGTATAGTATGTTGAACATTTTTATGAAAACGTCAGTGTAGTTTGTCAAAAATTTTCATGCAAAGAAGTCATAGTATAGTATGTTGAAAATCTTTATGAAAAGAGTCATAGTATAGTATGTTGAAAATTTTTATGAAAAAAAGTCATAGTATAGTATGTTGAACATTTTTATGAAAAACGTCAGTGTAGTTTGTCGAAAATTTTCATGAAAAAAAAGTCATAGTATAGTATGTCGAAAAATGTTCATGAAAAAAGTCATAATATAGTATGTTGATTAATTTTGTGGAAAAAAAAGTCATAGTAGAGTATGTCAAATTTTCATGAAAAAAGTCATAGTATAGTATGTCGATTCATTTTGTGGAAAAAAAAGTCATATTAGAGTATGTAAAAAATGTTCATGAAAAAAGTCATAGTATAGTATGTCGATTCATTTTGTGGAAAAAAAAAGACATAATATAGTATGTCGAAAATTTCATGAAAAGATGTCACAGTATAGTATGTCGAAATTTTCATGAAAAATGTCATAGTATAATAGGTCAAAAATTTTCATGAAAAAGTCATAGTATAGTATGTTGAAAATTTTTATGAAAAGAGTCATAGTGTAGTTTGCCGAAAATTTTCATAAAAAAGTATAGTATAGTAATTAATAATTTTAGAAAAAGTATGTAAGAATTCAGAAAATTCATAAAAAGTTGAAGTTTGAAAATTTATAAAAAGTTGAAATATGAAAAATTTATGAAAATAATTTGAAAAAGTCGAAAAATTTTCATGAAAAAAAAGTCATAGTATAGTATGTCAAAATTTTATGAAAAAAAAGTCATAAATATGTGAAATTTTATGAAAAAATGTCATATAAAGTAGTAAATTTTCATGAAAAAATGTCATAATAGTATGTGAAATTTAGAAAAAAGTCATAGTAAGTAGTAGAAAATTTCATGAAAAAATGTCATAGTATAGTATGTATTAAATTTTAAAAAAAGTCATGTATAGTATGTCGAAAATTTTCATGAAAAAAAGTCATAGAGTAGTAAAATTTTAAAAAAAGTCATAGTATAGTATGTTGAAAATTTTGAAAAAAGATAGTAAGTATTAAAATTTTTGGAAAAAAAGTCATGTAGAGTATGTCGAAAATTTCACGAAAAAAAGTCATAGTATAGTATGTCGATTCATTTTGTGGAAAAAAAAAGACATAATATAGTATGTCGAAAATTTTCATGAAAAAATGTCATAGTATAGTATGTCAAATTTTCATGAAAAAATGTCATAGTATAGTAAGTCAAAAATTTTCATGAAAAAGTCATAATATAGTATGTCGAAAATTTTCATGAAAAAATGTTACAGTATAGTATGTTGAAAACTTTCATGAAAAAAGGCATAGTATAGTAAGTCAATTAATTTTTAGGAAAGAAAAGTCATTGTATAGAATGTCGAAAGTTTTCATGAAAAAAAAGTCATAGTATAGTATGTCGAAAATTTTCATGAAAAAAAAGTCATAGTATAGTATGTCGATTAATTTTGTGGAAAAAAAAGTCATTGTATAGAATGTCAAAAGTTTTCATGAAAAAAAAGTCATAGTATAGTATGTTGAAAATTTTCATGAAAAATGTCATAATATAGTATGTTGAAAATTTTCATGAAAAAATGTCATTGTATAGTATGTCGAAACTTTTCATGAAAAAACGTCATAGTATAGTATGTCGAAAATTTTCACGAAAAAAAAGTCATAGTATATTATGTCGAAAATTTTCATGAAAAAATGTCATAGTATAGTATGTTGAACATTTTTATGAAAAAAGTCAGTGTAGTTTGTCGAAAATTTTCATGAAAAAAAAGTCATAGTATAGTATGTCGAAAAATGTTCATGAAAAAAGTCATAATATAGTATGTTGATTAATTTTGTGGAAAAAAAAGTCATAGTAGAGTATGTCAAAAATTTTCATGAAAAAAGTCATAGTATAGTATGTCGATTCATTTTGTGGAAAAAAAGTCATATTAGAGTATGTAAAAAATGTTCATGAAAAAAGTCATAGTATAGTATGTCGATTCATTTTGTGGAAAAAAAAAGACATAATATAGTATGTCGAAAATTTCATGAAAAGATGTCACAGTATAGTATGTCGAAAATTTTCATGAAAAAATGTCATAGTATAGTATGTCAAAAATTTTCATGAAAAAGTCATAGTATAGTATGTTGAAAATTTTTATGAAAAAAGTCATAGTATAGTATGTTGAAAATTTTCATGAAAAAATGTCAGAGTATAGTATGTCGAAAATTTTCATGAAAAAAGGCATAGTATAGTATGTCGAAAATTTTAATGAAAAAAAAGTCATAGTATATTATGTCGAAAATTTTCATGAAAAAAAGTCATAGTATAGTATGTTGAAAATTTTTATGAAAAAAGTCATAGTGTAGTTTGCCGAAAATTTTCATGAAAAAATGTCAGAGTATAGTATGTCGAAAATTTTCATGAAAAAAGGCATAGTATAGTATGTCAATTAATTTTGTGGAAAAAAACTAATTGTATAGTATGTCGAAAATTTTCATGAAAAAAGTCATAATATAGTATGTTGATTAATTTTGTGGAAAAAAAAGCCATAGTAGAGTATGTCAAAAATTTTCATGAAAAAAGTCATAGTATAGTATGTCGATTCATTTTGTGGAAGAAAAGTAATATTAGAGTATGTCGAAAATTTCACGAAAAAAAGTCATAGTATAGTATGTCGATTCATTTTGTGGAAAAAAAAAGACATAATATAGTATGTCGAAAATTTTCATGAAAAAATGTCATAGTATAGTATGTCAAATTTTCATGAAAAAATGTCATAGTATAGTAAGTCAAAAATTTTCATGAAAAAGTCATAATATAGTATGTCGAAAATTTTCATGAAAAAATGTTACAGTATAGTATGTTGAAAACTTTCATGAAAAAAGGCATAGTATAGTAAGTCAATTAATTTTTAGGAAAGAAAAGTCATTGTATAGAATGTCGAAAGTTTTCATGAAAAAAAAGTCATAGTATAGTATGTCGAAAATTTTCATGAAAAAAAAGTCATAGTATAGTATGTCGATTAATTTTGTGGAAAAAAAAGTCATTGTATAGAATGTCAAAAGTTTTCATGAAAAAAAAGTCATAGTATAGTATGTTGAAAATTTTCATGAAAAATGTCATAATATAGTATGTTGAAAATTTTCATGAAAAAATGTCATTGTATAGTATGTCGAAACTTTTCATGAAAAAACGTCATAGTATAGTATGTCGAAAATTTTCATGAAAAAAAAGTCATAGTATATTATGTCGAAAATTTTCATGAAAAAATGTCATAGTATAGTATGTTGAACATTTTTATGAAAAAAGTCAGTGTAGTTTGTCGAAAATTTTCATGAAAAAAAAGTCATAGTATAGTATGTCGAAAAATGTTCATGAAAAAAGTCATAATATAGTATGTTGATTAATTTTGTGGAAAAAAAAGTCATAGTAGAGTATGTCAAAAATTTTCATGAAAAAAGTCATAGTATAGTATGTCGATTCATTTTGTGGAAAAAAAGTCATATTAGAGTATGTAAAAAATGTTCATGAAAAAAGTCATAGTATAGTATGTCGATTCATTTTGTGGAAAAAAAAAGACATAATATAGTATGTCGAAAATTTCATGAAAAAATGTCATAGTATAGTATGTCGAAAATTTTCATGAAAAAATGTCATAGTATAGTATGTCAAAAATTTTCATGAAAAAGTCATAGTATAGTATGTTGAAAATTTTTCTGAAAAAAGTCAGTGTAGTTTGCCGAAAATTTTCATGAAAAAAAGTCAGAGTATAGTATGTCGAAAATTTTCATGAAAAAAGGCATAGTATAGTATGTCGAAAATTTTAATGAAAAAAAAGTCATAGTATATTATGTCGAAAATTTTCATGAAAAAAAGTCATAGTATAGTATGTTGAAAATTTTTATGAAAAAAGTCATAGTGTAGTTTGCCGAAAATTTTCATGAAAAAATGTCAGAGTATAGTATGTCGAAAATTTTCATGAAAAAAGGCATAGTATAGTATGTCAATTAATTTTGTGGAAAAAAACTAATTGTATAGAATGTCGAAAATTTTCATGAAAAAAAAGTCATAGTATATTATGTCGAAAATTTTCATGAAAAAAAGTCATAGTATAGTATGTTGAAAATTTTTATGAAAAAAGTCATAGTGTAGTTTGCCGAAAATTTTCATGAAAAAATGTCAGTATAGTATGTCGAAAATTTTCATGAAAAAAGGCATAGTATAGTATGTCAATTAATTTTGTGGAAAAAAACTAATTGTATAGAATGTCGAAAATTTTCATGAAAAAAAAGTCATAGTATAGTATGTCGAAAATTTTCATGAAAAAAAAGTCATAGTATATTATGTCGAAAATTTTCATGAAAAAAACTAATTGTATAGAATGTCGAAAATTTTCATGAAAAAAAAGTCATAGTATAGTTTGTCGAAAATTTTCATGAAAAAATGTCATAGTATAGTATGTCGAAAATTTTCATGAAAAAAGGCATAGTATAGTATGTCAATTCATTTTGTGGAAAAAAACTAATTGTATAGAATGTCGAAAATTTTCATGAAAAAAAAGTCATAGTATAGTATGTCGAAAAATGTTCATGAAAAAAGTCATAATATAGTATGTTGATTAATTTTGTGGAAAAAAAAGTCATAGTAGAGTATGTCAAATTTTCATGAAAAAAGTCATAGTAAAGTATGTCGATTCATTTTGTGGAAAAAAAGTCATATTAGAGTATGTAAAAAATGTTCATGAAAAAAGTCATAGTATAGTATGTCGATTCATTTTGTGGAAAAAAAAAGACAATATAGTATGTCGAAAATTTCATGAAAAAATGTCACAGTATAGTATGTCGAAAATTTTCATGAAAAAATGTCATAGTATAGTATGTCAAAAATTTTCATGAAAAAGTCATAATATAGTATGTCGAAAATTTTCATGAAAAAATGTTATAGTATAGTATGTTGAAAACTTTCTTGAAAAAAGGCATAGTATAGTAAGTCAATAAATTTTTATGAAAGAAAAGTCATTGTATAGAATGTCGAAAGTTTTCATGAAAAAAAAGTCATAGTATAGTGTGTCGAAAATTTTCATGAAGAAAAAGTCATAGTATAGTATGTCGATTAATTTTGTAGAAAAAAAAGTCATTGTATAGAATGTCGAAAGTTTTCATGAAAAAAAAGTCATAGTATAGTATGTCGAAAATTTTCATGAAAAAAGTCATAATATAGTATGTTGATTAATTTTGTGGAAAAAAAGCCATAGTAGAGTATGTCAAAAATTTTCATGAAAAAAGTCATAGTATAGTATGTCGATTCATTTTGTGGAAAAAAAAAGACATAATATAGTATGTCGAAAATTTTCATGAAAAAATGTCATAGTACAGTATGTCAAATTTTCATGAAAAAATGTCATAGTATAGTATGTCAAAAATTTTCATGAAAAAGTCATAATATAGTATGTCGAAAATTTTCATGAAAAAATGTTATAGTATAGTATGTTGAAAACTTTCATGAAAAAAGGCATAGTATAGTAAGTCAATTAATTTTTAGGAAAGAAAAGTCATTGTATAGAATGTCGAAAGTTTTCATGAAAAAAAAGTCATAGTATAGTATGTCGAAAATTTTCATGAAAAAAAAGTCATAGTATAGTATGTCGATTGATTTTGTGGAAAAAAAAGTCATTGTATAGAATGTCAAAAGTTTTCATGAAAAAAAAGTCATAGTATAGTATGTTGAAAATTTTCATGAAAAATGTCATAATGTAGTATGTTGAAAATTTTCATGAAAAAATGTCATTGTATAGTATGTCGAAAATTTTCATGAAAAAATGTCATAGTATAGTATGTCGAAAATTTTCATGAAAAAAAAGTCATAGTATATTATGTCGAAACTTTTCATGAAAAAAAGTCATAGTATAGTATGTTGAAAATTTTTATGAAAAAAGTCAGTGTAGTTTGTCGAAAATTTTCATGAAAAAAAAGTCATAGTATAGTATGTCGAAAAATGTTCATGAAAAAAGTCATAATATAGTATGTTGATTAATTTTGTGGAAAAAAAAGTCATAGTAGAGTATGTCAAATTTTCATGAAAAAAGTCATAGTATAGTATGTCGATTCATTTTGTGGAAAAAAAGTCATATTAGAGTATGTAAAAAATGTTCATGAAAAAAGTCATAGTATAGTATGTCGATTCATTTTGTGGAAAACAAAAGACATAATATAGTATGTCGAAAATTTCATGAAAAAATGTCATAGTATAGTATGTCAAAAATTTTCATGAAAAAGTCATAATATAGTATGTCGAAAATTTTCATGGAAAAATGTTATAGTATAGTATGTTGAAAACTTTCATGAAAAAAGGCATAGTATAGTAAGTCAATACATTTTTATGAAAGAAAAGTCATTGTATAGAATGTCGAAAGTTTTCATGAAAAAAAAGTCATAGTATAGTGTGTCGAAAATTTTCATGAAGAAAAAGTCATAGTATAGTATGTCGATTCATTTTGTGGAAAAAAAGTAATATTAGAGTATGTAAAAAATTTTCATGAAAAAAGTCATAGTATAGTATGTCGATTCATTTTGTGGAAAAAAAAAGACATAATATAGTATGTCGAAAATTTCATGAAAAAATGTCATAGTATAGTATGTCGAAAATTTTCATGAAAAAATGTCATAGTATAGTATGTCAAAAATTTTAATGAAAAAGTCATAATATAGTATGTCGAAAATTTTCATGCAAAAATGTTATAGTATAGTATGTTGAAAACTTTCATGAAAAAAGGCATAATATAGTAAGTCAATTAATCTTTAGGAAAGAAAAGTCATTGTATAGAATGTCGAAAGTTTTCATGAAAAAAAAGTCATAGTATAGTATGTCGAAAATTTTTATGAAAAAAGTCAGTGTAGTTTGACGAAAATTTTCATGAAAAAATGTCATAAAATAGTGTGTCGATTAATTTTGTGGAAAAAAACTAATTGTATAGAATGTCGAAAATTTTCATGAAAAAAAAGTCATAGTATAGTATGTCAAAAATTTTCATGAAAAAAGTCATAGTATAGTATGTCGATTAATTTTGTGGAAAAAAAGACATAATATAGTATGTCGAAAATGTTCATGAAAAAAGTCATAGTATAGTATGTCGATTCATTTTGTGGAAAAAAAGTCATAGTAGAGTATGTCAAACATTTTCATGAAAAAAGTCATAGTATAGTATGTCGAAAATTTTTATGAAAAAAAGTCAGTGTAGTATGTCGAAAATTTTCAAGAAAAAATGTCATAGTATAGTATGTCGATTAATTTTGTGGAAAAAAAACTCATTGTATAGAATGTCGAAAATTTTCATGAAAAAAAAGTCATAGTATAGTATGTCGAAAAATTTTCATGAAAAAAGTCATAAAATAGTATGTCGATTAATTTTGTGGAAAAAAAAGTCATAGTAGAGTATGTCAAAAATTTTCATGAAAAAAGTCATAGTATAGTATGTCGATTCATTTTGTGGAAAAAAAACTCATAGTATAGTATGTCGAAATTTTTTTTTCATAAAAGTCAACATGCTATACTATGATGTTTTTTTTTCATAAAATTTTCGACATGCTATAGCATGACTTTTTTTTCATAAAATTTTCGACATACGATAGTATGACTTTTTTTTCATAAAATGTTCGACATGCTATAGCATGACTTTTTTTAAAAAAAAAAAATTTCGACAGGCTATAGCATGACTTTTTTTTCATAAAATGTTCGACATACTATAGCATGACTTTTTTTTCATAAAATGTTCGACATGCTATAGCATGACTTTTTTTTAATAAAATTTTCGACATGCTATAGCATGACATTTTTTTCATAAAATTTTCGACATACTATAGCATGACTTTTTTTTCATAAAATTTTCGACATACTATACTATGATAATTGTTTTCATAAAATTTCAACATACTATAGTATGATGTTTTTTTTCATAACATTTTCGACATGCTATAGCATGAGTTTTTTTTCATAAAATTTTCGACACACTTTAGCATGACTTTTTTTTCATAAAATTTTCGACATACTATACTATGATGTTTTTTTTCATAACATTTTCGATATACTATACTATGAATTTTTTTTTAATAAAAGTCAACATACTATACTATGATGTTTTTTTTTCATAAAATTTTCGACATGCTATAGCATGACTTTTTTATCATAAAATTTTCGACATACTATAGTATGACTTTTTTTTCATAAAATGTTCGACATGCTATAGCATGAGTTTTTTAAAAAAAAATTTCGACAGGCTATAGCATGACTTTTTTTTCATAAAATGTTCGACATACTATAGTATGACTGTTTTTCATAAAATTTTCGACATATTATACTATGGCTTTTTCTTCATAAATTTTTCGACATGCTATAGCATGACTTTTTTTTCATAAAATTTTCGACATGCTATAGCATGACATTTTTTTCATAAAATTTTCGACATACTATAGCATGACTTTTTTTTCATAAAATTTTCGACATACTATACTATGATAATTTTTTTCATAAAATTTCGACATACTATAGTAAGACTTTTTTTCATAAAATTTCGACAAACTATAGCATGACTATTTTTCATAAAATTTTCGACATACTATACTATGACTGTTTTTTTATAATATTTTCGACATACTATACTATGACTTTTTTTTCATAAAATTTTCGACATACTATACTATGACTTTTTTTTCATAAAATTTTCGACATACTATACTATGAGGTTTTTTTTCATACAATTTTCGACATACTATAGTATGACTTTTTTTAATGAAATGTTCGACATACTTTACTATGATGTTTTCTTTTCATGAAATTTTCGACATGCTATAGCTTGACTTTTTTTTCATAAAATTTTCGACATACTATAGCATGACTTTTTTTTCATAAAATTTTCGACATACTATACTATGATTTTTTTTTTCATAACATTTTCGACATACTATACTATGACTTTTTTTTCATAAAATTTTCGACATACTATAGTATGACTTTTTTTTCATAAAATTTTCGACACGCTATAGTATGACTTTTATTTCATAAAATTTTCGACATACTATACTATGACCTTTTTTTCATAAAATTTTCGACATGCTATAGCATGACTTTTTTTAAATAAAATTTTCGACATGCTATAGCATGACATTTTTTTCATACAATTTTCGACATACTATAGCATGACTTTTTTTTCATAAAATTTTCGACATACTATACTATGATAATTTTTTTCATAAAATTTCAACATACTATAGTATGATGTTTTTTTTCATAACATTTTCGACATGCTATAGCATGAGTTTTTTTTCATAAAATTTTCGACACACTTTAGCATGACTTTTTTTTCATAAAATGTTCGACATACTATAGTATGACTGTTTTTCATAAAATTTTCGACATATTATACTATGGCTTTTTCTTCATAAATTTTTCGACATGCTATAGCATGACTTTTTTTTCATAAAATTTTCGACATGCTATAGCATGACATTTTTTTCATAAAATTTTCGACATACTATAGCATGACTTTTTTTTCATAAAATTTTCGACATACTATACTATGATAATTTTTTTCATAAAATTTCAACATACTATAGTAAGACTTTTTTTCATAAAATTTTCGACAAACTATAGCATGACTATTTTTCATAAAATTTTCGACATACTATACTATGATGGTTTTTTTTATAATATTTTCGACATACTATACTATGACTTTTTTTTCATAAAATTTTCGACATACTATACTATGACTTTTTTTTCATAAAATTTTCGACATACTATACTATGAGGTTTTTTTTCATACAATTTTCGACATACTATAGTATGACTTTTTTTAATGAAATGTTCGACATACTTTACTATGATGTTTTCTTTTCAAGAAATTTTCGACATGCTATAGCTTGACTTTTTTTTCATAAAATTTTCGACATACTATAGCATGACTTTTTTTTCATTAAATTTTCGACATACTATACTATGATTTTTATTTTCATAACATTTTCGATATACTATACTATGACTTTTTTTTCATAAAATTTTCGACATACTATACTATGACTTTTTTTTCATAAAATTTTCGACATGCTATAGCATGACTTTTTTTTCATAAAATTTTCGACATACTATAGTATGACTTTTTTTTCATAAAATTTTCGACATGCTATAGCATGACTTTTTTTTAATAAAATTTTCGACATGCTATAGCATGACATTTTTTTCATACAATTTTCGACATACTATAGCATGACTTTTTTTTCATAAAATTTTCGACATACTATACTATGATAATTTTTTTCATAAAATTTCAACATACTATAGTATGATGTTTTTTTTCATAACATTTTCGACATGCTATAGCATGAGTTTTTTTTCATAAAATTTTCGACACACTTTAGCATGACTTTTTTTTCATAAAATGTTCGACATACTATAGTATGACTGTTTTTCATAAAATTTTCGACATATTATACTATGGCTTTTTCTTCATAAATTTTTCGACATGCTATAGCATGACTTTTTTTTCATAAAATTTTCGACATGCTATAGCATGACATTTTTTTCATAAAATTTTCGACATACTATAGCATGACTTTTTTTTCATAAAATTTTCGACATACTATACTATGATGTTTTTTTTCATAAAATTTTCGACATACTATACTATGATGTTTTTTTTTCATAAAATTTTCGACATACTATACCATGATGTTTTTTTTCATAAAATTTTCGACATACTATACGATGATGTTTTTTTTCATCAAAATGTCGACATACTATATTGTGACTTTTTTTCCATAAACTTTCGACATACTATACTATGAGATTTTTTCTCATAAAATTTTCGACATACTATACTATGATGTTTTTTTTCATAAAATTTTCGACATACTTTCGTATGACCTTTTTTTCATAAAATTTTACGACATACTAAACTATGATGTTTTTTTTTCATACAATTTTCGACATGCTATAGTATGACTTTTATTTCATAAAATTTTCGACATACTACACTATGACTTTTTGTTCATAAAATTTCGCCACACTGTACTATGATGTTTTTTTCATGAAATTTTCGACATACTATACTATGATGTTTTTTTTCATACAATTTTCGACATGCTATACTATGATGTTTTTTTTTTTAGACAATTTTCGACATACCATAGTGTGACTTTTTTTCATAACATTTTTGACATACTATACTATGATGGTTTTTTTTCATAAAATTTTCGACAAAGTATAGTATGACTTATTTTTTATACAATTTTCGACGTACTATACTGTGATAGTTTTTTTTCATAAAATTTTCGACATACTATAGCATGACTTTTTTTTCATAACATTTTCGACATACTATACTATGACTTATTTTTCATAAAATTTTCGACATACAATACTATGACTTTTTTTTTCATTAATTGATTTTCGACATACTATACTATGACTTTTTTTTCATAAAATTTCGATATACTATACTATGATTTTTTTTTCATAAAGTTTTCGACATAATATACAATGAAGTTTTTTTTCATAAAATTTTGACATATTATACAATGATGTGATTTTTGTAATAACATTTTCAACATACTATAGTATGAGTTTTTTTTAATAAAATTTTACGACATACTATACTATGATGTTTTTTTTCATACAATTTTCGACATACTATACTATGAATTTCTTTCCTAACATTTTCGACATACTATAGTATGACTTTTTTTCATAAAATTTTCGACATACTAAACTATGATGTTTTTTTTTCATAAAATTTTCGACATACTATAGTATTACTTTTTTTTCATAACATTTTCGACATACTATACTATGATGTGATTTTTTCATATAATTTTCGACATACTATACTATGATGTTTTTTTTTCATAAAAATTTCGACATACTATACCATGATGTTTTTTTTCATAAAATTTTCGACATACTATACGATGATGTTTTTTTTCATCAAAATGTCGACATACTATATTGTGATTTTTTTTCCATAAACTTTCGACATACTATACTATGAGATTTTTTCTCATAAAATTTTCGACATACTATACTATGATGTTTTTTTTCATAAAATTTTCGACATACTTTCGTATGACCTTTTTTTCATAAAATTTTACGACATACTAAATTATGATGTTTTTTTTTCATACAATTTTCGACATACTACACTATGACTTTTTTTTCATAAAATTTCGCCACACTGTACTATGATGTTTTTTTCATGAAATTTTCGACATACTATACTATGATGTTTTTTTTCATACAATTTTCGACATGCTATACTATGATGTTTTTTTTTTTAGACAATTTTCGACATACCATTGTGTGACTTTTTTTCATAACATTTTTGATATACTATAGCATGATTTTTTTTTTCATAAAATTTTCGACATACTATACCATGATGTTTTTTTTTTCATAAAATTTTTGACATAATATAGTATGACTTTTTTTTCATAAAATTTTCGACATACTATAGTATGACTTTTTTTTCTTATTTTAATTTTCGTCATACTATACTATGACTTTTTTTTCATTAAATTGCGATATACTGTACTATGATGTTTTTTTCATAAAATTTTCGACATACTATAATATGACTTATTTTCATTAAATTGCGATATACTGTACTTTGATGTCTTTTTTCATAAAATTTCGACGCACTATACTATGATGTTTTTTTTCATAAAATTTTCAACATACTATACTATGATGGTTTTTTTTCATAAAATTTTCGACAAAGTATAGTATGACTTTTTTTTCATACAATTTTCGACATACTATACTATGATAGTTTTTTTTCATAAAATTTTCGACATACTATAGCATGACTTTTTTTTCATAACATTTTCGACATACTATACTATGACTTTTTTTTTCATTAATTGATTTTCGACATACTATACTATGACTTTTTTTTCATAAAATTTCGATATACTATACTATGATTTTTTTTTCATAAAGTTTTCGACATAATATACAATGAAGTTTTTTTTCATAAAATTTCGACATATTATACAATGATGTGATTTTTGTAATAACATTTTCAACATACTATAGTATGAGTTTTTTTTAATAAAATTTTACGACATACTATACTATGATGTTTTTTTTCATACAATTTTCGACATACTATACGATGAATTTCTTTCCTAACATTTTCGACATACTATAGTATGACTTTTTTTCATAAAATTTTCGACATACTATACTATGATGTTTTTTTTTCATAAAATTTTCGACATACTATACCATGATGTTTTTTTTCATAAAATTTTCGACATAATATACGATGATGTTTTTTTTCATCAAAATGTCGACATACTATATTGTGACTTTTTTTCCATAAACTTTCGACATACTATACTATGAGATTTTTTCTCATAAAATTTTCGACATACTATACTATGATGTTTTTTTACATAAAATTTTCGACATACTTTCGTATGACCTTTTTTTCATAAAATTTTACGACATACTAAACTATGATGTTTTTTTTTCATACAATTTTCGACATGCTATAGTATGACTTTTATTTCATAAAATTTTCGACATACTACACTATGACTTTTTTTTCATAAAATTTCGCCACACTGTACTATGATGTTTTTTTCATGAAATTTTCGACATACTATACTATGATGTTTTTTTTCATACAATTTTCGACATGCTATACTATGATGTTTTTTTTTTTAGACAATTTTCGACATACCATAGTGTGACTTTTTTTCATAACATTTTTGACATACTATATTATGATGTTTTTTTTCATAAAAGTTTCGACATACTATACTATGATGTTTTTTTTTCATAAAAATGTTGACATACTATAGTATGACTTTTTTTCATAAAATTTTACGACATACTATACTATGTTTTTTTTCATACAATTTTCGACATACTATACTATGAATTTCTTTCCTAACATTTTCGACATACTATAGTATGACTTTTTTTCATAAAATTTTCGACATACTATACTATGACGTTTTTTTTTCATAAAATTTTCGACATACTATAGTATTACTTTTTTTTCATAACATTTTCGACATACTATACTATGATGTGATTTTTTCATATAATTTTCGACATACTATACTATGATTTTTTTTTTTCATAAAAATTTCGACATACTATAGTATGACTTTTTTTTCTTATGTTAATTTTCGTCATACTATACTATGACTTTTTTTTCATTAAATTGCGATATACTGTACTATGATGTTTTTTTCATAAAATTTTCGACATACTATAATATGACTTATTTTCATTAAATTGCGATATACTGTACTTTGATGTCTTTTTTCATAAAATTTCGACACACTATACTATGATGTTTTTTTTCATAAAATTTTCAACATATTATACTATGATGTTTTTTTTTCATAAAATTTTCGACAAAGTATAGTATGACTTTTTTTTCATACAATTTTCGACATACTATACTATGATGTTTTTTTTCATAAAATTTTCGACATACTATAGCATGACTTTTTTTTCATAACATTTTCGACATACTATACTATGACTTTTTTTTCATAACATTTTCGACATACTATACTATGACTTTTTTTTTCATTAATTGATTTTCGACATACTATACTATGACTTTTTTTTCATAAAATTTCGATATACTATACTATGATTTTTTTTTCATAAAGTTTTCGACATAATATACAATGAAGTTTTTTTTAATAAAATTTCGACATATTATACAATGATGTGATTTTTGTAATAACATTTTCAACATACTATAGTATGAGTTTTTTTTAATAAAATTTTACGACATACTATACTATGATGTTTTTTTTCATACAATTTTCGAAATACTATACTATGAATTTCTTTCCTAACATTTTCGACATACTATAGTATGACTTTTTTTAATAAAATTTTCGACATACTAAACTATGATGTTTTTTTTTCATAAAATTTTCGACATACTATAGTATTACTTTTTTTTCATAACATTTTCGACATACTATACTATGATGTGATTTTTTCATATAATTTTCGACATACTATACTATGATTTTTTTTTTTTCATAAAAATTTCGACATACTATACCATGATGTTTTTTTTCATAAAATTTTCGACATACTATACAATGATGTTTTTTTTCATCAAAATGTCGACATACTATATTGTGATTTTTTTTCCATAAACTTTCGACATACTATACTATGAGATTTTTTCTCATAAAATTTTCGACATACTATAGCATGACTTTTTTTTCATAACATTTTCGACATACTATACTATGACTTTTTTTTCATAACATTTTCGACATACTATACTATGACTTTTTTTTTCATTAATTGATTTTCGACATACTATACTATGACTTTTTTTTCATAAAATTTCGATATACTATACTATGATTTTTTTTTCATAAAGTTTTCGACATAATATACAATGAAGTTTTTTTTAATAAAATTTCGACATATTATACAATGATGTGATTTTTGTAATAACATTTTCAACATACTATAGTATGAGTTTTTTTTAATAAAATTTTACGACATACTATACTATGATGTTTTTTTTCATACAATTTTCGAAATACTATACTATGAATTTCTTTCCTAACATTTTCGACATACTATAGTATGACTTTTTTTAATAAAATTTTCTACATACTAAACTATGAGATTTTTTCTCATAAAATTTTCGACATACTATACTATGATGTTTTTTTTCATAAAATTTTCGACATACTTTCGTATGACCTTTTTTTCATAAAATTTTACGACATACTAAACTATGATGTTTTTTTTTCATACAATTTTCGACATACTACACTATGACTTTTTTTTCATAAAATTTCGCCACATTGTACTATGATGTTTTTTTCATGAAATTTTCGACATACTATACTATGATGTGTTTTTTCATACAATTTTCGACATGCTATACTATGATGTTTTTTTTTTAGACAATTTTCGACATACCATTGTGTGACTTTTTTTCATAACATTTTTGACATACTATAGCATGATTTTTTTTTTCATAAAATTTTCGACATACTATACCATGATGTTTTTTTTTTCATAAAATTTTTGACATAATATAGTATGACTTTTTTTTCATAAAATTTTCGACATACTATAGTATGATTTTTTTTTCTTATTTTAATTTTCGTCATACTATACTATGACTTTTTTTTCATTAAATTGCGATATACTGTACTATGATGTTTTTTTCATAAAATTTTCGACATACTATAATATGACTTATTTTCATTAAATTGCGATATACTGTACTTTGATGTCTTTTTTCATAAAATTTCGACACACTATACTATGATGTTTTTTTTCATAAAATTTTCAACATACTATACTATGATGGTTTTTTTTCATAAAATTTTCGACAAAGTATAGTATGACTTTTTTTTCATACAATTTTCGACATACTATACTATGATAGTTTTTTTTCATAAAATTTTCGACATACTATAGCATGACTTTTTTTTCATAACATTTTCGACATACTATACTATGACTTTTTTTTTCATTAATTGATTTTCGACATACTATACTATGACTTTTTTTTCATAAAATTTCGATATACTATACTATGATTTTTTTTTCATAAAGTTTTCGACATAATATACAATGAAGTTTTTTTTCATAAAATTTCGACATATTATACAATGATGTGATTTTTGTAATAACATTTTCAACATACTATAGTATGAGTTTTTTTTAATAAAATTTTACGACATACTATACTATGATGTTTTTTTTCATACAATTTTCGACATACTATACTATGAATTTCTTTCCTAACATTTTCGACATACTATAGTATGACTTTTTTTCATAAAATTTTCGACATACTATACTATGATGTTTTTTTTTCATAAAATTTTCGACATACTATTCCATGATGTTTTTTTTCATAAAATTTTCGACATACTATACGATGATGTTTTTTTTCATCAAAATGTCGACATACTATATTGTGACTTTTTTTCCATAAACTTTCGACATACTATACTATGAGATTTTTTCTCATAAAATTTTCGACATACTATACTATGATGTTTTTTTTCCTAAAATTTTCGACATACTTTCGTATGACCTTTTTTTCATAAAATTTTACGACATACTAAACTATGATGTTTTTTTTTCATACAATTTTCGACATGCTATAGTATGACTTTTATTTCATAAAATTTTCGACATACTACACTATGACTTTTTTTTCATAAAATTTCGCCACACTGTACTATGATGTTTTTTTCATAAAATTTTCGACATACTATACTATGATGTTTTTTTTCATACAATTTTCGACATGCTATACTATGATGTTTTTTTTTTTAGACAATTTTCGACATACCATAGTGTGACTTTTTTTCATAACATTTTTGACATACTATATTATGATGTTTTTTTTCATAAAAGTTTCGACATACTATACTATGATGTTTTTTTTTCATAAAAATGTTGACATACTATAGTATGACTTTTTTTCATAAAATTTTACGACATACTATACTATGATGTTTTTTTTCATACAATTTTCGACATACTATACTATGAATTTCTTTCCTAACATTTTCGACATACTATAGTATGACTTTTTTTCATAAAATTTTCGACATACTATAGCATGACTTTTTTTTTCATAAAATTTTCGACATACTATACTATGACTTTTTTTTCATAAAATTTTCGACATACTATACTATGACTTTTTTTTCATGAAATTTTCGACATACTATAGCTATGACTTTTTTTTCATAAAATTTTCGACATACTATAGCTATGACTTTTTTTCATAAAATTTTCGACATACTATACTATGACTTTTTTTTTCATAAAATTTTCGACATACTATAGCATGACTTTTTTTTCATAAAATTTTCGACATACTATACTATGACTTTTTTTTCATAAAATTTTCGACATACTATACTATGATTTTTTTTTCATAAAATTTTCGACATACTATACTATGACTTTTTTTTTCATAAAATTTTCGACATACTATAGTATGACTTTTTTTCATAAAATTTTCGACATAGCTATACTATGACTTTTTTTTCATAAAATTTTCGACATACTATAGCATGACTTTTTTTCATAAAATTTTCGACATACTATAGCATGACTTTTTTTTCATAACATTTTCGACATACTATACTATGACTTTTTTTTCATAAAATTTTCGACATACTATACTATGACTTTTTTTTTCATTAATTGATTTTCGACATACTATACTATGACTTTTTTTTCATAAAATTTCGATATACTATACTATGATTTTTTTTTCATAAAGTTTTCGACATAATATACAATGAAGTTTTTTTTAATAAAATTTCGACATATTATACAATGATGTGATTTTTGTAATAACATTTTCAACATACTATAGTATGAGTTTTTTTTAATAAAATTTTACGACATACTATACTATGATGTTTTTTTTCATACAATTTTCGAAATACTATACTATGAATTTCTTTCCTAACATTTTCGACATACTATAGTATGACTTTTTTTAATAAAATTTTCGACATACTAAACTATGATGTTTTTTTTTCATAAAATTTTCGACATACTATAGTATTACTTTTTTTTCATAACATTTTCGACATACTATACTATGATGTGATTTTTTCATATAATTTTCGACATACTATACTATGATGTTTTTTTTTCATAAAAATTTCGACATACTATACCATGATGTTTTTTTTTATAAAATTTTCGACATACTATACGATGATGTTTTTTTTCATCAAAATGTCGACATACTATATTGTGATTTTTTTTCCATAAACTTTCGACATACTATACTATGAGATTTTTTCTCATAAAATTTTCGACATACTATACTATGATGTTTTTTTTCATAAAATTTTCGACATACTTTCGTATGACCTTTTTTTCATAAAATTTTACGACATACTAAACTATGATGTTTTTTTTTCATACAATTTTCGACATACTACACTATGACTTTTTTTTCATAAAATTTCGCCACACTGTACTATGATGTTTTTTTCATGAAATTTTCGACATACTGTGCTATGATGTTTTTTTTCATACAATTTTCGACATGCTATACTATGATGTTTTTTTTTTTAGACAATTTTCGACATACCATTGTGTGACTTTTTTTCATAACATTTTTGACATACTATAGCATGATTTTTTTTTCATAAAATTTTCGACATACTATACCATGATGTTTTTTTTTTCATAAAATTTTTGACATAATATAGTATGACTTTTTTTTCATAAAATTTTCGACATACTATAGTATGACTTTTTTTTCTTATTTTAATTTGCGTCATACTATACTATGACTTTTTTTTCATTAAATTGCGATATACTGTACCATGATGTTTTTTTCATAAAATTTTCGACATACTATAATATGACTTATTTTCATTAAATTGCGATATACTGTACTTTGATGTCTTTTTTCATAAAATTTCGATACACTATACTATGATGTTTTTTTTCATAAAATTTTCAACATACTATACTATGATGGTTTTTTTTCATAAAATTTTCGACAAAGTATAGTATGACTTTTTTTTCATACAATTTTCGACATACTATACTATGATAGTTTTTTTTCATAAAATTTTCGACATACTATAGCATGACTTTTTTTTCATAACATTTTCGACATACTATACTATGACTTTTTTTTTCATTAATTGATTTTCGACATACTATACTATGACTTTTTTTTCATAAAATTTCGATATACTATACTATGATTTTTTTTTCATAAAGTTTTCGACATAATATACAATGAAGTTTTTTTTCATAAAATTTCGACATATTATACAATGATGTGATTTTTGTAATAACATTTTCAACATACTATAGTATGAGTTTTTTTTAATAAAATTTTACGACATACTATACGATGGTGTTTTTTTTCATCAAAATGTCGACATACTATATTGTGACTTTTTTTCCATAAACTTTCGACATACTATACTATGAGATTTTTTCTCATAAAATTTTCGACATACTATACTATGATGTTTTTTTTCATAAAATTTCGATATACTATACTATGATTTTTTTTTCATAAAGTTTTCGACATAATATACAATGATGTGATTTTTGTAATAACATTTTCAACATACTATAGTTTGAGTTTTTTTTAATAAAATTTTACGACATACTATACTATGATGTTTTTTTTCATACAATTTTCGAAATACTATACTATGAATTTCTTTCCTAACATTTTCGACATACTATAGTATGACTTTTTTTAATAAAATTTCGACATACTATACTATGATGTTTTTTTTCATAACATTTTCGACATACTTTCGTATGACCTTTTTTTCATAAAATTTTCGACAAAGTATAGTATGACTTTTTTTTCATACAATTTTCGACATACTATACTATGATGTTTTTTTTTCATAAAATTTTCGACATACTATACTATGATGTTTTTTTTCATAACATTTTCGAAATACTTTCGTATGACCTTTTTTTCATAAAATTTTACGACATACTAAACTATGATGTTTTTTTTTCATACAATTTTCGACATGCTATAGTATGACTTTTTCTTCATAAAATTTTCGACATACTACACTATGACTTTTTTTCCATAAAATTTCGCCACACTATACTATGACGTTTTTTTCATAAAATTTTCGACATACTATACTATGATGTTTTTTTTTCATACAATTTTCGACATGCTATACTATGATGTTTTTTTTCATAAAATTTTTGACATACTTTCGTATGACCTTTTTTTCATAAAATTTTACGACATACTAAACTATGATGTTTTTTTTTCATACAATTTTCGACATACTACACTATGACTTTTTTTTCATAAAATTTCGACATACTATATTGTGATTTTTTTTCCATAAACTTTCGACATACTATACTATGAGATTTTTTCTCATAAAATTTTCGACATACTATACTATGATGTTTTTTTTCATAAAATTTTCGACATACTTTCGTATGACCTTTTTTTCATAAAATTTTACGACATACTAAACTATGATGTTTTTTTTTCATACAATTTTCGACATACTACACTATGACTTTTTTTTCATAAAATTTCGCCACACTGTACTATGATGTTTTTTTCATGAAATTTTCGACATACTATACTATGATGTTTTTTTTCATACAATTTTCGACATGCTATACTATGATGTTTTTTTTTTTAGACAATTTTCGACATACCATTGTGTGACTTTTTTTCATAACATTTTTGACATACTATAGCATGATTTTTTTTTTCATAAAATTTTCGACATACTATACCATGATGTTTTTTTTTTCATAAAATTTTTGACATAATATAGTATGACTTTTTTTTCATAAAATTTTCGACATACTATAGTATGACTTTTTTTTCTTATTTTAATTTGCGTCATACTATACTATGACTTTTTTTTCATTAAATTGCGATATACTGTACCATGATGTTTTTTTCATAAAATTTTCGACATACTATAATATGACTTATTTTCATTAAATTGCGATATACTGTACTTTGATGTCTTTTTTCATAAAATTTCGATACACTATACTATGATGTTTTTTTTCATAAAATTTTCAACATACTATACTATGATGGTTTTTTTTAATAAAATTTTCGACAAAGTATAGTATGACTTTTTTTTCATACAATTTTCGACATACTATACTATGATAGTTTTTTTTCATAAAATTTTCGACATACTATAGCATGACTTTTTTTTCATAACATTTTCGACATACTATACTATGACTTTTTTTTTCATTAATTGATTTTCGACATACTATACTATGACTTTTTTTTCATAAAATTTCGATATACTATACTATGATTTTTTTTTCATAAAGTTTTCGACATAATATACAATGAAGTTTTTTTTCATAAAATTTCGACATATTATACAATGATGTGATTTTTGTAATAACATTTTCAACATACTATAGTATGAGTTTTTTTTAATAAAATTTTACGACATACTATACGATGGTGTTTTTTTTCATCAAAATGTCGACATACTATATTGTGACTTTTTTTCCATAAACTTTCGACATACTATACTATGAGATTTTTTCTCATAAAATTTTCGACATACTATACTATGATGTTTTTTTTCATAAAATTTCGATATACTATACTATGATTTTTTTTTCATAAAGTTTTCGACATAATATACAATGAAGTTTTTTTTAATAAAATTTCGACATATTATACAATGATGTGATTTTTGTAATAACATTTTCAACATACTATAGTATGAGTTTTTTTTAATAAAATTTTACGACATACTATACTATGATGTTTTTTTTCATACAATTTTCGAAATACTATACTATGAATTTCTTTCCTAACATTTTCGACATACTATAGTATGACTTTTTTTAATAAAATTTCGACATACTATACTATGATGTTTTTTTTCATAACATTTTCGACATACTTTCGTATGACCTTTTTTTCATAAAATTTTCGACAAAGTATAGTATGACTTTTTTTTCATACAATTTTCGACATACTATACTATGATGTTTTTTTTTCATAAAATTTTCGACATACTATACTATGATGTTTTTTTTCATAACATTTTCGAAATACTTTCGTATGACCTTTTTTTCATAAAATTTTACGACATACTAAACTATGATGTTTTTTTTTCATACAATTTTCGACATGCTATAGTATGACTTTTTCTTCATAAAATTTTCGACATACTACACTATGACTTTTTTTCCATAAAATTTCGCCACACTATACTATGATGTTTTTTTCATAAAATTTTCGACATACTATACTATGATGTTTTTTTTTCATACAATTTTCGACATGCTATACTATGATGTTTTTTTTTTTTTATAAAATTTTCGACATACTATAGTATGAGTTTTTATTCATTAATTAATTTTCGACCTACTATACTATGACTTTTTTTCATAAAATTTCGACATACTATAATATGATGTTTTTTTTCATAAAATTTTCGACATACTATACTATGATGTTTTTTTTTCACAAAATGTTCGACGTACTATACTATGACTTTTGTCATTAAATTTTCGACATACTATAGTATGACTTTTTTCCATAACATTTTCGACATACTATACTATGATGTTTTTTTTCATAAAATTTTCGACATACTATAGTATGACTTTTTTTTCAAAAAATGTTCGACTTACGATACTATGATGTTTTTTTTTCATACAATTTTCGACATACTATAGTATGACTTTTTTTTCATAAAATGTTCGACATGCTATAGCATGACTTTTTTTTCATAAAATGTTCGACATACTATAGTATGACTGTTTTTCATAAAATTTTCGACATATTATACTATGGCTTTTTTTTCATAAAATTTTCGACATGCTATAGCATGACTTTTTTTTCATAAAATTTTCGACATACTATAGTATGACTTTTTTTTCATAAAATGTTCGACATGCTATAGCATGACTTTTTTTTCATAAAATGTTCGACATAATATAGCGTGACTTTTTTTCCATAAAATTTCCGACATTCTATACTAAGACTTTTTTTTCATAAAATGTTCGATATACTATACTATGAATTTTTTTTCATAAATGTCAACATACTATACTATGATGTTTTTTTTCATAAAATGTTCGACATACTATAGTATGACTGTTTTTCATAAAATTTTCGACATATTATACTATGGCTTTTTTTTCATAAATTTTTCGACATGCTATAGCATGACTTTTTTTTCATAAAATTTTCGACATACTATAGCATGACTTTTTTTTCATAAAATGTTCGACATACTATACTATGATGTTTTTTTTCATAAAATTTTCGACATACTGTACTATAACTTTTTTTTCATAAATTTTTCGACATGCTATAGCATGACATTTTTTTCATAAAATTTTAGACATACTATAGCATGACTTTTTTTTTATAAAATTTTCGACATACTATAGAATGACTTTTTTTTCATAACATTTTCGACATACTATACTGTGAATTTTTTTTCATAAATGTCAACATACTATACTATGATGTTTATTTTCATAAAATTTTCGACATGCTATAGCATGACTTTTTTTCATAACATTTTCGACATACTATACTATGATGTTTTTTTTCATAACATTTTCGACATACTATACTAAGGTTTTTTTTCATAAAATTTTCGACACACTATAGTATGACTTTTTTTTCATAAAATTTTCGACATACTATAGTATGACTTTTTTTTCATAAAATTTTCGACATACTATACTATGACTTTTTTTTCATAAAATTTTCGACATACTATACTATGACTTTTTTTTCATAAAATGTTCGACATACTATACTATGATGTTTTTTTTCATAAAATTTTCGACATACTATACTATGACTTTTTTTTCATAAAATTTTCGACATACTATACTATGATGTTTTTTTTCATACAATTTTCGACATACTATAGTATGACTTTTTTTCATAAAATTTTCGACACACTATACTATGATGTTTTTTTTTCATAAAATTTTCGACATACTATAGCATGACTTTTTTTTCATAAAATTTTCGACATACTATAGCATGACTTTTTTTCGACATACTATACTATGAATTTTTTTTCATAAAATTTCTGCATACTACACTATGATGTTTTTTTTTCATAAAATTTTCGACATGCTATAGCATGACTTATTTTTCATAACATTTTCGACATCCTATAGCGTGACTTTTTTTCATAAAACTTTCGACATACTATAATATGATGTTTTTTTTCATAAATGTCAACATACTATACTATGATGTAATTTTTTCATAAAATTTTCGACATACTAAGCTATGATTTTTTTTCATAAAATTTTCGACATACTATACTATGATGTTTTTTTTTCATAAAATTTTTGACATACTATAGTATGACTTTTTTTTCATAAAATTTTCGACATACTATATTATGACTTTTTTTTCATAAAATTTTCGACATACTGATACTATGACTTTTTTTCATAAAATTTTCGACATACTATACTATGTTTTTTTTTTTCATAAAATTTTCGACATACTATACTATGATGTTTTTTTTCATAAAATTTTCGAAATACTATACTATGACTTTTTTTTCATAAAATTTTCGACATACTATACTGTGACTTTTTTTTCATAAAATTTTCGACATACTATACTATTGTTTTTTTCATAAAATTTTCGACATACTATATATGACTTTTTTTTCATACAATTTTCGACATACTATAGTATGACTTTTTTTCATAAAATTTTCGACACACTATAGCATGACTTTTTTTTCATAAAATTTTCGACATACTATACTATGACTTTTTTTCATAAAATTTTCGACATACTATACTATGACTTTTTTTTCATAAAATTTTCGACATACTATACTATGATGTTTTTTTTCATAAAATTTTCGACATGCTATACTATGATTTTTTTTTCATAAAATTTTCGACATACTATAGTATGATTTTTTTTTTCATAAAATTTTCGACATACTATACTATAATTTTTTTTTTCATAAAATTTTCTACATACTATACTATGATGTTTTTTTTCATAAAATTTTACGACATACTATACTATGATGTTTTTTTTCATACAAATTTCGACATGCTATACTATGATGTTTTTTTTCATACAGTTTCCGACATACTATACTATGATTTTTTTTTCATAACATTTTCGACATACTACACTATGATGTTTTTTTTCATAACATTTTCAACATACTATAGTATGATTTTTTTTTCATAAAATTTTCGACATACTATATTATGATTTTTTTTCACAAACTTTCGACATACTATACTATGATGTTTTTTTTCATAAATTTCGACATACTATACTATGATGTTTTTTTCATAAAATTTTCGACATACTATAGCATGACTTTTTTTTCATAAAATTTTCGACATACTATACTATGACTTTTTTTTCATAAAATTTCGACATACTATACTATGACTTTTTTTTCATAAAATTTCGACATACTATACTATGATGTTTTTTTTCATAACCTTTTCGACATACTATACTATGTTTTTTTTCATAAAATTTTCGACATACTATACTAATTTTTTTTTTTTTCATAAAATTTTCGACATACTATACTATGACTTTTTTTTCATAAAATTTCGACATACTATACTATGATGTTTTTTTTCACAAAATTTTCGACATACTATACTATGATGTGATTTTTTCATATAATTTTCGACATACTATACTATGATGTTTTTTTTTCATAAAAATTTCGACATACTATAGTATGACTTTTTTTTCTTATGTTAATTTTCGTCATACTATACTATGACTTTTTTTTCATAAAATTTCGATATACTATACTATGATTTTTTTTTCATAAAGTTTTCGACATAATATACAATGAAGTTTTTTTTCATAAAATTTCGACATATACAATGATGTGATTTTTGTAATAACATTTTCAACATACTATAGTATGATTTTTTTTAATAAAATTTTACGACATACTATACTATGATGTTTTTTTCATACAATTTTCGACATACTATACTATGAATTTCTTTCCTAACATTTTCGACATACTATAGTATGACTTTTTTTCATAACATTTTCGACATACTATACTATGATGTTTTTTTTTCATAAAATTTTCGACATACTATAGTATTACTTTTTTTTCATAACATTTTCGACATACTATACTATGATGTGATTTTTTCATATAATTTTCGACATACTATACTATGATGTTTTTTTTTCATAAAAATTTCGACATACTATAGTATGACTTTATTTTCTTATGTTAATTTTCGTCATACTATACTATGACTTTTTTTTCATTAAATTGCGATATACTGTACTATGATGTTTTTTTCATAAAATTTTGTCATAGTGTACTATGACTTTTTTTTCATAAAATTTTCGACATACTATACCATGATGTTTTTTTTCATAAAATTTTCGACATACTATACTATGATGTTTTTTTTCATCAAAATGTCGTCATACTATATTGTGACTTTTTTTCCATAAACTTTCGACATACTATACCATGATGTTTTTTTTCATAAAATTTTCGACATACTATACTATGATGTTTTTTTTAATAAAATTTTCGACATACTTTCGTATGACCTTTTTTTCATAAATTTTACGACATACTAAACTATGATGTTTTTTTTTCATACAATTTTCGACATGCTATAGTATGACTTTTTTTTCATAAAATTTTCGACATACTACACTATGACTTTTTTTTCATAAAATTTCGCCACACTACACTATGATGTTTTTTTCATAAAATTTTCGACATACTATACTATGATGTTTTTTTTTCATACAATTTTCGACATGCTATACTATGATGTTTTTTTTTTTTTTATAAAGTTTTCGACATACTATAGTATGAGTTTTTATTCATTAATTAATTTTCGACATACTATACTATGACTTTTTTTCATAAAATGTCGACATACCATACTATGATGTTTTTTTTCATAAAATTTTTGACATACTATAGTATGACTTATTTTTCATAAAATTTTCGACATACTATACTATGATGTTTTTTTTTCACAAAATGTTCGACATACTATACTATGACTTTTGTCATTAAATTTTCGACATACTATAGTATGACTTTTTTCCATAACATTTTCGACATACTATACTATGATGTTTTTTTTCATAAAATTTTCGACATACTATAGTATGACTTTTTTTTAAAAAAATGTTTGACTTACTATACTATGATGTTTTTTTTTCATACAATTTTCGACATACTATACTATGATGTTTTTTTCATAAAAATTTCGACATACTATAGTATGACTTTTTTTTCATTAAATTGCGACATACTGTACTATGATGTTTTTTTTCATACAATTTTCGACATACTGTACTATGACTTTTTTTTCATAAAATTTTCGACATACTATACTATGATTTTTTTTTTCATAAAATTTTCGACATACTATACTATGATGTTTTTTTTTCACAAAATTTTCGACATACTATAGTATGACTTTTTTTTCATAAAATTTTCGACATACTATACTATGTTTTTTTTTCATACAATTTTCGACGTACTATAGTATGACTTTTTTTTCATAAAATTTTCGACATACTATACTATGATGTTTTTTTTCATAAAATTTTCGACATACTATACTATGATGTTTTTTTTTCACAAAATTTTTGACATACTATAGTATGACTTTTTTCATAAAATTTTCGACATACTATACTATGACTTTTTTTTTCATAAAATTTTACGACATACTATACTATGATGTTTTTTTTTCATACAATTTTCTACATACTATACTATGACTTTTTTCATAAAATTTTCGACATACTATAGTATGAGTTTTTTCCTAAACAAAAGTCATAGTGTAGTGTGTCTAAAAAATAAAAAAGTCATAGTAAAGTATGTCAAAAAAAAGTCATAGTATATGTCAAATCTTTTACCATAAAAGTGAAAGATCACTATGTCGAAAAAAAGTTATAGTATAGTTTGTCAAAAAAGTCATGTATAATATGTAAAATCTTTTTTTTTACTAAAGTGAAAGATTAGTATGACGAAGAAAAAGAAAAAAGTTATTGTATAGTATGTCGAAAAAAGTTATAGTATAGTATATCAAATTATTTTTTAAAAGTCATAATATAGTATGTTGAAAAAAAAAAAAATAAGTCACAGTAAAGTATACTGAAAAAAAGTCATAGTAAAGTATTTTGAAAAAAGATATTAAAATGTCATAGCATAGTATGTCGAAAAAAGTCTTTAAAAAATCATAGTATTGTATCTTAAAAGAATAAAAAAAAGTCAAAGTATAGTATGTCGAAAAAATAAAAAAGTCACAGTATAATGTGTCGAAGAAAAAAGTCATAGTATAGAATGTTTAATTTTTTTTTTAAAAGTCATAGTATAGTATTTGGAAAGTTTTAAAAAGTCATACAATAGTATGTTGAAAAAATTAAAAAAAATCATAGTATAGTAGGTTGAAAAAAATGACATGCAACAAGAGTCCCTCACCAGAATCCAACCATGGTCAGTGCCCTAAACCTCAAGCCACCATGGCACAACAACCTATATTAGCAAAAGGGTTGTGCACTTGCAGGCAGAACTCCAGCCATAATGATTTGCATATTTTTGGAAATGTTTTTATACTCAGACATCAGACATCCACCTCAAACATACCAAGTAATGAATTAATAAAAAAAAGTAATGTTTGTTATAAACAAAACTAAAATATATATGAATTGCCCACAGTTCATCTCCATAGTGTCGGTACTTTTTACTGCAGTTCAAGAAGGCCATCTGGTGGTGAAGGCCAAGACTATATTTGCTGTTCATGCCTACTCGATTGTACAATTTAATTTTGTGTTGTGGCAGCTGTGCGTCTGTAGATAAGTTCACTAAATATCTTCACTAAATAAATTAAAGTTGAATATTCAACTGTAACAACACTGGCCTTGAATACATCATGCATTATATCATGGAGATCCGGTCAAATTAATTAGAAAGAGCCCTCAAGGTTCCTAGCTGGTGTCCACTTTTGTCATATTGTGCCATCATGTGGGTGTTACTTGCAAGTGCACCCTCCAATCAGTGAGAAGCCCAACCATGATGCATCACTGTCCTTACCTTAGTTGCAGACAGATAATCCGACAGCACTGGGTGACTTCTAGTGGGACGACCAGCACTCCTGGTTTACACAGAGGTAGAGAGGGAGAGCTCAGGTCAGGAACTTGATCTTGAGTAAATTGAAATATTTAATACACACACACGCACATATAAATACAAGCACAAACCACTGTGAAGATTTGCCCGTCATCTGTATCTGAAGGCTTTATCCAACCTTGCCCCAGTTTCCCCCGATTTATTATAATTCCATTTTTCCAGTCTTTCAATCTAAAGATTTGTTCCTCCTCATTTTTTAATAACGTGCAAGCAAGGGAGGCATGTCCCTGGGAGATTATGTCGTCGTCTTTGCGTCTCGTCTTGATTACATCAGAGGAACCTGATTTGATTTGGAAGAAACCCCCATGTTCCAGTACGCGTTCTCGTTAGACCTCCCCACTGTGCTGATTTCTTGCTTTGTCAGAGGGGATGATCTTGATGAATATGATCTGAAAGAGAGGGAGGGAGAGGGGGGATTAGGTGAAAGGATTATAATTTCCAATGATGAGAAATAATAAGAAACAATAAATCCTAAGTAGATTTAGTTCTCAAGGAAACCCTGTTAGGGAGAATCAACGGAATAAGAGACAGAACGGAAAAGAGACAGGACAGAGGTATTAAATAGATACAGTCGGTCTGAGAGACCTCGACTCAGATTTGATGAATCCCACCTTAACATTTGTACTGGTTCAGAATAAGTTGTTTTAAACGCAAGTTATTATAGTGTTCATCTAGAATTCATTCGACACTCAAAAGTTATGTTCTTGCAATCTCGATAACAGTAGCGCTGCAAAGATTTGTTTATTAATCTTTTTGACTAATACATTAATTGTTTCAGTTATCTTTCGAGCAAAAAACACCTCTGCAGCTGCAGTTTTTCCAAACATATCCTCCCCTTTGGCTTTAAGGAGTGTGATCTGCATTTTTTTTTTACTACTATTTTCATAGACCAAATGATTAATTGATTATCCAATCTGATGCTCAATTAATTAACAGATTAATTGGTAATGAAAGTATTTGTTAGTTGCAGCCCTGAACAGGTGACTATGTCCAGGGTAACGCCAGAGATAGGGACACCTTTAAAGTTTGAATACGTCTCGTGTGTGCTCTTATCTATGAAGGTTTCTCTGTCTTCTTCATAACAGAACTGTGGAAATGAATTATGGAAATCTGAGAAAATATTGAGTTGCTAAATAACAAATCTATGGAAAACTGCTCCTGTTTGCACCTTATGGCGATTTGTAAATAATTGCTAGATCATTTTCAAATTAAATTTCATGTGTGAAAAGTTAATGGAAAGTAGTGGTGTTTCCCTGCCTTCTTCCCAGAGCATGATGGGATAGGCTCCAGGTCCAAATTTTCAGTCCTTATATTAAAGCTCAAAGCAGTGAAGAAAAGGTCTACAATCCAGTAAATGATGCTGTACACCAAAGCAGACATGGCTGGCAGACGGAGGACCATCCTACTTCAACAGGGGGCACCATACTGTACAGACTGGGCCATTAAATTATGGACAATAGAGTGTGGTCTTTATAAGCTTTGTACAGATTAAGGTAGGCGGACTGGTTTATTGTTAATATAAGAAAATCATTGAAAACCTGTAATGGTTTCTCTGTGTACTTCTATCAATAAGCTATCCGAGGGAAGACACACAGTGCTTAAAAGGCTTATCGCAAATCTACACTTTTACGGTCTCATAATTTATTATCTGCAACGTTGTCAGAGCTCTCTTCACCCTGCACCTCTTCAAGGATCAAACTACATAAGCTCTCCGGCTGTTTTTAACACCCTTCGAAGACACCGCAGGTATAACTCATGGCCGTACTGTTGATGGATATTATGCAGTGCATACATTGTCACATTGGGAAGCTCGTAAAACAGCAGCTGCTAATGCCTCAACAGCCACGAGGTCGTGGACGAGGGTTGTGTGTGAAATCCGGCGCGGTTAAAGACCCTGTGCTACTTTCGGTCTTGCGGTAGCGGTGAACCGGGCCACCTCGCCTCATACCCGTGACCTTGTCATCGCAGGCCATTCCCAGGCTGCCGTGCTAACTAGGGGTCATCGGCAGGGCACGGCTTGAGAGATGGACGGCGGCTGTGTGTTTGCGTACAGTGGAGAGAGTGGGGACGGAGTAATTGATCATTCTGGGCTGTGTTTTGGGAGGGGGGGGTGCATGGCCAAGACCCTATGTAATTGTGCCTTTATTCTCCTGAGCCGAGCCTAAGCAATATACAATAAATCCACATTCTTCCTGATGAACTCACTGACTGAGACAACGTCTGCCATCCCGCCTCGTCCCTTGTCAGTCAGTTAGGGAGCCAAGCCTTAAGCCTTAACCCCCCCTGTCTCCACTCCTGGCTGGGGGGGAATGCGACGCCCGCCTGCTCGCCTGCTCGCCTGCCCGGCCGTCTTAGCCCTGTGGGCTTTGCAGGCGCGGAGCCTCATCTCCCACTGTTTATCCATGTGTCTTTGCTTTGGCTCGGGCCCTGCGCCGCGGACCACTGTGGGCTGAGTGGGGTCCACTGCCCTGTGTCACCCACCTAAGCTCTGCTTTCACTGGAGGGCTTAGCGCCTCACCCCTCGGCCGCTTTATGAGCAGACAGCTGGGCTAATCTGTCTCCCTCTTTCTTTCTCCTTGGGTCTTGCCTCATCTCCTCTTTTGGCTCCTTTGGTCGTCTGTTTGTAGTCTAGTTTGCTCTCATGCCTTTCAAACAAACACTGACACTGCTCTTTCTGTTTCCGCGGTACACAAACAGACACACACACATACACACAAAAACAGTTTCTCCATTTGTATGTCTCTGTGCTGACTAGGAATTTCAAAAAGAGTTTGAGAGTAGGGGAATCACAGGAGAAAAGTTTAATTTTGGTCCTGAGTTCATCAGGATACTGCAACTAAATCAACTTTACATGACTTGCAATACAAATGTATTGAGTTGAGTTGGCTTTTTGACCCACTAATAATGACTTTGGCTCTCTCAAGGATTAATAAGGCAAACATTTTTGCTGAAGCAAAGATTTGTATGTGAGGTGCGTTGAGGGTACTGTATGCAACACCCCTGGTACACCTGAATGGATCTTAGAGCGGCTTCCATGAGGCTTATCTTTGTCATACATGTTAGTAAACTGAATATCTTTGGGTTTTGGACTGTTGGTCAGACAAACAAGACATTTGAAGACGACGCCTTCTAAATCTAATTGTAATTTTTCACTATTTTCTGGTATTTTATCGACAAAAATAATAAAATAATAGGGAAAGAAGAAGAGCAGTATAGCCATTGTTCTTTCGCCATTTGAAAGAAACACTTTTAAAAAGTTAAAGCTGTTAATTGTATTCAGTCATGATCGCATTGTTTATTTATACCCGTATGAACTGCTTGTAATCGGATATCATTCATCGGCAGTGAAATGACTATAAATAGTCGTATTATTGTTAAGCCTGAACGTTACGTCTGACTCAAAGACATGAGACTTGAGTCATGATTTTGTGTCTGGGTTGCAGAGACTGACATCACTTCACTCTGCATTCTTTCCATCTTCCATTTGCATCCATTTTATCCTCCACCCTCCATCCTCCCCTCTTCCTCACACCATCTCTCCCTGTCCACCCTCCCTCTGTTCTCCATCGTTCTCTCCTCCTCCTCCCGACCTCCTCCTCCTCCTCCTCCTCCTCCTCCTCTTCCGCCTGCCTTCCCTCCTCCTTCTTCTCTTCCCTGGCCTCTTGAGCCGTCCGGCTAAACTTAGAAGTGACAACAGTTGCAGGGTGACACCAAGGGCTAAATAAGACCAGAACAATAGCTTCTCTCCCCCCCCTCCTCGCCTCCTCTTCTCACCCCCTCATCTCCCCCTTTAATAGACTGCCATTGTTCTCTCCCCTCACTGTTGCTCTTTCAGGGAGTTTGTTAGCTATGCTAATGAAGGTTGGGCTTGTGTGGGTTTAGCGAGTGGGGATTTGATGCTCTTTAACTGGGCACTTTTAGAAAGGAGAGGCGGTCATAAGTGTGGCCGGGGCGGCTATTTACCAACAGTCAAATGTCACAAGCGTGTGGACGCGATGCAGCAGTGGAAGAGATCTGTTACATTTCCCAGGCACAATTTGATCTCTGTACACCGAAACTGTCATAACCAGAGTAGTCAGCGAAATGTATAAAAGAAGGTATTGTGCAGGAATATGTACCACTGACCCTCTAATGCACAGTGTACTGTATGTGTCAGCATGTCGGAGTCCTTGCAGAAAAAAAAAAAAGGAGTCGAGTAAGACAAGATGCAGCGACTACAGTAAGTATAGTGCAGTCAGTCATCCAATCAGTCAGTAAGTCTGTAAATAGCTCGGCCGATGGCTCCTTTGAGCTTTCCTCTAAGAGGAATTCTCTTTCTCCTTGGTGTATTAATAGCGCCTGCCTGTGCATTGTTTCCTACAGCAGCACTGCTGCAATCAAAGGAAGTTGGCCTGCTAAGTATACAAATATTTTCCTTTGTCCCTATGTTTGGCAGGCATCTAAGAGTCAGATATGCGAGTGTGTGCGCGACGAGCAAGTGTGTGCATGCTCGTGGGTATTATGTCAGGTTGTATGTTTATTTATGTGTGTAATCGTATATGTACAGTGATACATCCTCTAATTGTTTGTGTGTGTCTGTGCGAGTGTATCTGTAAGCCCCTCATTGACAGCGGTGACCTTTTTCTCCGAGAGGTCATGTGCCCTCACAGGTTGTTAGAGCGTTGGTATGCTTTTTGGTGGAACACATGTTAATCTATTGTACTGTAAAACCTGCTACTGTTGCGGCACAATAAGAATTTGTCTTTTGGTAACACTTTATTTTACTGGTCCGCAAATTTCATGTTAATTAGGTGATAATTAGCAAGTAAGCTATTTGAAATTTCTTTGGAATTACTGCCATATTACCTCAAAATGTATCGAAAATTACTTTATCATAAACGTTATTTAATAATTATTATCATTAGCATATAATCGTTAAAATAGGGCCCTTAGGCTTGAGAAGCGGCTGTGCGCTGCTCTTCATCGGAGGTGGAAAACCAAAACTAATAGAAGACACTTCTGCACAAATCTGGGAGATAATTGGGGGGGAGTGGCTTTGTAGGAAGGCCTGAAACGACGGACTGTCAGTGTTGCCGACATTCTCTCCAGATTTAGGGACTTTTGGAGCTAGTGCTGCTAGCTACTTTCACTGGGAAAGAGATGGCAACACTGGGCTCGGTTTTCTAGTGCACTCTTGCTAGTTTCTCAAGATCACCAACCCCAAAACTTCTGGTTAAACTGCTAGGAGTGTCTTTAATGTGAAAAAAGTAACCTCTTAATATCATTAAAACAATTTTCCACATGTCATCCCTTCCACTCATTGAACAAGGACATTATAATCAGATTTGTCTGATTGCTTTATAAATGCTTTTGATGAAAATGAGATACTGGAGCCCACCTCTCAATAAAGTAATTAGCTCTATTTGAATGGAAACCATTACATGTTAATGTTCTCCTTGGCCCGATATTTTCGTTGTAATTGATGGTGCCGGCCAAAATATGATTGCCTGACATTTTAAATGTCACAAGGACTGATTCAGCGGTATGTCAAAGCCTTGACCTGTCATTCTCTGGTGTTGCCTCAAATTCCCTTTAATTGGGGATTCAAAGGCCGATGGGCTGCACTACCGTAATCTCTCTCTCTCTCTCTCTCTCTCTCTCTGCATTCACAAACTCACATACTCCTACGGACAGTAAAACACACAGGTTAGTCATCTCACACACACACATATAATATAAGACACACACAGTTCCACCCTGAGTGAAGCAGGTTGGTCGTGCGGGTGACAGAGTGGTGGCGTTGAGGCATCGTCGGTCACTTGGAGTCTGCCAGTGACTCACCAAGGGCACAATGGAATTAGTGAGATTCTCCGCAATGTGACAGCTTGCTCTGGCTAAATGGTGTAATAATCTACCCCTCCTCTCACAAACCTCCAGCAGCACATGCACACATACCCACACACACACACACTCATTCGACCCCCCCTCCCCTCCCTTTCGCCCTCCCCATACCAACTGGCACAGATAACATTGTCTTAAGCTATAAAAAAAGATTTTTTTCCCCCTCCCTCCATTGCGGTAATTATTGAATTAATGCAGATGGAGAGAGACATCTGCATGTTAAAGTGTTGGCCTCTCTCTTATGCACAGCAGATGTTCCCCTGTCATTTACTCAAATTACGCTGCTTAGATACACAGAGGGAGAGAGAGCGAGAGAGAGAGAGAGAGAGAGAGAGAGAGAGAGAGAGCGAGCGGGAGAGAGAAAGTTACTCGCCAAGGCGACATTGTCTTACAGCCCTCAGAGTGTCAGCTACCAAATTCTGTATCTGTCCTTCAAGTAAACCCCTACTTCCTCCCCTCGAGGTGTTCCTTAACGACCGTTATACTGCTATATTTGCTTTATCATTAAACTGTTTTATTATAAAGGCGTACCTTTCAAATACGGTGGCAATCCGAAGGGCTTTATATGAGGCAAAGAAACTCATTAGAACAATGTTTAAAGGTGCTAAATTCGATATCCAGAGCATTAATATAGCAGCAAACAACTATTTGCAATGTAAAGATATAGAGGAGTAATGTCTACCTGAGCAGAGAATGAAGTCGCTGTGTGTGTTGTAATCCAAGCTTCTCCTTGCTTTGCTGCCATCGCCGGGCCGGACGTGCATTTGGTGCATGTTCGTGCATGTTCGTGCATGTGTGCGTGCCCCACTGGCACTGCTTTCATACGGCGGTTACAGCTGATAACGTCGTCCCAACCAACGTCGTCGTTGTGGAAGCGTAGCACCCTCCGGTTTCCCCTTGCCATCGCCACGTTGAGAGCCGTTGAGAGGCGATAGATATGCTTCCAATCCAGTATTTAGCACCTTTAAAAAGAATAATAAAGAGAAAAATAAAAGCAATTAAAATAAAAAACATGAAATAAGATACAGTAAATTCAGTTTCAGCGCAGTAATAAATAGCCAAAAAATGTAATAAAAGAAAAAATAGTGCAGTGAGTCATTTAAATTTCAAAGTGGTTAAAATTGCATTGCATCGCAATTGCATTTAAAATCAGCAAGAAGTTGATTCCATCTGTCTGCAGCTAAATGCTAAACATCTAACGGACCGACTGAGTGGCTTATTTGATGCTTTGGTTTATTCCTAAATTGCAAAAAAAGGCACTGGATGAATTGAATTCAGCCTAAATCAAATATAGCATCTAAGCCAACAAATAACCGTTCCAGTGTCCAAATAGTACCGGAGTATCAGGTCAAACATGTCATATTAATAGAAATATTAATAAGCTGACATCTCATTGATAGCTTAACCCAGCCGCTGACCTCTTGACCCTCAGTGCCGGTGGGGACATTACAGTAAAGATGAGACTGAAGGGACAACATCCTCTTGAAGATTATCTGTTGATTATTTGAAGCCAGGACGAGACACCGTGTGTGAGTGTGTCTCCATAAGTGTGTGTGTGTGTGTGTGTCCCAGATGACAGATAACCAGGGGACCTTCTCCTTGGGATTACAGTCCAGGTTGGTTCGGCCTCATCTCTCCGGATTACGTTGATAAAAACATTCTTGTATTATATTTTCTGTGCTTATTGTATTAATACTCTCAGGCAGTTCCCAGAAAAAGCTCCGTCCCACGCCTGCTTTAAGGTAATCTTCTTCCACTTGAGCTTTTAAAATGTTTTTTTTTTTTGGGGGGGGTTGGCTGTCTTTGTAATACCTATTTCTCTCCCACTCTTGAGGTTACATTTAACCTCTTGTCTTTGCCTCAACTTCTCTATCATATCATTCCACATGGTAAATTATACATCTTTTAATCAAGCTGTGCAACTGGTGAAGGACTGGACTTGTTTAGTCAGTGTACCCACTAAACATTTTAAAAGTTTCTGCCCTAGAGGTGTGATTTACTCCACTGTGAGGAGAACATTACATAGCTTTAGATCCAAATGTGTCTACAGGATGTCTTATTATTGTGCTCTAATTATAGGATTTAGCTGTGCCTTTAGAGTTTTACAGTAAAGTATTCACACATATGTAAAAGTCTATTGTTCCTTGCTTTCACCAAAACAGCACGTTAGTAATTCAACCTGCAGTTAAGTTCGCGAAAGCTCGAGTCTGATAAGGTTTTATTTCATTAGTGAGTAAACTGCTGATTATTTTCTCAATTAACCGATTAACTGTGTGATGGTCACAGCCACACAGGGTAACATCGTTCCAGTTCACACTCTCTCACCTCAGTTTTCTACCTACACAGGTTCATTTAATTTGCAGCCAACCACACCTGAACAATTAACATCACCTTGATGTTTTGATTTGGAATTTGTTTATTTGCGTTTAACCTGTCATTAGTTAGTTGCACATATTAACACTGTAGGGTTACACATACTATTATTTGTTATATTAATCATTTGTTTCTTTGTTTTGAGTTACCGAGGCTGTTGGGGGAGGTATCTTCCTGGTGGAGTAAAAGGTGCGGTTGGAGGCTGAGGACACTTAAATCCTGGAGCCAGCTCGTTGCGCCAAACCATGTGCCGCCATTTAGTGAGTTTTGCTTTGTATTTAGTTATATTTAGTGTCCATCTTGGTTACCACTTGTGTGCTATTTGGTTTGGCCAAGCCCCTATATATATATGTGCCCTCATGTGTCAGGTCAGTTTTGTTCAGTCAACACCTTGTTTTGTACTAAGTATATTTATGTTGCTTTAACCTCTTTTATAGGCCCAGTTATTATATTCTTGGTTTATAATGTTTTGTTGTTTTTCGGGTAAATAAAAAGCCCGGTTACTTTCAACAACTCCTGTTTCCTCGTTGCCTCACTGCTTGGTCACTAACAAACTGCTTTTCTCTATAAAATGTCAGGGAATAGTGAAAAATCACAATCACAGGTGAAGCCTTTTAATTCTTTGTGTCCAGTCCAAAGATTTCAGTTTACTCTCATATATAGCAAAAAAAAAAAGAGAGTTTTGCATTTTTGCTCATCAAAATACTTGTCAATTCATTTTCTGTGGTTCGACTAATCGATAAACCAGCTTCAGCTGTAGTCATGTAGGCCTCTCCTTTAGTGCAGAGACCGTGATGCATTTTGCTTCCTAGCTGCTTCCCGGGACTAAGAAGTAAAATGCTGTATCCCAGACTATATATATCGACTCTCATGCGTCAGATTCCCATATGGCTCATTAACAAAAAAATATTCTGCTTAAGGAGGATGTTGTACAACTACAAAACAAACCTCAAGTTATCATCTTCGGCCATTTTCTTTGTTTATGCGTCATCTATCTCAGCTTGTGCTGCTGGAAGGCATTTTTGCCCAAAATTGGAAATATCAAGTAAAAACTCTCCACATGAAACTTTATCTGGAGCGCATCTGAAGAACGGTCATAAGAAATTATATCCACAGTGGCTTAAAAAGAGCGCAACGGACAGAAGATCAAACCTCCGAGCCTAAAAAACGGGGAGAGAATTTTTAAAAAAAATCACAGCTTTTGCAAGTGACTAAAGTTTATTTGGCAGTAGCTGCTGTAGATCACATTATATCCTACTGTACGATACACAGACATGATGGTGTTAAAGCTGAAGCGATTACTAATCGATTAGTCAGTTGTCATAAAATTAATCCAACTGTTTTGATAACGGATTAATTGTTTAAGCTACTTATCAAGCACACATGCCAAACATTTGCTGGTTGCAGCTTGACAAATGTGTGGATTTTCTGCTTTTCTGTCACTGTAAGTTGACCATGCAGCCTGTTCGCGTTCCCAGGGGGCGTCAAATACCGACGCTTCGTCACGGCCGTCGGCGTTAGATACCGACGCTTTAGGCACCCTTTAGCGTTGGTATGAGACGCACCGGGCTTACTATTAACTCCAATGTAAATTTGTCCGCGTCAATATTAAACGATTAGGGAAAGTGTTTACTGTGACTGAAAAAAGTGACGCCGAGGGTTCTGACAAAGCGTCAATATATGACGAGTTGGGATGAGAACGCCTTAGACCATCTTATTGGATTTGGACTGTTTGTGCAACAAAAAAACAATGCTCTGTAAAATTGGCTATTTTTAACTATTTTCTAAAAATGATTAACTGATAAACCTAAAAAGAAAAGAAAAAAGAAACAACAAATGCATCAATAGTGATAATAATAAGTTGCAGCCCTCGGGGAGATATGGTTCACAAGGTCTGCCAGTCTGTTTAAGCTTCAACAGCAGACTGTGCTCGCTCTCACATGTCCTGATCTAACTTGTACCTCATTTTGCTAAGAAGCATTCTATGAATCAGCCCGTCCACACACATTTACCCACACACACAAACACACGCGGGCGGGCCTCCCCTACCTCTCTACAAAACCCAACAATCCAGTGAAATCCACACAACTTCCTTCTGTTCTCGAACCAAAAGCCTTAAAGCCAACAGATGCTTTCTGGTTATCACTGCCAGTTATCACTCTTAGCTCCCTCTGATAAGACTTTACTTTCTGACCCAGATGTTAAGGAGTTCAATTTACCAGATGCACCACAAGAGCGGACAGGGAGGCAGAGGGATGAGTGAGCATCGAAAATACCCGCAGGCCTGAGAGATGAGACGTAATATGCCTTTTTTTTTTTTTTTTTTTTGGGCCTGGTGTTGTTTCTGAAGCGCCGTTAGTGCAGTAAGGAGCTCAGCGTCTAAAGAGGCTTTGGTATGGGGGGGAAAGATGGGCCATATTACAGCGAGGCCAGAAGCCTGCTTGATTAATGGGCCAGGATAATCACCTCATCAAATCACTCTCACTTATTAAATCTTGTTTAATATCGTAATGAGGGCCCTCCTGAGCTGCTTTAGCAAATTCCCCCTCTCTCCCCGGCTCTCCATCGCTCTCGCTTTGCCTCTTCTGCCTTTTCCACTGTAACAGGAAGACTGAATGATGCCAAGTTCCTCTCTGTCCTCATCTTCCTCTCTCTGTTTCTTGCTTCCCCTCTCTCTTTTTTTCTCCTTAACTTTAAGGAAAAGGTGACAGATGCATGCCTCCTCTTTCCGAAACCATCCTTGAATTAGTTTTTAGACACAGTGGCTCAACAGTAAACATCATTTCTGGAGGGTTGCATTACTATACACACAGCCTATTCATTTAATCTCCCTTATTTATGACGGATGATGTGCTGGATTGTATCATCATAAATCACAGCTTGAAGAGTGATACCACTTCCCAAGGCTTTGGTACACTGGAGTTTATGGAAACACTTCAGGTGAGGTAATATCTCTCCTGTCTCCTTCTGTGTGATTTGTGATCTCTATCTGTGGTATCCCGACATACCCGGCGCTACTTCCACCCCGTGTGCATGTGTGCGTGAGGTTTCTGGGATGGGCTTGCGTCTCCTTCACTTGACCTCCAGGCTACTACGCAATGTGGCTCCGAAGAACAACAACATGCCATTGTCTTATTTATGGTCTTCCATGTGTCACTGTGTGCCATCTTGGTAGCACAGCTGTGACTTCTTCCAAGGAAGGGAGGAATATTTCTTTTGTTCTGCGCTTATAGGCGTCTTTCAATAGCCGCCTCCCTCATCCCAAAGTTGGACCCAATCCTTTGCCGTCTCTAACGGCAGGCAGGCGGGCAACAACTGGCTCAAGGTGACCAGTTCGGGCTTGAGAGGGAGGTTAGGGCTGCATCTTCCCCCTGAGTGCCTCCCATTTTTTTGCCTTTATTGTTGGGGGAGCAGCTGTCGTGTACCTGGACCCCATGAGCGGCGCCTGCTGGGTATCTTGGCAGCCAGGCTCCATAGGCTTTGGATACCAGAGTGAATCAATTCTTAAAGATGACTGTCTGCGTGTCACATGGACAGGCCCAGAGTGAAGGGCTTAGGGGGCTCTGGAGCTGGAATGCTCTTTGATGGAGGGGCTGGAGAATGAGGAGGGAGGGGAGGAAAGGAAAATACAGGGGGGGGGGGGGGGGAGGAGATGGTCCTATTGTTGTGCCAAGGAATGCCCTTGACGGAGATAGCGGGGTATTGTTTCTACGCCCATGAACTCTTTTAGAACTTGAGGATGATGGAGCTTGCGAGGGTGATGAGCATCTTAGCATCTTTACGGCCATCATGAATGACGGGAGGAGCGCAGCTGTATGTTGACAGTTCCTCCTTATTGCTGTTAACAACGTGTTGAAAGTTGCTCTAAAGACGCGGCATGTGCGAGCGGCTTAGCGTCTAGGAGCCATGCGAACGTGTAAAAGGTTGGCAAATTATTGGGTGGCTCACATAGCCCCTCTGTCATGATAGCCAAACTCCTTCTGAGCAGAGATTGACGACAGCCAAGCAGGACGTTGATGACCTACCTGGCTCACAGGCCTAACCTGCCTAATGTCCACTGAGAAACCTGAGAAAATGAAGATCATAAAGGATGACAACAACGGATGAGCTATAAGCCTCCCTCCCTCCCACACTCTCTTTTTCTTTCTTCTTACACCCCTTTGGAAAACAATACCCTTCGGACCACCCCCTCCCTTTCTTTCTACCTTGGAAAAAGCAGGTTTATTAATAGTTCGGAGCAGGGTGCTCGGGGCAAGCTGCACGAGAAGGTTAAGGATGAGGGGAGTTAGCAACCAGCAGCCACAACAGCAGCAGTCGCAGTAGCAGCTTCTTTTTTAGAGAAAGAGCCTCATGCTCGTCCCGTGTCCGTATCCATTTCATGACAAATGAAATACCAAAGGCCCTGGCCAGAAACAATGGCTTGTTTGGCTGGCTGGAGGCGGTATGGGAGGTGGTAGTGGTGGTGGGGGGGCTAAGACTGGCTTTCAGCCCCTGCAGCTGTCCCGGTTGTCACTCCTTGTCTTAAGGCTCACTCCTGGCTCAACGCTCCAGCCCACGGATCAAGGGGATGTGTGCGGCGCATGTGTGTGTGCGTGCATCCCGGGGCCCCCGAGAGATACTGCGAGGCGATTCTCGGTACTCAGTCAGCAGCGTCTGAAAAACGGCCCCAGACACAAAAGGCGAGTTGAACGGTGTTAAGACCCCTTCGGTATGGAGCAGACCCCAAGCATGAGGTCATCAGCCTTGGTTTAGAAGCCTTTGTCCTACAGCCTGATTGACAGGAGGGGTGGCTATCAGAGACAATTGTGGCATCGGTTACAACCACGGATGTCACTCAAGGTACAGCAGATCACCAATCAAAAAAAAATACTTGTGATAATTTGAAGAATTTCGTCTGGGAATACGGATTTTTCACGACCAGATGTAAAAACAAGCAGCCACGAATGCAGATTACATACCAATACATCGGTGACATCTAAGCTTGGTAATCGTTTCGCGCCTCCACTCCGTGGGCCTCACCTTAAATATGAATAATAAAGTCTGTGAATCTTTTAATCTGTGTCGATAACAGGTGATAAACTTTAATACGCCGCTAATATTCCAGGAGTAAGCCTATATGTGTGTGTGTTGCAAAGGAGAAAGACAAATCTCTTCCCGCCTCGCTCTCTCTCGCTCTCTCTCGCTCTCTCTCTCTCCCCCTTATGTCTCAGAGATTAGCCTTTGCTCAAACACCTCCTGTTCATCTAAGTAATTAAAACATTAGAATTACTGGATTATAAACTGCTTTCGATTTAATCCAGCACTCGATGCTCCCACCATCTTGCCAAATGGGTCAATAGGAAATATAATGGGCCTCTGTGATTTCTGATTCAGGGATCTGGAAGAGGCAAAGGATGCCAATAATGGCTATTAAAAGAGATGTGTGCATGTGTGTGTGTGTGAGAGAGAGAGAGCGAGAGACCAGCTTTGCCCTGAGTGCCATCTGTCTTGGACCCACTAGACCCAGTTTAGACTGGAAGAAGCCAAACCAGTTCAGTGCTCTATCTCTGCCCCCGATGCACTACATGCGAGCACACACGCATACACGCACTCCCTGTGACCACTTCTTCTCTTGAAGTGTGTTTTTTGTGTGTGTGTGTGTGTGTGTGTGTGTGTGTGTGTGTGTGTGTGTGTGTGGGGGGGGGGGGGTGATATGTTAAAGGCACCTGCAGTTATTTGATCTTTCTCTGAGAAATTTACCAAGGACCGGCCTATAACAGATGTTTGCCCCCCAGTGCACCTTAAAGGCCTCAAATCAATGGGTGTCCTGATATCATTTATATATCATTTATCCTGCTATTGTCTACATTCGCCGCATGTTCTCACATGTGCACACATTCACAAACTTTTCATTCAGTTTTAAGGGAAGTTCCCCCCCCTCCCCCCCTCACTTCCCCCCTTTCCCTCACCTTTCTTGGCAGTGAAAATGAAGGTGTGCTGTGGGGATTCACCGCTGCTGTCTTCTCACCTACACTGTCTACCCTCATTTTGGAGTATCAGTATGTGTTTGGCATGATTTGTATGTGCACTGTACGCTCATGCAGTGTTTTTTTTTTTTTTTTTGGGGGGGTATGAGTGTGCGTCCTCATGTTTCTGTCTGTGCGTGTACGTTTTATGTGTGTGTTCATTATGGTTTGTGTTTGTGTTACTCACAACAAGGGGTCCAAGTTGACACGGTGACAGTTCCTCGCCGAGCGACAGAGGGGCCCTGCCATCCAACAACAGAGGCTTTGTCGCTCTGCTCCTCTTGGCTTGTTATGGACTTCCTTCTCTCTCTCTCTCGCTTTCTCTCCCTTTTTTAGTGAGCCCATTTTCTTGTCTGAAGTCTTAATTTGGAGCGCTGGCCAGTGGGGAGAGGGAAGAGAGGCGAGGGGACCGAGGGAGGGAAGAACGGGAGGGGGGGGGGGAGAGAGATGGCGGAGGTGGTGATGGCTGCAGACGGACGGCCCTTTGTTCCTCCTTTCCCAGGCTCCTCTCTTGAGCCTCCGAGGCTCCAGTTGCGTTGGAGCCTTCCAGAGAAAGAGAGAGAGAAAGAGAGAGAGACTGGGAGGAAAAAGAGGGCACAATGATCTGTCCAACTGGAATCTTCCAATTCCACAAAACAAATGCCCACATACACACAAGTGATGTGGAGATGGAAAGAAAGGAGGAGGGGGTAGAAAAAGAAAGAACAAATTAATCAAAAGACAAAGAACAAATAGAGCTGAACAACAAACAAAAAAGGGCAAAGATTGCACAAGGGTGACATGAAGATGACATCAAAAAGAGCACACGGAGAGTGTAATCTGCACATACTGACCACTAGGTGTCTCCAGCACTGATGCCAAACGTGGGCAACCCAGAGTTAATCCCACACCGTGCCAGTGGCTCTGGAGCATAAGACCAGTGTGTTGCTTCCATCCACAATAGATGAAATCCAGTGTTTAATTACGAACACATGCAGAATGAATCCATCAATCTGTGCAATGTGGAAATCTGTTTTCATGCTTTTCTGATTGAGACTGGAATCATTTTTGTGTGAAAACGCGATGATGAAATAAATGCACTGTTAAGCAAATAGAAGGGGATGCACGCATACATACAGATTGCCGTCCTCTGTAAACAAGTCCTCTGATGGAGGGAAAAAAACTTCAATAATATTCCGCTGTTTTAGTTTCAAGCCCACAGTCATTTCGCAGGTGTAGGTGTCAAAGTGGTTCAAACGGCAGATCGCTCATTTTGGTCGTTGGTAGGAGGATCGCACAGGAGGAGAAATCGAAATGAGGTCCTCGTGTTTCTTCGTCACAAAGGTTTCCCAGTTACATCAGTGCATGTGTGTGGTGATATTATATACCGAAAAAATTTTGTTTGTTGTTGGGTTGCTGTAAATCCCCCACTGCCGAGCTGTAAAACACACTTTCCACTAATGTGCAAGCTTAAAGAAAACAATTTTCAGCTGAAAAAACACACCCTTAACAGTAAATGGAAAATGTTCTTGAACCTGAGCGTGTGATAACAAGTGACCACGGAGGGAGGGGGGACTTGGAGAGGGACCTTGGGGACCGTGTCAACGTTTTCTGTGCCGGAGCAGGGACAAACATTGAGCAAACATTGGGAAAGGCTGGCAGCCTTTGAGATAGTGGGCCGTTGATCTAAGACTGAGGAGCTAAAGTCCACTATCTCCCGTCTGATACAGCAGCCAAGGTCTCGCTGACACACAGAGCCACAGAACAAACATGGATACCTGAAGACAATGACCTTTGAACCCCCAGCGGGAGAGCTGGAAAACAACAGGAAGTGGTGAAAGTGACTCCAGTGACTTCCTCCCTGCAGGCCAAGAATGAATCAGGTGGAATGATTGTAACTACACGGGTCATTGTACATAAAAAGCGCACACACACACACATTGTTCAAGAGTGGGGAGCACAGATGTGGTGTGTGTGTGTGTGTGTGTGTGTGTGTGCCTACATGCGTGTGTGAGTGTGTGTGTGTGTGTGTGTGATGGAGGAAGCGAGAGAGTGAGTCTTCAGATGTAGCGACAGATGGTATTTGATTACAGAGCAGACGGTCGGTGTTGTACAAAGATGCTGTCTCAGCCCAACCTAAGGAGCTGTAGCCTCCGGTGAAGGCAAGCGGAGGGAGGCAGGCGGAGGACGAGAGGGAAAAGGAACACGGGAGGGAGAGAGAGAAAGAGAGAGAGAAAAAAAAAGAATAAAAGCAAGCAAGCAAGAAAGACACAAAAGAAGCAACTCCAAAAATGAGCATCAAAGCAAAACGAGTCAGGCAAGAACAAAAGGAAGAAAAGGAACAGAGCAACGGGCTGGCGTGGTGGAAAGTACAACAGAGGTCACGATAAGAAAACAGCAAAATGACGCAGAGAGAACACACCGAGCCTTTTTAAAACAGTCCTGTATTTCTCTTAAAAGACTCCCAAATTCATCAGTACATAAAATAACCACAATTTTTTTTTTTTTTTTTTTTAAATGTGGATAAAAAAATAAATCAGATCTAAAAATGTCTTTATATTTAGTTTTTAAAATATTATTTCTTAGAATTTTGTTCATTATAGCGTTTCACTAGTTTGAAGTACTACACACACAAAGACAAACTGCATATACACAGTTTATTGGTTAGAATTAGAGCCAATACAATTAGTTGAATTAGTGCGGCGATTATGATAATCGATTAATCATTTTAACGATTAAAAAAACACGCTTCTCAAATTGTAAGGGGTTTGATGCATTTTTTCTTTTTAAATCATCTCTGATAGTGAACACAATATCTTTGGGTTTTGGATTGTTGATTGAATAAAACAAGAAATTTGAATACATCTCAAGTCTATTTTATTTGTATAACCCCAACAAATCACAAATTTGCCTCAGGGGGGTTTACAATCTGTACAGGATACGACACCCTCTGTCCTTTACAGTGCGACCCTCTCATCGGATGAGGAAAAACTCCCCAAAAGAACCCTTTTAATAGGGATAAAAAAAATGGAAGAAACCTCAGGAAGAGCAACAGAAGATGGATCCCTCTTCCAGGACGGACAGACGTGCAATAGATGTGAGTGTACAGAGTAACAACATAATGAAAATACAACATAGACAATCGATATGACAAAAACTGATACATACATACTTGGGCTGTGGAAAATTATAACAAGGTTTTGTCACGGGCATTTTTCTTACATTTTATAGATAAAATGATTAATTGAGAAGATTAATCGATAATTAAAATAATCGTTAAATGCAGTTTTAGTTGGAGCAAACTCCAAGAGGTCTGTCTTTCCGTAGTTTTCTTCAACTTTTATCTAAGTGTTTATTAACTTGTCTGTATTTAGTTGATATCTTTATTCAGCTTAAATGTTGAAAAGATTATTTCATTTTGTGTGTGTGTGTGTGTGTGTGTGTGTGTGTGTGTGTGTACCTGGGTATGATTGTTGCATTTATCCCAATGAGGCGGCATCTGCAGTCATCTGTGGAGAGAACCAGGCTGACTGGGAGGCTGCTGCTCTGCTGTCAAACTCCTCATTAGTGCATTGAATCAGTCAGAGAGCAGAGCGCCGCTGATTCACTCCAACAGGACACAGTTAACTGTACAGTAGCATACATACATTTTAGTCAGACAGGATATACCAAGGTAATTCCATATATTTATATCACTTAAATCACTTTCTTTCTTTAACACACACACACACAAACAAAATGCATTTTTGTGTGTGCACGTACCTTGCAGAAAGCGATACAAATAAACCACAAACAGCAGACGTGTTCTACTCTTTTTCATTTTTATTTCCATTTTTTATTCATTTTGCACAAGCTTGCATATATACTGCACATACATTCAGTTCATAGAGGGTGAAGGCACGAAAGGCAATTTGACTACTGGTTGTTTTTGGGCTGGGCCAAAGCAATACAGGGGGAAAAAATCTCAAGAGAAAATACAAAACTGCTTCAAACTAGTTTCAGCTTTCTATGTAGCCCACCCTCGGCCCGGTCCAGGAACAAAACATAACAACAACCTTTTTTTTTTCTTTCTTTCTTTAAAACTGTCCAGTTCCATTTAGCTGCCAAGATCTCCATTTTATCATTTCTCTCATTTGAATGAGCACACTAGAATACTAATTATTTTAAATTCAATTTTAGGATTTAAGGATTAAAATCTTTTTTAAATTGGTTCTACTTAATGAAATGCAGTACAGCCTTCCCTGTTTGAAAAACAAAAGAAAACAACATCAAATAAATTAGGATAAATTAAACCAATAAATTACACAAAATCTGCAAGACAAATAGACACCGATAACAGAAAAAAAAAGCAGCCATGTCATGAGTTTTATCTTACAACCTGCTGTGTGTAACTATTCAGACTGTATTGGAAACATGGCCGCTCCAGTTGGAATTACTGCACTAGAATCGAATAATAATGTCATACAAAAAGCATCAACAAAACACTATTTACATAACATATTGCTAAGTTACACAAAGGCAGTATTTATCACTGTAAGTCCACATCATTGATATTTACAAAAAAAAAGAGGAGCAATGTAATAATAATAATAATAATAATAATAATAATAAAAAAAGATTTACTACCTAAAGCATCGAGAAACAAAAAAACCCTTTCAGACAGGTCAGAAAACAGATCAGAGGAAATTATCGCAACACACACACACACACACGCACACACGCACACACGCACACACGTTGCCAACGCTTAATGAGAATCATTTACATGTCAGGATGGTACTCCCAGGGGTGGGGGAGGGGCCACAGTGTTGAGAATTGTGTCACTCACTGGTTCACAGGTTCTCATAATCGGTCTTTTCTCTCACACACAGACACACACTCATATACATCTACACACACACACACAGACACACACACACACACACACACACACACATAATGCAAAGCGTACAGAAATTCCACAAAAGTCCAAACTTTTCCCAACTGTTTGAACCCGGTAAAAAAGGGTATAAATCACTTTTTCTCTTCCGTCTGCAGTGTCTTTTTTAAAGTGTTACTGTACAACATGTGCCCCCTCCATGACACTAGTCTTCTGATGACAATGAGTTCCTGTCTCTCTCTCCCGGGTCAAATCTAGAGCTACGTCGGCGGCAGTCTGCCCTTGTTTTTGGACGAGTCCTGCCAACGGGGCCGCTCTGTGACATCATCATTACCCGACCGCTAGCCTAATGCATCGTTCTGTCAGCGAAAATTAAAGAAACGGATGCTGGTGCAACTTCAAGGGCGATGCCGAGGGGAAGCAGACCCCCGTTTAAAGGCATGGCAGGGAGAAAGAAAACACAAAAACCTCTCCTCCATGGGTTTTCTTTTTTGGAAGAGTGGTTATGAGTCCGGTTGGAGAGAGCGGGGTCTTCTTTTTTTAAACCACTCTCACTCTTCTCTAGCACTCTGAGTGAGATAATAGAAAAAACTGTACAGCTATTCTTTGTTTCATCCTGACAGTATTTACAGTAGCAACAACAATATTTCATACTCTGAAAACGTTATTTTTCTGATCTCGAGAAGACAGCCATTCAGCACGATACAAAAAAAAGGTAAAGAAACCAAAAGGTCACAAAACCTGCAAAAAACCTACAACTATTGCTCCTAATCTACAAACAACTCACTTATTCAGAATACAGATTTAAACAAAGCCGTCACTAAAAATACCCTCAAGATTTCTTTTATGAAATAATTTTTCAGGAACTTCCACAACTGTATATATTTTTTTTCCCATAGATTTATCTTTTACAATTCTTAAAAAAAGGCTATATATGTATTTCAATATCCTTAAAATCAAACGACCCCAGGAAAAAAAAACTTGACAAAAATATTTTCAACGTGGTATTAAGGTCTTGCTAATCCTTTTTGCACATAAGTCTTCATTATCCTGAATTAATCTTTTTAGGCGCAGGAACTCTTTAACTTTAGGGCGGGGTTGCAGGAAGAGGGGGGGAGGAGGGTGCGGAGCGATAATAATCTGTGCATCAGATAAAAGTGTCCTTTCCTTTCTCCTTTGTTTGTGGCGCTTTAGAGCCCTTGGCTGGTGCTTTGAGACTCTGAGACATGCGGGGCCGAGCCCATCCTTCAGTGAGAAATGTGTCCGGCTCGCTCTCTCAGGGCTCCCGGATCTTAAGAAGAACAGTGTTCGGGGAGGAGGAGGAGGAGGAGGAGAGGGGGACATAATGAAGGGAGTAGCTCTCTGTCTTTCTCTGCCTCCTTTTGTCAGCCGCTTTGTCTCGCTTAGAAAAGTCAGCAGGTTAAGCAACCTGCCCCTTTTGATCTTTTGTGACACACACACACACACACACAGACACACCGTAAGATAATGTCGCCAAGGTGAGATCAACAGCGAGCTCGCACGCACGCACTCCAGAAAGCAAACTTACCTCATCAAAAGGGCAGCTTGCGCTAACTGCTTTCGTAAAAATTCTTAAAAGCCTGAGAGGGGGGCGGATAAAATTCATAAAACGCTAGATATACATGTGCAACTCAAGTGGAACAAATCTGGGATTAGAATCTCAGGTAAAAGGAATGGCGTTTTTAACAAACTGGGCACGGTGGCTTCGACAGAATCACACTTTGGGTCTTTTTTTAAAAAAGCTGCCAGTTTGGGACGGAGGGACAGAGCGGAGGGTTTCAGGTGCGTGTCGCTCCTCGCTCTGTGCCTTTGTCCCCGCTCTTTGTAGTGCTGAGAGCTTCTCCGTCTACCCCTGGGGTGAGTGCTCACCTCCGACCTCGTATTGTTGCATTGAGAGAGGAGCGAGATCACTCAAAGGCAGGTGAGCACGGAGGGAAGGAGCAGTGTGTGTGTGTGTGTGTGTTGTTTGTGGGGGAAGTTCCACTTGAAGCAGAATTAATGATTTCAGCTTATATCCACCTCTCTCTTTGCCCTCCTTTAATTACCTCTGTGATGCTTCTGTTCGTATTGTTTCGGCGACACTGTACTCATAGACCGCCACAGTACGCTGATAGATTCAAGTATCTTCTGCTATTGAAATAACTTCATAATGTCATTTACACCTTGCGTAGGCTAATCACAATAAAAGGCTGACTTCATCTCACACTATGAGCTATTTGGTGACTATAAAACTATGCAGTTATTATTGTGTATGTTCACCAATCTGGAGCAGGTAATTAGACGAATAAGATTTATTTGAAAGCTGGACAAAATGGCTCGTTTTTTTTAGTGGGAGCAGTTTAGTTATCAAAGCTGGAGCGGCTATGGAAATTTAGCCATTTCAAAAACAGCAGGTCAAGCACCAAAAGGCCACACTTCTTCTTCTTCATCATATTTCTAGACTTCTGCACCGTTTACTTCATGTGTTTCTGCAGCCGTACTCCACACTGGTCCTCTGCAGGATAGGCTAGTCACTACAGGCGTATGGAGATGACCCTCCATTAAAACCCCAAATCGAAAAAAACTTTCCAGGCAAGTTGCCCCAGACCATAAAAAAAAAAAAAACTAAATAAACAAAAGCAAAGTCCACTTCAGAGATGGGACAAACAAAAACAAGAGTAAGGAGAAGGAAATGGGGGGGGGGGGGGGCAAAATATTTCAGAATCTAAACTCTTGGAATAATATTAATAGCAATAATTTATTTTTTTTTCTGCAACGGCATCAAGGGACAAACAAATCTCGAAGTGCCAATCTTTAGCAAGCAGTGATGACAAATAATAATAATAATCATAAACAACAACAATAATAATCAAAATAATAATGTACACCCAATAAACACAATGCCCTACTTGCAGGGGAAAACACACTTCAAAACATGGTAGAGCTCAGTAGCTATTTGAAACCAGTCCAAGTCCCACAGACTAGTACAGACCAGTAGCACGAGTCCAGTCTTAGTCCAGTCAATAACCTCACTAGGCCTTGTTTATGTGTGTGTGACTGTCCTGCTCGGGGACATCTTCAGTAGCACAGTCTATTGGGCGCCCACTTTTGCGGGGGACAGTTCATTTGGGACACCCACTGGATCGGAGGGACACCCCTGGGTGCCGAGTCTTTAGGGGGAACCCAGCCTATGTTCTTTAGTAGTGTAACTCCTTCCACACACACTGAGGACCTTTGTTAGTGTTGATCATAAAACAAGCCAAACGGATGAGGGTTCACACGGTCCAAAAAAACACCCAATAAGATTAGAGTCTCTTCAGTTCATACAAAAACAAAACAAATAATAACCATTCTATGATAATTATCGTATAAGAACAACAACACAATAGCTAGGTCGTTTTAGGAACCGCCACAGAGGCTTCAGATCGGGAATGCTACTTCATAACTTTCATACATTCAAAAAAAAAAAAAAAAAAAAAGGAAATCAAAAGAAAAGTTGGGGGGAAAGGAAAAAAAAAAACAATAAAAGAGAATATTTTGAAATTCTATGAAATCAGAGAAAATAAAAAAAAAAAAGCGCAAAGCGTCGAGCAAGGAGAAGGAAGAGGAGGAGGAGGAGGAGGAGAAATTTACTCGTGTAGAAGCTCTTGGAGACAGTTGGGGGACTTGAAGACATCGGGGACCTCGCTGTCCAGTTTGCAGATGACCTTGTAGATGGCCTTCTTCCAGGACGGGTCCACGTCTTTGCCGGCCACGATGGCATTGAAGAACTCCCTCAGCGTGATCTCTGCCACCTCCAGGAAGCGTTCAGGGACCTTTACGGACACAGGAAAGAAAGAAATGATAATTCACCTGTGGAAGTATATATTCTACGTGAGCTCAAAAGTGAATCTTTTTTAAATTGCGGAGAGTTCAGGTTTCTGTAATGCGCGACTTTCGCTTCCCCTCGCCCTTAGCGACGCACACAGGATTACCCAAAAAAGAAACTCCTTCCCCTTCACATTTCTATCATTTTGCAGCAGTGTTTTCTTTTACATCATGCTAAACAACACTGTTATCGCCTCCCTTGTAGAATATGTTCACCTTTCCACAGTGGATGTAAAACCATAAATCTCCCACTTCTCTTTGAGTATCTACTTCCTTAAAAAAGCCAATTGAGGCGTCAGCCTGAGAAAAGTCTTGCGAATTCTCAGGTTTCTCACACCTCCCACTTCCCTCCGCCGCAACGCGGTGAGCGTGACATCTTTATGAGTCCCACTGTAAATCTGTGACCAAACAAGAGAAGCGGGGCTGAGTGAAGAGCGGCGGAGAGGTGCTGGCGAAAGAGGAAGTACTAAATGCTTTGGGAACGGGGAGACATGCCGCCTCTTTAGTGTCCCTGACAGCAGCGCTCACCGACACCATGGAGATGATTAGTCTGGCAAAGATCTGTGACACCTTCCCCCAAGCCAACACTCTGTCACACACAAACACACACACACACACACACACACACACACACACACACACACACACACACACAGTCATGCAGGCGTGAGCACACACACCAGCGCACACACCTCCTTGTGCCAAGGAGATGACACATCCTGTACTGTTACAGAGCTCCACATAATGCTCGCTACACACACACACACACACACACACACACACACTAGCTACCCCGGTGTATTTGGCTGAGTCTCTTTCCTCGACTCAAAGCTCCAGGGCGACGCAGCCTTCAGGGGTCACCTGCTTGGATAATGCTGACTGTCTCCCTGCCCGCCTCCCTTGATGCTCGCACACAAACACACACTGTCTCACACACACACACACATATACAGCAGCAGCAGCTTGCCCAAATGCCTGACAGTGCGCACTCCGCTCCACTCCTCTCCTCCAGTGTCCTGCAGATACTCATCAGGAGTGTCAGGACACAGCAAGGTTAGTGGCCACTGGAACACACACACACACACACACACACACACACACACACACACACACACACAGACACGGACATGCACACACAGGCATGCCTCCTCACACACACACACTTATAGACGCATGGGACAGCCACCCGCCCCCCCTCGGGGTGATGAATGGAGGCTAAGATGCCTGTGTGTCTGGTGTGTGTGCATATCTCCGTTCACCGCTCGAGTGAAAAGGTGAGTCGTGAATAAGGAGCTTGTACGCTCTCTGTGTGTGTGTGCGTGTGTGCGTGTGTGTGTGTGTTGGACGAGAGAGAAAACACACACACGCTAACCCAATTCCCCAAATATTGAATTCCCCTCTGGTAGGACAGGAGTGGATATAATTCATTGTTTGGGCTGCTGTCGTCTCTGAAATACTGGCACAATGACCCCGGTGCGAGGGCAACTATTGTAAGTGCCTGCGCGGGCATGCGCAGCCTTTTCCCAAAAGACCTCGCTAAGGGGCCTGGTGCAGCGCTAGCGCCCTACAGCCGTTAGACGCAGGGAGTGCCGCATTACTAAGAATATTCCTGCATGGAATTTCTCCTGACGTTTTGACTATAAAAGGACAGCAAAACGCTGACTGGAAGGAGAAAGCAATGTCAAGGAGAAAAGGGTATTGGTATTTCAGATCCTCTTGACTGAGAGAGCGAGGGAGAGTGAGAATGGGAGGGAGGGAGGCAGAGAGCGATGGCAAGGGAAGGAGGGGCTGAGAAGAGTCTAAGGAGAGAGAGAGAGCGGAGCGATGGAACAGAGGGAGTTATTCCTGTCCCACAAGCCCTTTGTTTTGTGAGGACGTGTGAGTTGTGTATGTGAGCAGGCTGACCAGCAGTGAGCCATTACTGTTTGCAACCCCTCCCTTGTCCCTCTCTATCCACCCCTCTCACTCCCCCCCCCCTCCTCATCTCTCTCTCTCTCTCTCTCTAGGGTCAGCTGTTGGGCCTTTGTTCCAGAGGCATTGTGGGGGATTATCCAGTGTGGCCGTTCATTCGCTCGGCTGTCCGGTAAATGGGGCCAATCGCGTGGCTCACAATCCTTCATACATATTTCATAGGGCTTTTTAACAACTTCTCAGCAGAGCCCAAAATTAAAGGACAGATGTACAAAGAGAGGAGGAGAGAGGGAGGGAGAGAGAGAGGTAGGGGGGGAAAAAGGAGTATAGAGCGAGGGATGGAGGGTCGTGTGTGGAAATGACGCCTGGAAAAGGCAAACAAGGTGACTGAGAGTTCATCTTACACTGAATTTGAAAACACACCTTTTTCCTCTTTGGGTTTCGGTCCACACCGCGGCAGCGTTTTTTCTCGACTGAAAACTTTTCGAACACTGTCTCCAGAAGCAGACAAATCTTTGCGTTTTCGTGTGGAAAAAGAGGCTTTTTTGAAAATAATGATGTCAGCCTGCTCAGTCATGGTCAGCGGCTGACAGATAACCGCCTGAACTTTATCTGTGATCACAATCACACGGTACAGGTGTCGTCATTAACCCGCATTTATGTTTTGTTTTTTTTTGCCAGACGACTTCACAATCATGACATAACAGGGAGACACCGTTTGCCTCGTCAACGGGGAGCATTTGTAGTCTGTGATCACTATTTTATGGTTTCTCAGGTAACAGAAAGGAAAATATAGGATCATTAGAATAACTAAATTGTACGTTTGCATGTAATTAAATATAGTATAAGTGATGATGGAAAGCAACTGAGACTCAGCAGAATGAAACGGCTGTCTGTCCTACTCTCTAGCAGATGTCGGCTGCGTTGCGCAGTTTTATAGTTTGCCTGACAAAAGAGGAGGGAGATGGAGAAGATTTAACCGTTTTCCTGTTGTTCAGATGTTCCAGCGTTGTCCGAGATATTTACGAAAACAACCTGAAAACCCCACCAGTGTGGACACGCGTCCAGCATTTTCAAATCTAGCCGACTTAGTGTGGATGAGTCCGAGTGAAAGAATACTAGCATTGACCTCTTCATGTGTCACACACAGACGGACTTTCTGTTGATAAAGTCGTCTGAAAAATAAGTGGTTTCGTTCTGAGAGAAGGTGTGAAGAAGACAGAGAGGATGGAAGTGTGTGTGTGTGTGTGGCGGGGGGTCCAAAAAAACAAAACAAAAGCTTTCATGAAAAGGGATATTATTGTGGCTTTGCCCCCTGTGTAACACAATATGAAAAGAGGAAGAGGAGGAGGAGGAGGAGGAGGAGGGGAAAAGAGAGAATATAATCAGCAATACTACACACACGTCGCCCTAACCTTTGCATCGTGCTGTGTGTTGGGTAAATACCAATCAAGGAGGAAGGATGAAAGAAAGAAAGAAAGAAAGAGAAATAAAGAAAGAAAGAGGGACGTCTCAACAAGAGGCAGCGATGAGGCAGTTAATCACTCTCATTCACCGACTCCCCCACAACTCTCTCCCCCCATTCTCTCCATCTCCCTCTCCCGTGACAGGTTGCTTTGAGACAGAAGGATAAGCTCTTTTTCAGAGAGAGGGAATCGGATTTCCTGCTTTTTGATGAGATAATAAAATATGACGGAGGACAATAGGAGCCTGCGGACGGCTTGCTGGGAGCTATTCACTCCGGCAGCGGCCCCCTGTCTTAAGACTGCTTAGACAAACGTTTAAAAAAAAAGGTAGCCAGAGGCCCAAGCCCTCGAATAAAGGCTACTGTTACACACACATACACACGCTGTCTGTGTGTGCGCAAGTGCATGTGTTTCGGTAAAGCCTGAGAAATCTCTTCTCTCTCGGTGACTCAGGGTTGAGCTGTTTGTTTGGCCAACGTGTTTCTCCCCTTTGCTTTTGGGAACTGTCAGGAGATGTATTGCACCTTCTATTTGCACAGCGTTGGCCAAACAAGACGAGACCCTGGAAGATAAGGCCGTGTGTGTGGAAGAGAGTGTGTGCGCTGGTGAGCTGTAGCCTTGAAGGATGAAATGCAGGGACACAACATAAGCCCCCGCTGCCAGCCAGGTTAATTCCTAACCCCAACTCAGCATGGGAATACCAGCACTTCCCATGCTTTTTCTGTCACTGTATTTGTGTACGTGGCGGGGAATTTATAGATTTTGTAACGCACTGAACGCTAGGGGTTTAAGAAAATATCGATACACGAGTATCGCGATATCGTGTGTTTTGATACTGTATCGATTCTCCAAAATACTGTATCGATTTTTTGAATAACCTCTTAAAAATCAGACAGCTCCGCCATCGGGGCCGGGCCGCTTTCTGATCTTTCGGAGGTTGCAGCGGGCTCAGTTTTAGAGCTAAAGTGAAGTTACTGGCATCATATGAAACTAGAAGACCTGAGGGATCCATGTTATACTAGCTTGTCGCGAAGGAGGCTAAATAACGCTCCAAACTTACGCTACATTTTGGTGAACAAAAACTGGCATGGCCATTTTCAAATGGTGTTGACCTCTGACCTCAAGATATGTGAATACCTAAGAGTCTCCCCTTTATTAGACATGACAGCTCACACCCACTTTATACTAATCCCATGCAGTTTGGGGCCAAAAACATGCAGTTTTTAGCATGCAGTGTTATTTTTGCTTATTCTAAAATGGTGTATTTCTGGTGTGTCTTTATACTATGACAGTTTTCCTAAAATTAGATTTAAAAAATCACAATAAATCGCCTTGCTTACAGTGTTGCAATATATCGCAATATATTGAATCGTTACCCCTGTATCGTGATACGTATCGCACCGTATCATAAATGGGGTCCTCTGGCACCGACGTACAGTATAATATGTTTCCATCTTAAGAATATTCTCACTTCTGCCGACAGCGAAAAACGCACGTTTAAAAACAAGAGTTGAACCTGAAGTTGAGGAGGCCAGGGACGTTTCAGTGAGTCAAGCCAGAGCTTCCCGAACCTCGAACACACACTCACACACACACACACAGGCCCCCTGCGCCTCACGTATCTGCTCTGATCAATAATCTACAAAGGCCTTGATAAGCCCTTGGTCCACACTGTCACTTTAGGCAAACACAACCCATGTCCCCTTTCTTCCTACTCCCCACGCTGCTCGTCCCCCCAACCCCCTCTGTCCCGCTGATAAGACTGTGCCATGGCTGAAGAGTCCAGAGAACGGGCAGTGGATCATTTCGTTTTAAGTGTGCTCAATTCTCTTCAATTTCTCAACCTTCAACTTTTCCTATATTCCTCTCAAACCCTGAAATCTCTCACCCACGAAATGTGCGTTTTTCTCCGTGCTTTAGGCGACTACTACTGGGACGGGAAACGGGCCTCAAAGCTGAGCAAACACCGGCCACCCTCACTCCACTGATAGCCTTGAGAACGTGGAGCCTTGAGGGGCTGTTGTGTATACATGTGTGTGTGTGTCTTGCTGTCTGGTGTGTGTGTGTGTGTGTGTGTGTGTGTGTGTGTGTGCGTATGAGAGCGTGAGCACTAGCGTCACATGGGCTCTTCTCAAGGTGCACCTCCGCCGGGGAGTCAAGGACGGGACAGGGTCAAAGACGCTGATGAAGTCGCTCTCCTATCCCATCTTCCTCGCTCCTCCCTCCGTCTTTACTTGCCTCAACCCCCCACCCTCACACACACACACAGGCTGCAAATTCACATCATATCAGGGCCTCTTTTGACACGTCTATCCTTGCCTCTCTCTGCTTTGCTTTATAGAAATTGGGGGTTGTGGCGAGGGAGCTTTATATCAAACCAACAGACAGAAAAATAATATGTACTCAGCAGGGGAAGCCAGAAATCACAGTTCAAGCCCTCATTTAGAGACTTAAAAATTCATCGTCTGAGCTTGCATGGCGAACACAGGCTGGGAGAAAGCCATCTAAACGAAAGGGGGGGTCACAGAGCGCTGTAACGGGGCCTCCGGAGGTCAGGAAGTCAACCCGGCTCCGAGAGAGCGAGAGAGCAGGAGGCAGAAGGGAAAGAAAAGGAGCGAGGGAGTCTGGAAGATAGGAACAGGACATCTGGAGAGGAGGAGAACAGAGGGAGGGAGGGAGGGAGGGAGGGAGAGGAAGAATAGAAGGGTAGGAGGAAGGAGGGTGTGTGTGGGTGGGCGGGCCAAACAATAAAGGATGGAGAGCAAGGAGCTGCGGCGAAGGAGGGAGGATGGATGGAAGGAGAGAGGAAGGAAGGGCAAGTGAGAGATGGCAGGAGAAGAAAGAGAAATAATAAACTGCAGATTGGATTGAAGGAGGGAGAGTTTGGCATCGGCAGGGGAAATGGGAAGTGTGTGTTTGAATGGGGGGGGTGGGGGGGTTGCTTTGACACATCTGCAGCTCTGATGCACGCCCTGGTCATTTTGGCATGAGTCCCTTTGCCACGCTTCATTAGTCTCACACACACACACAGGGAGGGAGACCAAAATGGTCCAGAAATAATGACATAATCAGCAGCTGTGCCACAGAGCAGGCTGCCCCTCACAAGGTGACCAGGGACAGAAGGAGGGAGGAGAGGGGAGAAGAAGGGAGGAGGAGGAGGAGGAGGAGGGTGGAAAAGCAGGGAGGAGGGAGAATCAAGTGTTGGACGAGCGCAGTGAGAGGATGTTTGTGTGAGCAGGTGAGAAAAGGAGAGAGGGGATCATGTAGTTCTTTATGTTTAAGTGATTCCTTGCTCCCCCCCACCCCCCCTCCCGGTGCCCCAGGCTCTACACACACAGCTCTGGTCATTTAATCAGTGCGCAGAATAAAGTGGCTTATTCTCACATACACACATATGCGCACACACACGCGGTGAAGAAAAGGCCTGTCAGGCTACGTCAAACGGGGGCCCTCAATAGCCCCCGGCTATTCACTGAGAAGCAGATGATCCCGCTCTCCGTTCTTTTCTTTCCCTAACTCTTCGCACTAAGAGAGCTAAAAAGCCAAGACGAGTCGCAAATTATGCTCAGGGCACGGCGAAGGTCCAGGGTTAAAAAAAATTGGGATACAGTGAAATCACTAGTGTTGTTACAAGTCTCCCTTTAAAGGGTCGGTTCGCCCCAAAAAACACTCATTATCTCACTTACTTTTTGCGGTATCGAGCCTTTCAGATCGACGTATTTGCTCTGGTTTTTACTGCGAAACACTGTCAACTACTTTCTACCAGAGTATCAAGGACTGTTTCTGGAGAGACATGTTGCTGTTGATTTTACAAATAGAACAAATAGAATTCCATTCACCTCCGCTGTATTGGGGCGGCAGCAGACATTTGAGATGGATATCTCCCCAAACCAGGGAAAATAAAACTGAAACTATCTGTGCACATTTTAATGAAAAAATATTCTTTTTTTCAAGCCTAATAGCTAGGGATGCACCGATCCGACTTTTTCAGTCCCCATAGCGATACCTGCGGGAGAGCGATACCCAACATCAGGCCTGACTTAAACATTGCTTTCCTAAATTTGTAAAACAAAATGTGACAAATAAATACAAAAATAAATAAATTAAATTTTGTGAATTGTTATTTATTAATAAAATAATAAATCGTACACCAGCAACTTGGTAAAAAAAAATCTTCAAAATTAACATGAATTACAATTCAAGTGCTGATTCAAGTCCTATTAATGCAGCAAGAAATTGGTCAAAATTTAAACAGGAATTAAAATTCCAGTATATATAAACATAGAATTGAATTGAATAGATCGGCTCCATTGTCACGATACCCGATCCAGCTATATGAGTCAGTATCGGCCCGATATCGGATCCAGTATCGGTGCATCCCTACTATTAGCATCACAAAGTTATTACTCCTCACAGTCACCGTCATATGACTTCAGTAAAATAACGGCACAAGTTTGAATGAGGATCTGATACGTGCGTATCGCATTATCTTGTTGAACTCTACGTCTCAGTCTGCATCTATGATCTTCTATCAGATCTGTGATTCATCTCACGTTGAAAATGATAAATGATAAGACGGCATGAGCCTCTCCTCGGGTCATCATGACTGTCTTAATCGTGCCGATCTCTGTAGAAACAGAAGTGTTTGCTGGCTCTGGTGGGAAAAGCAGGTGCAAACGCACACGCATGTGGGTATGCAAGGACAGCATGTACTCCACTTATTATGTGTTGCTGAATATGACAAACAGCTGTAAATGTGCAGACATGGTAAATGCACATGTAGGGGAGTTTGGTGTACTTCAACCTTTTCTCAATGAGAGCGATAGAGATTAGGGGAATGACAGTAGACGCTAGATAAGAGGGGGAGAAAGCAGGTTAGGGGAGGTGTGTGTGTGTGTGTGTAGTTGACATAAAGCCACTGGCAAATTGTATTGGTTGTATTTTTGGCAGCTCTGAACTTAAATCTATACTACCAGCTTTTCATCTCTCTCCCTCTATCTTCTACCTCTTCTCGTCTTCAATCGCTCTTCAAAGAGGACCCTAGAGCCTTTTCCTGAAAACACCACACCTGTGAGCAAGTGTGTGTGTGTGTGTGTGTGTTTTTAGGTACATATGTATGTATGTTTATACATGTTCGTATCCGTGTCTTTGCCTGTGCATCCAGTGCAACGGCCGTGACCTTTTCACCTCTAATTCCCTGAGGTCGAAGCCCGGTCATAGACGTACCCCACGCACACAAACACACCGTGCGCTACGTGGTGAGAAAACCCCCCAAAAAACAACAACAGGAATGAAGGAGTGCAAGACAGGGAGGGGAAAAGCAGGAGGAGGAGGAGAAAATAGACATTAGCCTCTCTGGGTGGAGAACAAATGGAGCCCCGAGAGGGACGTGAAGAGGAGGAACGAGGGAGTGAGGGGGGAAGGAGAGGTGAAGCACACAATGCTATGGGGCACGGCGGTTGGACAGACAGCATCTGCTCTCATCTCTCTGTGGCTCTGGTAATGGATGGAGAGTTGTGGAGACACCGGGAGAGCGGGAAGGAGGGACAGCGGGGAGGAAAAGATGGGAAAAAAAAGGTGGATGGTAAGAGGGGGAAAGGCAGAGGGAGGAATAGAGCCGGGTGGCGAAAAAGTCAAACGTACAGTTTTCTTTCATTATTTCGTCACTTTGAATGAAAAAACACTGTGTGTGTGTGTGTGTGTGTGTGGAGGGGCGTCATCAAGTCAAATAGAGGGATGACAGACGGATGGACGGACAAAAGAGGAAGAGGGACAAAAGGAGTGAGACATCTTTCCAATAGGAGAAAGAGCAGCTGATAAGGGAGGACACACGATACCTGAGCGTGTGTGTGTGTGTGTGTGTGTGTGTTCGCTGTTACCTCCCTCTACATAGAGATCATAGGGACTTCCTCTTTTAAATGCCGAGGTGTGTGTATGTATGCGTGTCCTCTGTGGGAGGAGTGGTCACTGACAGAGGAAACTTGGCCTCGTCTGTCCTATGGAAATCTGAGAGTTTCCCAGAGCCATCATAAAACTGCCTCTCTATCAGACCCCACCCCTCTCTCTCTCTCTCTCTCTCTCTCTCTCTCTCTCACTAACCCATTACCAGGTCACACACATTCCTGTCTTATGAAAGATGATGTGTGTTGTCATTGGGGGTTCAAAGACAGACGGAGGGGGGGGGCTGCGGAGAGTAAAAAGAAAAGGACACTAAGCGAGAATTTTCACTTGAGTCCTCACATGAAAGCGCAGCTCGCTCAAAGTCAAGGCTTTGGGAGGCCGGGCGTGTTTCGGGAAGACTTTGATGGCGATGGACAGAGCGAATGAGAAGCGGAGAAGAAAGAGGAGAAGAGAGGGGATCGGGAGGGGGGCTGAGAAAAGAGGAAAGTAGAGCCGGGGTCTAGGTAATTAACGGCAAGCTCTTTAATTACCGCTGGTGTTCATTGTGCCAGAAGGAATGTGACAATTATGCCATTAAAACTTCCTAATGGGGGGAAAAAGCGAGGGAGAGGAGGAGGAGGAGGACGAGGAGGAGGAGGAGGAGGGGGGGATAACGGAAGACATGCAAAAGAGGATGAAAGAATGAAAGGAGAGAGGCAACAGAAGGAAGAGAGAAACGACGAGAGGGAGCGAGGGAGGAGGGATATGAAAGGAAAAGGGGAAACAATCGCGACAAAAGAGGAGCTGGGAGGGAGATGGGGAGCGTATTAGGCCAGCACAGTGACAGAGCAGATTAGCATCAAACAAGAAAGGCCACAGACGTGTGTGTGTGTGTGTGTGTGTGTGTCTATGTGTGTGTGATCACTGAAACAGAGGACATATTCATTCCAAAGACGCCACCAAGGTGGATAGGAACTTTGATGATGCAGAATCTGGCAACGGGAAAACTCAGTGTGTGTGTGTGTGTGTGTGTGTGTGTGTGTGTGTGCTTGCTGAATCTGCGTAGGCTCCTGTTTCAAGTGGTGGTGCAGGCAGGTAGGGGAGGAAGAGGAAGAGGAGGAGGAGGAGGAGGAGGAGGAGGAGGTGGAGGTGGTGGTGGAGGAGAAAGGGGAGAGATCCACAGAAAAGGGCCTTGGGGGCATCCTGATACACATCCAGTACATTTCCATCTCCACATTACCTCTATGACTCACGCACACGCGCACACACACACACACACACACACACACACACACACACACACACACACACATATAAGACGGAAAAACATAACAAATGTGTCCGCGCACATATGTAACACACACAAACACACCATTCCCACACCAACATCAAAAAAACACACACAACCCACGCACCCGCACTCACAAACACATACACACATAACACCCCCACACACACACACACACACACATCGAAAAAGCCACACACAAACACTTACACGCAGAGTCTTCGTGCTCACCAAGGCGGTTTGGCTTGTCAGGGGGGTTAGAATTTGCATGGCTGGGCAAATTTTCCTTGTGCTAAACTCTAATCAGCTCCTGTATCTCTCTCAGACACCTGCCCAGCAAAAAAAAAAAACTTAATATGCAAAACGCCTTTCCCTCCCTCCTCCACTGCTGCAGCTCCTCCTCGGCCAACAGAAGACTTATTCACCTGGCCTCCCTCACTCTTTTCCTCTCTGTCTGTCTTCTTGCAAATTTTCCCATTTATGTATGCAAATAGGCTGTTCCCCTTAAGCCTGTTCCAACAGTAGCTTCCTGGTGCCGGGGAGAAGAATGATAGTTTTGTCGGAGATGTGACGGGGAGGTTATGCTTCATGCTTCAGAAAGTAGGGGTTAGTCCGGGGGGGGGGGGGGGGGGGGGCATGTTACCTGTGTTTGGGCAGGTACTAAGTCTTCCCAGAGGTTGTTCTGTCAGTGTTTTTTTTTCAGAAAGGTTATGTGAGTCACGCAAACCTGTCTAAGAAGCTCATTTCACTTCTTTAAAGTGTCAGTCAAAGATATATACTTGTGTTATCCAGTTTACGTTTGCTCTGCCTCAGGTAGTTAGATTTTTAATACTGACTTTTTAAGCCCAGTGTGTAACAATTAGTGGGATCTATTGGCAGAAATGAAATATAATATTAATAAGTATGTTTTCTTTAGTGTATAATCACCTTAAACTAAGAATCGTTGTGTTTTTGTGACCTTAGAATGAGCCGTTTATATCTACATATGGAGCGGGTTCTCTTCACTGAGTCCGCCATGTTTCAACAGTAGCCCAGAACGGACAAACCAAACACTGTGAACTTTTCCTGCTTGGGCCGGAGTCGATAACGTTACTCGCTCCCGTCGCCGCCGCCACGCTCTCTCTCTCTCTTGCTTCACCACTCACTTCCCACGCACACACTCTACGCACTTGCCCTGCTCCAAATGGCTCTAGAGAGGGCCATTCGCGTTTTCACGTCAGCCACCGTAGCTCCCCAACACGCTTGGCACACGGGAGAGGTGGTTGTCAGTCGGTTGCAATCTCCTCAACTCACTGCTAGATACCGCCAGATCCTACACACTGGACCTTTAAGGCACAAACAAAGTAAAACCTACGCTGAATGAAAGTCCAAAAATGGGTTTTGCTTATTGATTCCTCTCTTCAGTGTTTGACTGTGCAGATTGATGTATGTTTGACACTAGAAGTCTGCTGAAGGGGAACATTTCTTCAGGCTCACTGTAAATCTGAGTTTAACACGTGTACAAGCTTGATTTGGTGACATAACAACTAGTCTGGAAGCCATGTGGTACAAAATGTAACTTACACAAGTGTGACACTGATGCGCTTTTCAGTGAAGCGGGAGACATCTTGTGTCCAACAATGAACAATATTTGCATGTTTTGGATTGTTGATGATGGAGGGGGGAATAGATCTATTTTTAAAAATGTTAAAGCAGCAGTGGGTAGCAATTGAGCAAATATGATTAAAAAAAAATATTTTTATAAAACGGTCACTATATCCTGACATTAGTGCATGAGACAGGAAATCTGAAAAAACTGTCCTCCAGTGCTCCTAATGGCATCTGCAATAAATCACAGACCGGAGGAAAACAACCAATCAGAGCCGAGCTGGAGCCTTGCTGTCTCTGAGCAGCTGTCAATCACTCACAAACTCTGTTCAAACGGTCAAACTAGGCAGCGCTGATCAAATATGAATCAATATTCTGTTACTGTAATGCCTATTTCACAAATGTTTTCAGAAACATCTTGTAGTGTACTGTTTAGCTGTAAAATCAGAAAGTTTGTGACCTGGCAGCCATGTTGAGAACAGTTGAGGAAATACCAAGCACTGCCCAGCAGCCGCAGCACAGCCAATAGGAACGCTCAATAGAAACGCTCTCACTGAAATGACCTTTGATTGGCCAAAGTCTCCCGTCGTGGGCTAGATTTTTTTTAAAGCCTGAAAACAGAGCCATGAGGAGGTGCAGAAGTCTAGTTTACTCTCAGAAAAATTTAATTACTGTATGCTGAAAAGTTATTATGGATTTTTTGCCCAATAATGCCAAAAATATTCTGCCTACTGCCACTTTAATTGAATTTTTCTGGGGAAAAAAAGTATTTATATACAGTATATCTTAGAACAGTGGTTCCCAAGTTTTCACATCAAGCAACCCTAAACTTACACAAATTAGACCACAGATCCCCATTTGATAAGATTTTGTCCCAGAGTCCCCCATCTGATAGGATTTTTGCTTTTAGATGTTTTATTACAGAAAGTGTATAAAACCCATGACCAAAATAGTCATACATTATGTCATTGTGTTACTTATGGATGGAATTATCGTGAAAATAAATGATTCCACTTCTGCTGGGGACCCCCTCAAGGACCACCGGACCACCACTGTCTTAGAACACATCTTCTGTTCTGTCAACGGCCAAAATCACAGACATATCTATAGGAATCAAGTTTGTGAAACTGTGTGTTTTTGGGGATATTATTTACTTCCATTTCCTGTTGTGGGTGTCAGGTGATTTACCATAAGCAGAGCATAATTTGATATGACAAGTGAAAATGTGCCCTGATTCCAGCAGCAGGAAAAATGAAACCTAAATGATTAGAACAAAAAATACTGTTGTTGTCCTTTTAACGCTGTTTTCATGACGGTGCTTTGCTTTTACCGCTGGTGGTGTAAAAAACCTAAACTTTTTTAAAGGGTTGTAGGTGAAGAAAGGTCACTTTCCTCTTGATTTAAACTTATGTTCCCGTCACGAAACAAATAATTAATTCACGAGCAGCTGAACGGGAGGAATCGTGTCATTTTTCTTTGTGCTTTGCTCTGATGGACTTTGGGCTCATTGAGACCTCATATATACAAGTGCCTCTGCCTGCCAGAGTCTTTCAAAGCCTCCCTTAAGAGGGCTGAAGATGGATGTGGGGAAGTGTGTGAGTGTGTGTGTGTGTGTGTGTGTGTGTGTGTGTGTGTGTGTGTGTGTGTGTGTTTGGGTGCACACAGAGGAGCCCCAGTGGACAAATAACGGACAGAGAGAGATAGACGTAAACAGAGAGAAAGAGACTGAAGCACTTTAAATGTGAGCGCTGCAAAACTCCCACTGCTCGCAAGGGCACTTCTCTCCTGCACGTCATCTCTCTTTCCCCCCTCTCTCTCTCCTTCCACCCTTCTTTCTCCCCTTCCCATTCCCTTTCTCCCTCCCTCCCTACCTCCCTCCCTTCATCGCTTTCTCCTTTGTCTCCGAGCTCTCACCCTCTATCCCCTATCTATCCATCTCCCTCTTCCCCCTCTCCCCCCTCTTTCTCTCCCCTTCCTCTCACTAAAACAGTAGGACGCTTAACCTTGATAACAGTGAGATTTTTTCCCCCCTCAAAGTGACACACACACACACACACACACACACACACACACACACACACACACACACACACACACACTGGAGAAGTGCTTTGCCAGCATGCCAGGCCGGTCCAAGGGACGGCTGTACCCTTCGAGGTGAACAGGACACTGGGAAATGCAGCAACAACAAAACACTCACACACATAGACTCCATCTCTCTGACAAATACACACACAGACACACACACACACACACACACACACACACACACACACAAACCCAGATCACTCCTTAACACAAGCCTTTTAAAGGTCTATTGTCAGCTGACATTGAGAGAGCGCTGGCGATCCTCAAACACACACACACGCACACACACAGTGGACAAAAGGAGAAGTGTGAAAAATGAAACGTATTAAAGGTGAAGTTGCCTGCCGAGAATTTATGATTAACAATACACTGGAAGACACATAAACATCTCGCCGCAGATAGGTAAATGAGGACAGGGAAGTAAAATGCGGTTTCTCAAACACACACGCACGCACACACACTAAGAAGGGGAAATTAACAGTGAGGAAGAGGCAAATAAGGTTTCTTCCTCATTAGGATGAGAGTTCCTCACATCTCTATATGGCTGAAACCTGTGATGCACGCTATAGAGGAAAAATCTATTTTCTTCTTATTATTGCTGTTCAGTGAAAACCATGAAACTGAAAGGATTAAGTTGAAAGCTGGACATTTTTTTCACAGGACAGCGACGATGTGCATCAGTGTGCCGAGTGCGGCAGGATGTACGAGAGACTTGAACTCAGCATTGAGAACAGTCACAGCGAGGCGGTGTCAGAGAGGACACAGTGAGACGGTGTCACACTACCCGTCTGCATCACGAGGTATCAGGTGAAATCCATCGTTTTTTTTTTTTTTTATACGGGCTCTTTCTGCTCCTCCTCCTCTCACATACAAACGATTCTTTTTTTTTCTGCATTAAATTGTGTCGGTGTTTTACCTCGAAGTCATTGGCCTTGTTGTAGTGCATGTTGAGGGCCCGGAAGAGCTCGCTGTCGCGGCTGACGCCCAACTCCTCCACTCCGGTGACCCCGTCGTTGATGGACTGGCGGGCGAACTTCTCCATCTGGATGTAGTAGAACTCCCTGAAGTTGCTGAACCACTTGATCAGCTGGGAGGTGATGCAGCGGTTGAACTGGAACGAGAGACGAGGAGGAGTTTAGCGCCGCTTAGGTTTTTGTTGACAAGAAGAGTATGTAAATCTGTAAATATTCTTCATGCAAGCGGTGTAGAGGAGAGGCTGTTACGTCTAAAACCTTATTAAGCCTGAGAAGAAGCGTGAGGGTGACAGCGTGTCATTTCACATCAGGGTGTCGAGACGTGAGGTGATGACTTAAAAGATCGAGAGAGAGAGAAAGATGAAAGAGCGAGAAACAGGTCGTGGAGTGAGGGAAGATAATAGAGACATTAAGTAAGACAGCGAGCAAGGAAAGGGGGGGAGGGAGCGTGTGTGTGTGAGAGTGTGTGTGTGGTTCATCCTCCCCACTGGGAGCAGACCTCCCCCCTATCATAACCCTGAGAGTGGAGAGAGAGGTGGGAGAGGGGGGGGCGAGACCGCAAACACATAATTGACCAGAAAAACGATTAAGTCATCATCTGAAGCGCCCCGGCCCGCAGGGGGCTCAAACATGTACTTAACCCCGTTCACCAATTACACCCCGATTCTCCTCCCCTCTCCGCACCTCTCAGGCAGGAAGAAAGGAGAAGAAACAAGAAGGAGAAAGAGAGGGGAAGACAGAGACGATGAGCGCTGCGGAGGGAGAAGGCTGTGGCTATCTGATCTGTGCCGCTCGGCTGGATTCAATAGGGCGAGAGGTAAACCTATTAAGAGCCTCGGCTGGTCCCGGCTCTTTTTTTCCGCCTGGTCTCAGCAGTGAAAACACACTGTCTAAACATCCAAACCGCTAGATAAGGACCTCAGGGGGCCTCGGGATAGCTGCCGAGCTCAGTCGCCCTAAAATGCCCCCACTGAAAGCTCTCATCAAACCCCTGAAAACATACAAATAACTTCTTTCCTCAGAAATGACATCTCGTAAATTAAAAAAATTCCTAGCCAGTGAAAGCTTGATACCCCCTAAACCATCACACCCACACACAGAGGCCTTCACTCCTCCCTCCCCTCTGCTCTTTTTGTGGTGCTGGAAGAATGGGGGGACAAAACGCTACTAAACGCTGAGCGGACTGCTCGCTGGGGAGGCAGAGCGGTTTTGACATGGAGATTAGGCTCTGGCTATTGTTCGACAACACACAGACACGCACAAACACTTCGCGATCTGGGATGGCAGTCAAACACACACGCAAGCACACGAAGATGGGAGGGAGGGCGAGGCAGCGGAAAACAGAGAGAGACGTGCAGGAAAGTTGGCGAATCGGGAAGAAGAGTCGGACCAAGGTGGGGCGGGGGCTAAAAAAAAGGAGAGGGGCCGTGCCTTTCTGGAATGATCAGCAGATGACATAATGGTCGGAGTGGAAAAGAATAAGTCCGCTTGACATTGTTTGGCAGGGGTTTGGGAGGGTGTATGTGAGGGGGGGGGGGGGAGCATGGTGGCTGTCCTAAAGTGCAGGGTGAGCATAAATGGGGAAATGAGGGAGGGAGGAGAGGAGGACGGGTGCAGGTCAGCGCCGTCAGACAATGGCGTTTCGCTGGTGGTGGTGGGGGCAGGGGGGGTGGGGGGTCGGAACGTGAGCAGTCAGCAAGCTGGGGTCGTGACATCGCAGTGTCAAACAAACAAACTACTGACACTTACAAATACATCGTTCCGCACGGGGCTATTCTTAAACCCACACAATGTGGCAGACAGTCGGGAGTGTGACAGAGCACAAAAACATCCAAGTTGTCCGTGTTGTGTGAAATAAACCTTTTCCTCGTGTATAAGATCAGAACAAGTCTCGCCGGGCGCGAGTCTGAGACATTTAGCGAATTGGCGCCGAAAGCATGCGTGCGTATACATGCATGCATGGGAGCGCGTGCGAGACTGAGCGCTACATACTGAGATTAAAGTCAGGGAAAGAGTTGCCATCGCTCATGCAGGAGACCTTTGGTGTCACTGCAGCGGAGTGACGGATAGATTTGTCATTTGGACAAGGATTACTTTATTATACGGACAGCTCCGGAGAAGATGTATTAGGGCCTGTGTGTGACTGAGCTGAACTGTGGCTCTATTACACAGCACAGAGGCGCACACAACAGATACAATATTTACTGTGCATGCAGGTAAATACACTAAATTACATTATATCTGCATCAGCTGCAACCCAGCGCACTCGGGGACTCAATTTTGGCAAGTCCCCCCCCCCCCCCCCCGCAGCTTTCCAGCAGTCTTGGTTCATTAAGTTGCCGGTGGGGGGGACAGAGACCCCCCCGATAGCGGCTAAAGACGAGTGTGTTCAGCGTAAAAAAGGAGGGAATCGGTTCAAAGGAGCGCATCGCTGCGGCTCCTTAATCAGAGCTGGCAGGGGTCAGCCAGCACAGACATGAGATGCAGCGAGAAAAATGTGTGTTTGCACATTAGAAGTGTGTATAAGGGTGTGTGTGTGTGTGTGTGTGTGTGTGCCTGGCTGAGAGGCAGATGAGAGAGAGACAGCGAGAGCGTGTTTCTCACACTCACACTCAAGAGCCTGTGAAAGGTCAGCGCTTAGTGCTAACAGCACAAGATAGAAAGTGGCACACACACACACACACACACACACACACACACACACACATGTTCTGCTCATGCACAGGCGCATACTTAAGTCCAGAATAGGAAAACACTCAAGTATCCTTGGTCTAAACTATATCAGTCGCCTGCCAACAGTATTCCGGCGCTTTGACCGTCGGTCCCAAACTTCAGCTAATTTATTAATACGTAGAGTGAAATTTACGGTTCTGTCTCGTGCTTTAGGACGACAACGTTTGGCTGTAAAAAAGCCAAAAGTGTGTCTCTCGCCAACACTTCTCTCTGACACGGTGGTCAGCGTTGGAGCAGAAAGCACACAGATGACCTCAGAGTGCTAAGCTACGTCCAGAACAACCGGAGAGGAGAGCAGAAAGACAGAGAAGCCTGTACGGGCCTCCCTCTTTCTCCCTCTCTTTCTCCCTCTCCCTCTCTCTCGTAAGCCCCTTCACAGTCATCAGGGCTTTCCGACGTTTCCTGTTTTCGCAGGGGCGAATTGTGGGAGATAATCTCCGGCTGCCTATTGGCTGACTGCACACAAAAAGCGGGCCCTGGAAAGCGGGCTTTTGTTACTGCAGGCGACTCAAATCCAGCGGCTGGCTTTTCTTTCTCCCCGGCCCCGCCGAGGCACACATACCATGCCACACCATCAGCGAAAAAAAAGAAAAGAGAAGGAATGACATATAGAAAAGGGAAAAACCCTCCTGACCTCCGCTACTCCACAGCACATGACTGGCCCAAATAGTGAAGCTTGTCGCTAAAAGAGCCACAGAGAGATAGATAAAGAAAGCAAAGGTGTGAGTGTGTATATCTACAACACATGAAGGTCCAAACAGCCTAGAATTAATATACAGTACACACACACACTATCTCTTTACAAAAGGCAATAACTTTTGCTGACTTGATTAATTGACTGAATATCTTCATTTAATCTGTGCATTAATCTGTCATGATTAATCAAAACAATATCTGCAATCATAATGAGACGTCTTAAAGCTAGCGAGATGACACTACAGGCTGAGGAACAATGGCATCTGTCAAAACATTTCACAAACACCAAAAGTCAAAACAAAAAAAGTCACAATAGTCTTAAAAGGAGCTTAATGAAGGGGAACAACAGCCACGGCGTCCCCCCCCCGGTCGTTAGGGCAACCCACTTCCCACGTTCATTAGATTCTTGACAGTCAAGACCTGATTAGTCGAGACCTGATTAGCCTTCAAGACTTTTGTCTGAGGACAGCCACTCGCTAAGAGGCCGCGCTGGCTGCATCTAATTAGATAGTCAGTCTCATTCCCATACATGTCTGCTAACTTACAGCTTGAGTCCATTGTCTTCCACTGAAAACAAACGAATGTGACTCATAATCCCCTTAACTATCTTGACCTTGTTTAAGTATCTGATGAGGCCACCAAGAAGAGGCCGCCTCACCCGGGAGCGATTAGTCAGTGAAACTAAGTGGTTCTAATCTTAAATTGTTGCTGCAATAACATCGATGTCAAATCAGTGGGATGCTTTCATTTTGAAGGAGTTTTGTAACGAATCAACATTTACAGGTGCCTTAACGCTTTGCCAACAACCTGACCAATGATGCGCTGAGAGGAAAAACCATGTGACGCCACTAGTCATGGTCGGTGGCGAGGGGGCAGCTGGGAAAGAGGGGGACCTTTATCTTCTGATTTGAATAAGATGGCCTGGATATGTCACAGTGTTCACCCCTCCGTATGGTCCGAGAGAGGGGCGCGCACACACAAAACAACAACAACAACGACGCGAACAAGCTCGGTCGCGGCAACACTACAACGGCCATTGTGTTGTTGTTCTTGTTGTTTTTGTGCAGCTCGCATACTGTGCTTTGTTTTCCAAATTTCCTTCATTAAACTCCCAGTAGAGCCGACGCTCATCCTTGCCATGTTTCCCCCCCGAACCGACTCTTTCCCCTTCTCTCCCCTCCCTCCATTATCAAACCATCCTCCCTACACCTGCTCAGATAACCACTCCTCCGTCTCCAGGCTCCATCCTCCTCTCTGCCCTCTCCACCCCTCCATTACTCATCCCGCTAATACTCATCGGCTCTCCGGCTCCCTCATGTAAACCCATTCAACTTCCTCTTCTTTCATCTTTTGCATAAAACCAGAACTTAGTGAGGGAGAGGGGGCCTCGTTTCGAAATAGACAAGCAGACGCTGTTCAGCTGAAGCTGGCACATCGCAATTAATGAATCGAACGTTCCCCCTTTTGAAGCAGGCGCGCCGACAAATGCGCAAGTAAGTAATGTGGTAACAGAAAAATGATTCATCTTTACACTTGTTACACGCAGCAAAAGAAGATGATGGTAAAACAAATGAAAATAGCCAAACGTAGATAGTAATGTTATATAAAGATATCGGCAAAGGTCGTAAACTTAAAAAAAGGGCATGTTTGGACTTACCTTGACATCAGAGAAGAACATCTTGAGCATGTTAGAGCTCGGGTAGCGGGTGTAGAAAAACATGAGCTTGGCCTTCTTCAGATGATTGGGGGAGAGGCCCTCTTGGATCTGGAAGTAGCTGCCGTTAAGGACATCAACAATTTGTTTGGAGGGAAACAACAAGATCGAGCAAATGTAGCTACTTATATTGATCACAAATACAACGTGTATACGTGCTGATAATTGTCTGTAAGATTGGCAAGAAATCACCATTTGGGTGATGGGTAACCAAATTTCCTTTCAGGCCTGAGTGCAGGGCTGCTGGAGGGGATGGGGGGTGGGGTGGGGTGAGGTGGGGTGGGGGGGCTGAAGACAGTGCACCAAAGCAAAACCATTTGCTTGCAATTAGCATCGTCCGTATCAGGTGTGAGAGCGTCACGGTAAATAAAACGCCGGCCAGCACTACAGCCGATGCTTTTACATAAGGAGGCTCATTTCACAGTCAAAGCAAGCGAACGCCTTTGCCTACACCCTGGCGCTAACCTCCACCCAAAAAAAAAAAAAAAAAAAAAGGAGGAAGAAAAAAGGAGACATTTGCATATCACAGACAAAGACAGCAGTTAACGCCAGTGACGGGCAAGAAGGCCTAATGGCTTGGCGACAACGCATGCCAAGCCTGAATATGACTGTCTGATATTGGCGTCATATCAGTGACAAAACAAGGTCTAGGAGATGGTCCCAAAACAACGAGGAAAAACCTTCTCGCGCTCGCATGAGGCCACATTCAGATGTCAGAGGCCTTGTTTTCCTAATGGATCGCCTGGATTGAACAGCAAGAGAGGATGGAGATGGGCTGGTGGGGGCACCTTGAGGGATAGTGTGGTTCCAACCTTCAATTACATCCCCCTCCTCCTCCCTCTGCTCCACCCCTACACCCCCCCAGCAGCGCTGCCGCTGCCAAACCCTTGGAGGAGCAAAAGAAGGAGGAGGAGAAGGAGAAGAGGGGCTCTGAGGCTTTGGACTCCAGTCAGTGATGGGGGGGGGGGGGGACTGAAACACATCTGCGCCACCGAACGGCCCAAGCCATTTCCATGGTGAATTAACGGCCGTATAATGCATCTGATAATATCAATCTGGAGGATAAGACATTGAAAAGGGAACGGGGATGGGGGGGCGGGCTGCATGTTAAAACCTCGGGCTGTTTCAACAAGGGTTTTTCATCACGCGGAGGCAAGACAGGGGCTTTAAATTACACAGAAGACGCAGCCCCAAGTTTTCATGAAGACTGTTTACACTCGAGCGGATAAAATACATTGCTCGGCATTATTTATGATCTACAGGGGTGGCTGTGATCGTTAAAATCAGTCAAGTGTCCAGATGTAGCTGTAACTATAGAGTGGGAAGAAGGCATCAGCTGCTAGATTGGATTGCCCTTGGCCTCAGGGTTACACGGCAAAGCCAGCAAATACTGAACCACACTGGGTTGGCTCCTTAAAAACCCCGTCTACTTTGTCTGATTCAGCGAGAGAGAGGGAGAGAGAGAGAGAGAGAGAGAGGGAGAGCTGGTTGTATACGCAGCGAGGGTCTTGTGGGGGAAACCCTGGCAGACTGGTGTTACTCTGTCAGGCCTGGCCAAAAGAGCAGCACTTCACTCTCCACACCACACCATCTGCTCCAAGTGGAGGGGATACAATGGATCCTCAGACAGACAGAGAGAGAGAGAGGGAGAGAGAGAGAGAGGGAGAGGCAGAAAAAGAGAGCTTTTTCTCAGTAAGGCAAGGTGGGATTTGTTTGCGGTGAAAGCTGCGCACTTACACTTAGATTAATTTGTTTTTGCTTTTTCAATTAGGATTAGCATCGCTTTCCCCTTATCACTGGAATTAGAAATGATTTTAAAACAAAGACGCGGAGGTTTTTACCTCTCCGGCCATAAACACAATATCACCTCCCTTCAGACGACAATTAAGAAGCTTCATATCTCCTGATGAGGCATTTTCATCTCCAATTCACTCACAGCTTGCAAATGTAATTGTGATTGGACTTAGGGGTGGCGTGCGAGGCTATTATTTTGTCATGATGGTGCACTCATACCAGCTGGCCCACTGTTCGCCTGCCACATCTGACAAGACATCATCATTCTCACGACACATCCCCAAAACCCAAAGTCATGAGAGGGAAATGGCTGCTCCATTTCCTAATTCCAGGTGTAAGGACAAGAATATTTGGAGTCGGACTGAGAACAAATGAGGAAATTGATAGCAGCCATCTGCTCCGCAACGCTGCGGAGAGCTGGTGAACTTGAACACACCTCGCAAAATGTCTGACAAGCTGTCTCTGGCTTTTGAGGCTCCAAACAAAAAAAAAAAAAAAAAAAGAAAGCTACAAAATTATTAAAAAAAAAAATCTACATCAATGGAACAGAGAGAGTACAAATGTCATAAATGTCATATTAATTATAATAAAATATATACAAAACTATATCTTGCATATAACGTCAAACTTTGCTCTTAAACATGTGAAAAAAAAATCAAAAATAAAAGATGAAAAAAAGACGTGGACATGTCGCCTATTCTTTGCATTTAGGGGACTTCATCTGTTAATGTCCTGCATTTATAAATGCTACAATGAAAGCCACAGCATCTGGCATATGTGGTTATTGTTTGATTGTTTTCTACTTTCTCTCCAGTCTCTGTATGTCTCTCTCTCCCTTTTCTCTTTTCATCCCTCCATCGGGAGCCCGTAGAAGCAAAGGATTATGGATCTCTGGAAAGCGTTCACCCTTGGGTCAGAAGACAAGACAAGGCGAGGTAATGAAAGATAAACAGCTCGCTGCAAACACCTGTTAACGTCTGCTTCAAAGAAAAGACAGGGAGGAGGGGGGGGGGGGGTTCGCAGGGAGGGAAAACAAAAAAAGAAGTATTTGGCTGCCAAGCAACAGCCGAAGGGCCCCCCGGGCTGTTGACAGATCTTTATGAAATGAAAAAAAGGGAAAAGAAACGACAATGATTGTGGGCTTTTTACAACAGCGATGGATGATAAGAGGAACACAGGAGAAAACACAAGCAATCATAAATATACATCTTTACTGAGTCCTCGGGCGAACCTTTTGTGACATGCACACACAAAGACACACACACACACACTCGGAAAAAAGGCTCGGCACTCAGGTACAATAGCAAAAACAAGGCATCTAAAGCGTTAAATATACAAATTCACTTAACTAATAAAGGCACAACAGGTAAAAAAAACTGTTGGCTTAATTTCTTAAGCATGTAATGAATGTTAATGACTTGAAGACAAAGCTTTCTAAGGACAACCGGTGTGACGCGAATCAAACTTTCATAAGGGTTAAGGGGTGTTGAATACTTAGGAACTAAGGAGGTATAAGGGGAAACAGAGACGGGACTGAACGTATCTGTTTAAGCTATTAGTCCCGAGTCCCCGGGGGACCCAATTTGAGCCTCCCATAGGGGATAGCCTCTTTATCCGTAGGGCATGATTGGGGCACGCCGGGGTTAAACTATAAGGGAGGCTATATAACACCATTGTGTGCCAAGTTTCGCGACGCTATCTCCCTCCTTGTTCTTTCAGGCCATTTTTATAAAAAGGAATTGGGGCAGTAAATGTCGCGGGGACCTAATCTTCGTGAGTAAGTGATATGCGACAAGAGAGCTTTTAAAGCACTTAGGATTGAAGATGGAAGAAAAGGCTGCGCGGCGCTGTGAGAAGGAAGAGGTACGAGTGTAAAAATAAATACAACGATGCAGTACAATGGAGAAGAGAACAGCAGTGGGAGGAAAAGTGATTCATCAACAATTTCTCAGTTTCTTAGGCTAGTTTCAAACAGGCGAAAAAAGATTTGATTTTTTTTAACTCTTTGTGGTTCAGATGCGATGTTTCGCACCTGCGTCTGCAGGGAATCACCACCTGAAATCAGATTTTTTATCTGGCTTACACAGGCATGAGCTGGTCTGAACTGGACCACGTAGATAAAACATCAGGGTCGTACACGTTCACGTATTATTCTCACTACTACTCACACAAACTACCCAGTTTTTTTTTTAAAGGATACATTGCTGCCTGAGTAGGGTGAGATGTCAGCCATGTCCTGGAGGTCACTGCACTCGGACTTGATGAGGGACAGGGAGAGTCCCCCGGCTGTGCTGCCAGGGTGCGCTGGTGAACAAGAGCGATGGTGGTGGTGGTGCCCCAGGTGGTGACCCGACGCCATCTTGGTCCTCAGGCTGGTGGTCTCCCGTGACAGGTCCATGGAGTCTGGAGAGGAACGGTCCTTGCCCGGGTAGCCACCTGTGGGCCCGTCGAGGGGACTCTGGAAAGGGTAGCCCATGAGAGGCAGCGGAAAGGGGTGCCTAAAGGATGGGGGGCTGAAGCCCATGGAGGCGGAGAGCGAGGAGGGGTGAAGGACGGGGTGGTGGTGCCCGCCGTGGGCGCCCACGGCCGAGGACTGGTGGTGGTGGTGGTGGTGATGATCGCTGGGCGTCTTCCTCACCACTAAGGGTATCGCCTCGGTTTGGTCGGAGTTGGGGCCGGGCATCCCGGGCATGCTGGCGAAGGAGTCTAGCGGATTGGGAATGATGACGTCGCCGAAGCACTGCAGCCTCTGGTTGGCGGTGTGGAAGTTGGGGTTGTCTCCGTTGACGACGGTGGGGAATCTTTCGGGAGGTATGGAAAGCGAGGGGAAGGCCTGCTGGGGTGTGGGGCGTGGAGGTTTGGCGAACACCTTGACCACCGTGTCCACCACCTGGGTCATGGCTGAATTGAGTTCCTGCTTCAGCGTTTCTGCCAGCTGTTTCCCTTCAGCGTGCATGGAGGAGCCCGGACCTCCCGGTCCTTTGCTCCGACCGAGCCCCTCTCTTCTCGGCTTCTCTCGGCCCGCCAGCAAGGCCTGCTCCTGAAGCAGTGCCCGCGCCCTGTCCAGGAAGTGGCCCGGGTCCAGTTCGGACATCTCGTTGTCGGAGCGCAAGTCATCTCCGCCCCGGTCGTCGCCGCCGGTGTCGGACCTGGCCGGGCTGTCCTCGGACATGTTTCCTATGTCGTTGTGGAGCTCGTTGTGGAGGTCGTTGTGTTCCGAGTCGTCGGTCGAGTCGTAGATCTGAAAGAACTTCTCCTGCAGCTGGCGGAGCTGCTTCTGCATGTCCTCCAGCTGCAGCTTCAGTTGCCGCCGCTCTTCTTGCTTCTGCTCCTTCCTCTGGCACACCAGCTGGGTGAAGCTCTGCTGCTGCTGCTGAGGCAGACGCTGCTTACGCTTGTTCTCTCGGCTGCTGCCGCCGCACACCTCGCCTCCCCGCGGGCTGCCGGGGGCCTGCTGCTGAGACTGAGGGGGTGGGCAGTCCAGGTCCATCTCCCGGTCTCCGTCCATGTCGTGGTCGCGCTCGTGACGGGAAGCGGCGGGCACCACCACGCTGGGCGAGTGGCTCATGCCGCGTATAATGTTCTCTACGCGGGCCCGCTTGGCACGCAGGTGTTCATCGTTGAGACGTTCAATGTCAAAGGTGGCCAGGCCGGGAGGGCGACCGAAGGGGGACAAGCACTCTTGAGGGGTGCTGTCGTGGGAGGAGTTACTGCAGGCGTCCTCCTGGGGAGCGTCCGAACTCGCGTTGGAGAGCCCCGATCCGGGGAAGCCGACATCCCCTCTATCACCTCTATCACCCCTATCCCCTCGCTCTCCCCTCTCGGGTCCTCCTCCATTTTTAGACATGTTATTCTTGAGAAGCTGGGAGATGATGGTGGTGCCAGGGAAGGGCATCATGGTGTCCTCGTACGAGTTGGCCCTCTTCAGTAGCTTTCGGAGCACATTGGACTTGGACTCGCTGTCGTTGGCTGACACGACGCCAGGTCCACCATGTGGCTGTACTACAGAGCACTCCATAGAGTCGGTGTCTGATCCGTGGTGAGAGTGGGAGCTCAGAGAGTTCATGGCACTGAAAATGGCTGCTTTGGCGCGGGCAATGCTATCAGTGGTTGTTGTTGTTGTGGCTGCCGCTGCGGAGGAGGCTGTGCTGCCCACGGTCCTCTTAACACCAATGTCCACACGTCTTCGCTTGGTCTGTCTGTTCAGGAGGGAGTCGCTGTCATGGTCCGGCATCACGGGCTGCTGCTATTGGGCCATATCCCGGAAAACCCCAGTCCTCTAGGATCAAGTCCTCTGGGTACCTGTGGACACAAATGCCCAGATAAATGACTCAACAAAGTGAAAAATATTTTAAGAATCTAAGTCTCCACTTCAATTTTAAAACTACAGAAAAGCTTGGAAGTTTTTGAGACTGAAACAATTAAAATCCATCAACCTCTAGAGAACTGCATTAGCCAATATTTTGGATATAAACTGGAGACTTCTGTCTCAATCCCTCCTACTATGTTCCTAATAGGACGGGCACATCCATGATTACATTTAGGCAGTAAGGACCAGTGACAGAGGGGTAAAGGGAACAGGCAAGATGGGGTCAGAATTAGGCCTTGGCTCGACATTCCAGGGCAAAGTCCTACATTTTATCCCGTCCCCTGCTACACGCCGCGCGACACTGAACCAGTTCCCACGGAACACAAAGCTGCATAAAATTATGATAATTACTTAAGTACTTGTCCTCATTTCCATTTTTGTGCGGTGTGAGCCGACATAGGAGCTATGAACTCACAAAATAAAATAAAAACAAATAGGGTTAAGAGTATCTAAAAAAAAAAGAAAAAAAAAAGTGGTATACAAGGGGAGGCACATCGGTTGTACACCGTTTACTAAATCCTGTTACGTAAGTGAGCGATCGTTCGGTCAATTCAACAAAATATTCTCATTTTAAACCACGTTTACACATAGCGTAATTTTAAAATGCAAGTCCTGTGTTCACATTAATCAATATGGCCATCATATCTTAAGCAACGGGGAGAGTGACACATAAAAGGGACACAAAATAGGCCTATTGATTTTCGTGCCAGCGTGAGCTCACTTCTGTGTTTTTTGTTTGTCTTTTCATCTGGCAGGGGCAGTTAATTCTGCTCAAATGAATAGGTCACAAGGGTCAACTCTGGCAAGGAGCAACTTAAAGCGCTCTTACAAAAACCCTAATGCCCCTCTGAAAGCAAAACGTTTTGTCAGTACAGGCCTGCATCAATACTGCTATGTAAGTAGCGGTGGCAGTGTTTTAGTCAGAGCCACAACAGATGCATCCAATCTCAAATGTAGTGATATTATCAGAGGGAATTTAATGTGTATGCCTCTCTTTAAAAAAAATAAAACAATATTTTTGAGGTTTGTAACACCATAAAAGTGGCAAAGGTGGTGCCACAATTTCCATTTTTTTCTTTTTACACTTCAGGAGCCCTTATTACGATTCACAGTGTCTCGGTAAAACATAATAAAATAGAACAAATACAGTATTCTTTCTTTGGCTTTAATTTTACAGGTTGCAAAAATACTCAAACGTCGCACACAGTTTAGGCAAACCTTAAGATAGAGCTGCAAAGTAGCTATAAAACATTTGAATTTTTAATACAAAAAAAAAGTCAAATGACTGTTTAATTTTGTTACGATATTCTAAGACAAAAGCCAGTCAAAGAAGTCTAATTTGAAGGCTCAGTTTCAGTGTGTAATCAGCAGAGAGAACTGAACTCCAGTGAGATTTAAAATATTTACTTTAACTCTATTCGCTCATTCTGACTAAAATAAATTGGATCATCTTTACATTATCACTGCATGTGAAAATTATTATTATTATTTTTAATAAAACAGCTTCTTTCTTGTCACTAAGCCTCACAGACACATTCACACTGTACACACACACACAGGCGCGCACACACACAACTTTGCTGCTGGCTTTGTTAGACACTGTGTAGTGTGATGCACCACACAAGTAGCATGCATTACAGGTTTTTCACTCTAAAAAAAACAACAACATTTTGACATTTTGTGAACTGATAAAACTGTGAGAACCCAAATTAACAGGAAAAACAGGTTTGGTTAATTGTTTCCCCTTAAAAACGGTCCTATTTGAGTGACTTTTCTAAAATAAACCCCCATTTTGATAAATGGCTTTGGCCCAAGACTTGACAGCCACGTCCAGCAGTTCAGACAAGAGGTGATACATCTCCAAGAGAAAAAAAAAACCTTGACTTGATCGCCTCAGGATCTTAACAATGAGCTTGAAATAGTCACCAGCACCTGTCTTTTCCGACGGCGCACCTGTCTCCCATTGCCCATGCGCACTCTCTCTTTCTCTCTCTCTCTCTCGTAAAAAAAAAAAAACTTTCAACAATTTCAAGCTATGAACAACGAGCTTTAGATGGTCACTTGAACTCTTATCACCTCGTCCTAAACCTACTGTGTTTTTTTAAACCCTAAAAAGGAACCTTTAAGCCTTTTGGCTGATATAACAAAAAGTAAAAAAAAAAATATATAAAGTTCAGGTTTGAAACTTGGTCTAAATTAAAATAATACACATTTACTGCAACTTTTAGGAGTTAAACAACATTTACGCTTATAAGATGATAAAAGAGGAAAGGAGATCTGGCTGTTTTTTTTTGCACATTTGGTGGTCAGTGGACAAACTAACATATCAAACCCAAAGAGAGACCAACTTACAACAATATACCGGCACAATCCTCCATAAGTGCCAGCGCGTTATAGACAGACACTAAATTCACAAAACAGGAGGACTGACAAGCTCCGTAACTGCCCGGATGAGGATTTTGTGGCAATAAAAAAGAGGTGTTAGAATAACATTTAGCCCACAGGACAAAGACAATACGAGGTAACCCGCAAATTCACGGCGATCAAACACAGCCAAATCTCAGTTTCCATCTCAAATCAACTTTTCCAAACACAATGCTCCCCCAAAAAACTTACTTGGGGAAAAGTTGCAAATCAACTTGATCTCCGGCTGTGATGAGGAAAAGGTTGGGGCTACCGTCCGCAAATCATCCTCGCCAAAAAAACCCCCCAAACAACAACAACACGGGGCTGCTCACGCAACTCTTTAACCACACATCATCAGGATGAAGGGGGGAAACGAAACGGAGCAAAATAATGTGGTGTGCTATAGATACGATTAGCTGCCGATCACCGGAATACAATTCCCCCCCAGTTCATCATCATGTTTGATTTGTTTATTTGTTTTTTTCCGCCCACCGTGCGCAGGCGAGGCAGAACGAGAGAGAAGGGAGGTATCCGAGGACAAGGTTACTTACCCTTTTAGATGAAGAGGGGGGACAACCTGAACTCCTACGACGGCAGCAAAAAAAAAAAAAAAAAAAAGAGAGAATAAACGCAGAGCGCCGCTGGATGCTGCTGAGGGGATATAACAGTTTTATCAGAGGAGGAAGAAGAAGAGCTGGAATAAAGTCAGCGGCGCAGGGCGAAAAGGAACCAAAAAAAAAATATAGAAGATGAAAAGAGCTCTTCTTGCGC